>CM053032.1:232994693-233203085 GCA_028564925.1 Lithobates sylvaticus
TTTCGGGTCTCATAGCAGACAGAGGGGAGACATTTGACAGATAAGTATACATGCAGGAGGCATGTATATCCTTCTAGATAACCAATATTGCAGTAGTTTAGAAAGGATGAGAGTGGGTTTACATCTACTTTAACCTAGACATGCAGTGGACACATCTTATCTTCATACTGATGAAATGCTAAATCCTGGCAATTCATACCACAGGTTTCATAAGCCAAAACTTTTTGCACATTCTGCCATCATATAACTGTAGGAGGAAATTCTTATTCATTGATGACTAAACCTTTCTTCAGTGTCTTATCGCCTGGGCCGTCTTTAAGGCAGGGCAAAAGGGGAAGCTGCCCTGGGCCCCATTATTGTTGTGGAGCCCAAAGCAGCTGCCTCATACTTGCCAACTTTCTCAGTTTAAATTGCCTTGTCACTTGAAGTTTTAGTCCAACGCTGTGTCCCGATAGCTCAGTGTGAAGTTCTGTTCCTAATGCTGCCCAGCTCTGACCTATTGCCATGTACAGATGACTCACCTGCAGACCCTGTGTGTACATGCAAATAACCGGCACTGATATGTAAATAGCGGCGGCATTAATATGTAAATAGCCGTGGACTGGCTGCATTCATATGTAAATAGAGGTGGCATTCATATGTACGTCATGCCCCCTGAGGTCTTATCCACCATCACCTCTGCAGATTGCTGTCCACTGGGAAGGTAAAGGGGCATGCTTGAAAGCCTAATATCAGCCTGTCCTGCAAAAGAAAGAAAATTGGAGGTGGACCCCTTTTTTTTAAATAATAAGTGTCTCAGTTATATCTGTGGTCAGTGTAAATCTTCTTATTACATTGGGGCTTGGTGTACAATCCTTTCATTCACACTAGTGGCCAGTGTGAAGGTCCCCCTTACATTGGTGGTTACTTTGAATGCTTCTATTACATTAGTGGTCAGTGTAAATCCCTATTAAATTAGTGGTCAGTGTAAATCCACATTACATTGGTAGACTCTTTATATTGGTAATCTGTAAAAAAAATCCAAACTTGCATTTGTGGTCGAATCCTCCATTACATTGTACTTACCTTATACTGGTGGTCAGTGTAAATCCCCCTTCACATTGGTGGTCAGTGTAAATCCCCCCTAACATTGGTAGTCAGTGTAGAAGTGTCACCTTACATTGGTGGTCAGTACAAATCTCCTCGACAATGGTTGTCAGTGTAAATTCCCCCTTACATGGAGGTCATTGTATATTTCCCCTTACACTGATGGTTGGTGTAAATGCTCCTATTACATTGGTGTCAGTGTAGACATCCCTCTTTATATTGGTGGGTGGTCCAAAATCCCCCGTTACATGGTGGTCAGTGCAAATCCCCCCTCACATTGGTGGTAATTGTAAATTCCCCATTACATTGGTGGTCAGTGTAGAATATCCACTATACACTTGCTAGATTCCCAGCTTTGCTCTTCATGATTCAGAATTTGCCACAGTGTACTATCTCCTAACTAATCCCATCATCCTACCATTGCCACTGATCACACCCCTCCCCTCCCCCAGCATTGCACTGATCCCAGGAGTCCTAGGATCTTTAAGAGTTGTCTGTCTATTGATGGGTCCCCTCACCTCTCCAGTCCATGGTGTGCAGGCAGTGAGGAAATTATGTGCTATAACCTTTAGCAACCAATCAGTGAACAGTAATGGTATGCACTAACCTCTTGCAACTAATCATTGAGCGGTAAGGATATACAGTGACCTTTAGCAACCAGTGAACAGTAATATTGTGCAGTAACCTCTAGCAACCAATTAGTGAGTGGTAAAGATGTCCAGTAACCTCTAGCAACCAATCAATGAGCAGTATTGATGTACAGTAATTTTTAGCAACCAAACAACAAGCAGAAGTCATGTGCTGTAACCGCTATCAAATAATCAGTGAGTCATAATGTGTGCTGTAACCTCTAGTAGCCAGTCAGTGAGCGGTAATGATATACTGTAACCTCTGGCAACCTATCGCAATTGTTGCTGATTTTGAGTCTAGCTGCTATTCATTGTATGTCTCAGAGCAGGTGGAAAGCGAAATGGCACTGGGGTCCAACCAATATTAACCACCTGAGATCCGCGCTATAGCCGAATGACGGCTACAGCGCGGATCTAAGATGCCGGCACAACGTCTATTGACGTCGTCCCGGCCACAAGCTGCCTGCGCGCCCCCTGAAGGGCGCGTGTGGCGCGCTCTGTGATCAGCGAGTCTGTGAGACTCACTGGATCACAGATCCGAGTAAGAAGTCGATTCCGACCCCTTACCATGTGATCAGCTGTCAGCCAATGACAGCTGATCATGTGATACTAACAGAGCCGGTAATCGGCCTTTTTTTTTTCTCACCGGCAGCAGTGAGAGGGACATCAGTCCCTCTCACTGCAATATGCCCAGGGTCCATGGTGCCCACCTTTGCCTAATAAAAGTGCCGCCTACCAGTGCACACTAGCTCCACCTGTCAGTGCCCACAGTGCCTTCTGTCAGTGCCCAAAGTGCCACCTGTCAGTGCCCACAGTGCCATCTGTCAGTGCCCACAGTGCCAGTGCTGCACATCAGTGTCACCTACCAGTGCTCATCAGTGTCACCTACCAGTGCTCATCAGTGTCCCCTACCAGTGCCCATCAGTGCCACCTATCAGTGCCCATCAGTGCCATCTATCAGTGCCACCTATCAGTGCCATCTATCAGTGCCCATCAGTGCCATCTATCAGTGCCCATCAGTGCCCATCGGTGCCACCCTTTCCGTGCCACCCATCCGTGCCCATCAGTGCCATCTTTGCTGTGCCCATCAGTACCGACTTATCTGTCCCCACCAGTGCAGCCTATCAGTCCCACCAGTGCCGCCTCATCAGCGCATATCAATGAAGCAGAAACATTTTATAACAAACTATTAAACATGATTTTTTTTTTCCTATCTTTTTTTGTTTGTTTAGCAAAAAATAAAAACCCCAGCTGTGATTAAATACCACCAAAAGAAAGCTCTATTTGTGTGAAAAAAATGATAAAAATGTCATTTGGGTACAGTGTTGTATGACCGCGCAATTGTCATTTAAAGTGAGTCAGCGCCGAAAGCTGAAAATTGGTCTGGTCACAAGGGGGGTTTAAGTGCCCAGTAATCAGGTGGTTAAAGACAGCCCTGCTTATCGCTCAAATTCTCATGTGCAAAAAGAAGCAACACTTCCTGCAGCCGCTAGAGTCTATAACACTCCCTTTTGTAGTCTTTCAGACTCTACAAATGATGTAACTTCCTTCACAGCTCTGATGGTGGGTGGGATAGAATACATCCTAATTAGCATTCACAGCATTATTCAAGAAGGCAACCCCTTAATACATGGCCTGTTCTGAAAGCTAGCTGTGCTGCTGCTGGGCAGGATTGAGTGGATCACAATTAGAATTTAATCTTGCCCAGTTAAATATGCCGACCAGTGTGAACACAGGGAGAGTCCCCCCCCTCAGATCCTGCCCCCCAAGAGCCTTGCTCTCTGAAGTAATTAAAGAGGAGCTGCACCTAAAACAAAAATATAAAAAGTCAGCAGCTACAAATACTGCAGCTGCTGATTTTTAATAAATGGACACTTACCTGTTCCAGGGTCCAGCGATGTCGGTAGCAGATGACGAGCGATCGCTCGTCTCTCTGGCTGCCACCCGCCACCATCCTCTGTCAGGGAATCAGGAAGTGAAGCGCTGCGGCTTCACTGCCCGATTCCCTACTGTGCATGCGCGAGCCGCTCTGAACATCTTCACTGGTCCCCGTTGTGTCCTGGGAACTATGTGTTTCCCAGAACACAACGGGGGGGGGGGCATCTGTGACTAGCTGCATCTAGCTTGTCCCGTAAGTGGGTGCAGATACCAGGATTATACAGGTATCTGCACCCCCCTCCCCCCTGAAAGGTGCCAATTGTGGCACCGGAGGAGGGGGGGGGGGTTCCGATGAGCGGAACTTCCACTTTAGGGTGGAAGTCCGCTTTATTTTACATGTGAAGGAAACTCCTTCATAATAACCTCCCACAGCCCTTCCTCTGTAGCCTTGCTGAAAGTCATTATTCTTTGGCATGCTGCAAGACACAGGCGGAGGTATGGCACATTTACACCTTTCACCAGCCACATGAAGGCCCAGAAACGCCCACAGTAACCCTAATGCCCCGTACACACGGTCGGAAAATCCGACCACAAAATCCATCGATTTTTTTCCGACGGATTTAGTCCGACACTGGTGCTGCATACACACGGTCGGACAAAGTTGTCGGAAAATCCGATCATTCTGAACGTGGTGACGTTTGTTGCCTACGATGGGACTACGTAGAGGCTAGTAGCCAATAGCTTTGGTCTTGTAATGTGATCTGAGCATGCGTGGCACTTTGTCCGTCGGAATTCGCTACACACGATCGGAATTGGTGTGATCGGACTTTGTTGTCGGAAAATTTGAGAGCAGGAGATAAAACTTTGTCCGTCGGACAATCCGATGGAAAATGTCCGATGGTGCCTACACACGGTCGGAATTTCCAACAACATTGTCCGATAGGACAGAATCCATCGGAAAATCCGACCGTGTGTATGGGGCTTTAGACCCACCCACATTAACTCCCAGAACTGGTACAAGTGACTCCCATAGCCCACCTTGAAATTACAGAGGCTCAAAGGATCATGGGACATATAGTATTCGGGCTGGCAAAAGAAGCAAACAGGAAGTCAGATCACTTAATAATTCAGTCAGCAGGTGGAGTGACATCATAGACACAGAAACCTACTGTATACAGCTAAAGAAGGTAAGTTACACACAAATTGGGGCTGTGATTCATTTACATGCACAATGCATCTGTTGTTTTGGGGAGGAAAACCTGGAGTTCTTCTTTAATGAATCATTAAAAATACTAAGTGATCTCATCTAAAAAAAATCCAATCATTTATTTGAGAAAAAAAATGAAGGTAAAGCCGTTGCATTTCAGGAGAGAAAAACTTGTCTTCAGTGGTCTGGTAATGTATTAGTAAGTCATCTGTGGCTGCCTGTCAAGAAACTTTATTGCACCAGGGCCCTTGCATTTCTGTTCAGGTACATTATTGTTCCCAAACTCAAATATTGCAGAGTTGCAGACACCTTGACATTCCATTAAAGTGTATCTAAACCAAAAGCAAAAAAATGTAATACACTGCAGCTTACCAGGCCATGTTGGCTGCATTCCCTTTCTTTTTTTAGGCTGAGGACATTTTCACCTTGTACATAAAATTCCTGTTGACTAAAAATGCAGTGTTCTTGTGATTTACCAATGTCATGTGACTCGTTAGTGTTACAAGGTCTCAAGTGTGAATGGGAAACAGGTGTGTTACATTTGGTGTTATTCTCTCTCACTCTCTCATACTGGTCACTGGAAGTTCAACATGGCACCTCATGGCAAAGAACTCTCTGAGGATCTGAAAAAAATAATTGTTGCTCTATATAAAGATGGTCTAGGCTATAAGAAGATTGCCATGACCCTGAAACTGAGCTGCAGCACGGTGGCCAAGACCATACAGCGGTTTAACAGAACAGGTTCCACTCAGAACAGGCCTCGCCATGGTCGACCAAAGAAGTTGAGTGCACGTGCTCAGCGTCATATACAGAGGTTGTCTTTGAGAAATAGACGTATGAGTGCTGCCAGCATTGCTGCAGAGGTTGAAGGGGTGGGGGGGTCAGCCTGTCAGTGCGCAGACCATTCGCCGCACACTGCATCGAATTGGTCTGCATGGCTGTCATCCCAGAAGCCAGCCTCTTCTAATGCACAAGAACGCCTGCAAACAGTTTGCTGAAGACAAGCAAACTAAGGTCATGGATTACTGGAACCATGTCCTGTGGTCTGGTGAGACCAAGATTAACTTATTTGGTGGCTGCAACCAGGTGAGGCGTACAAAGATAATTGTGTCTTGCCTACAGTCAGGCATGGTGATGGGAGTGTCATGGTCTGGGGCTACATGAGTGCTGTTGGCACTGGGGAGCTACAGTCCATTGAGGGAACCATGAATGCCAACATGTACTGTGACATACTGAAGCACAGAATGATCCCCTCCCTTCGGAGACTGGACCGCAGGGCAGTATTCCAACATGATAATGACCCCAAACACACCTCCAAGACGACCACTGTCTTGCTAAAGAAGCTGAGGGTAAAGGTGATTGACTGGCCAAGCATGTCTCCAGACCTAAACCCTATTGAGCATCTGTGGGGCATCCTTAAACGGAAGTTGGAGGAACGCAAGGTCTCTAACATCCACCAGCTCTGTGATGTCATTATGGAGGAGTGGAAGAGGACTCCAGTGGCAACCTGTGAAGCTCTGGTGAACCCAAGAGGGTTAAGGCAGTGCTGGAAAATAACTGTGGCCACACAAAATATTAACACTTTGGGCCCAATTCTGATATTTTCACTTATGGGTGTACTCACTTTTGTTGCCAGCGGTTTAGACATTAATGGCTGTGTGTTGAGTTATTTTGAGGGGACAGCAAATTTACACTGTTATACAAGCTGTACACTCACTACTTTACATTGTAGCAAAGTGTCATTTCTTCAGTGTTGTCACATGAAAAGATATAATAAAATAGTTACAAAAATGTGAAGGGTGTACTCACTTTTGTGAGATACTGTATACTGTGCATGTGTGTGTGTGTATATATATATATTATATTCTATATATATATATTCTATATACTATATATCACCACTTCAAAACCATGAAATTAGAATCAGGGGTTCGCGGGGTCCCCCATGCCAGCCTCCTTCTCCTTCCCTTCCCTCTGTCCTCCTGAAGTACGGGCCTTACCTTTTCTTTCTCCTGTTCTCTCTCCTTAACCCCCCCCCCCCCCCTTCTTTTTTTTTCCTTACTTTTTCTACTCTCTTTCTACATTCCTCCCACTCCCTTTTCCTCCTTTTCTTTCCCTACTTCTTGGCTGACCATCTTGGTCTTCTACGTACGTATGATGTACTGATTTGTTATTCTTCTAATTGATATGAGATACGCTCCAGCAACAATTTTACATCTTCAATGATCATTTTACAGTGTCTATTGGATACCAGTTTGGTTTATTGTTGATCCATGTATTTGGCTTACTTTTTCTGTACCTGCAATGCGGACTGTTTGACCTGTACCAAATGCTTATACTAAAAATAATAAATACATTGAAATTTTAGGTTCAGATATCTAAGGTCTGGCATTCCCTTTGCTATTGATGTGTGGTGTCATCATTAAAGCTCCCTCGGGTCCCTAGAAAATAGATTGTGGATGCCTATGAGTCTAACAATGGATCTAAAAAGATTGCCAGATTATTTAAAACCAGTCATTTAACAGTAAGGAGAATAATTTACAAGTGACACGGATTTCAAACAACTGCTAATTGTCCAACACGACAGGCTGTTTGATGCTTCAGAAGTGGTACACCAGAATTGAATAATGGAGTTTGTAGGTAAAGTTGGCGATACACTGCTCGAATTCGATTCCTGCTGAATCATCCAAAATCTGATTGGTCAGCCACCTGCCTCTACAAAAAAAAAACATTTTTTAATCTATTTTTGGGAAAAAGTAGAAAATTGTCAGATGGAAAAAGAGTGCATTCAACCAACTGCAGGTCCC
Organism: Lithobates sylvaticus; assembly: GCA_028564925.1. NCBI lineage: Eukaryota > Metazoa > Chordata > Amphibia > Anura > Ranidae > Lithobates > Lithobates sylvaticus. The sequence goes on from CM053032.1 coordinate 233,002,301, forward strand.
TCCATGTCCTGAATGCAATAAGCAGCAGGGGAGATTTCTTCATCCACACTGTTTAACATGGATGGGGGAATCGATTGATTTCTCTTGGTCAGCCCATGGAGGTTAACAAGAGAAGTCTGAAGGTGTATAGCTAGCTTAAATATCAGAAATATATTAGCTTCTGAGGCCAAGAATTTTTCTTACTTTTTACACAGTACACTACATTACATCTATTGATATTTTTGTGGAATAAACAATTAAAGAGGCGTTTTTATTTAAATGTATCACCTGTATCAAATATGTTGAAAAGGAAAACAATTTGTGTGTCCCTATTTTTTCACATGACTTTGCCATGGAGAAATAGGCGTAGACACAAAAGGACCGGAAGTGTGCTTTTCACAGCACTTCTTGGTGAAAACAAAAGAAGACAAGCATGAAAAGTGAAAACGAATGCAGCTATCACATCTAAGCACTGGTAAGCTTCAGGATATTACATTTCTGTCTTAACCTTAAGTATCTTTGATATGATAATCTATTTCTGTGCACCCTGGGAGCCCCTGGATATTGGGTATAAACGGGTATAAACTTTATTTTCTCTTGGAGCTAAAGCCAAACCCTACTGTAGGACAGCCCAATGTCAGAGCCACTGGAGGCTCTTACATTGGAGTGTCAAATAGCTGTGTTGTGTTTAGCAAAGTGATAGAATGCACATAGTTCCAAGACAGAAAGACCATGTGTATTGTGTGTCAGAAAATCTGGGACAGACAAATGGATGAGAACATAGACAAATCAAGAGATAATATGGCCAAAGCCATGCTAGCAGCTTTGACCCTCCACGTGCTTCCAATTGAAATTGATTAGAGTAGCATTAGGCACAGAAACGTCACCCATTTGCATTATCTTTACTGGCATGGACCCTCCCATCAGACACCCTTGTGAAGTGACAGAAAGCTGCACATATTTGACCAATTGTGCTATTCACCTGGTTTAAATATACGTCTGACCAGCTCAACCATATTTGGCTCATCTCCAGTTCTTCCTTTGAGGTGCACCATTCATGTGGTCTTTTGCATCACCTGGTTTACTGCAGGAGCATGAGGGTTGTAGTTGGACATTCTGCCTAAGTTGCCTTGTAAATGAGCTGTCTCCATATCAAATGTTTAACAAGAGTACTTGTTGGCTTCACAGAGTGCTCAGAGTTGGCAATATTGTTAGTCTGGTCACATTGATGTACTTCACTGAGACAGGCTTGGGAACTAATTTTGGAGGGAGAGGGCAACCCAGTTCTGACATTTGGTGAGAGGTCACATGACCCACTTAAAAAGGCTGTAAAGGAGAGATAACATGATTCATTTAATTACATACTTCTCTCTGTCGTGCTGCTCGCTATATGTGCATCCTTATGCCCAGCCAGTCTGACCACAGCATTGAATGAAACATGTCCAGAATGAGCACATAATTTGCTCTCAATCTGATGAAGAGTTAATAGTTGAAAACAACATCCGCCATGATGAATTCAAGCGCCTGACTTTATAGCTCCTCCGCTCATGAACATCAGAAAATTAATTGCACAGCAACGTTCCCATTAACTTTATGGCTGGGGAAGTAATAAGCAACTTCTCAGAATTGTGCGCACTTTCCCAGCTGCTGCGCTGTGACATCCATTTCATCAAAGTAAATCACCGCTCTAAAATATAGAAATTTTTCCATTAAATTTCCCTTTTTCCCTTTTTTTCAGAGTGCTACCAATTTAAACCAAGCCAAGGAGTGCAACACTATAAGCGGATTTCCTTTTCATCCAAGGCATTTTCATAAAAAGACAACTGCAGGCAAAACATAAAATTCAGTTATAAATCTGCAAAGTGAAAATCTATTTACCAGTGTTGGCTCTGTTGTTTTATTTTATTTTTTTATGTACTGTTTGGGAGAAAAGAAATATAATTCCCAGATTTTGGACCTGATAATTAAACGTATCTCTGCCAAGATCATGCTTTGGTGGGAACCAAACAACAAACCAGCTATTGCATATAGTGGGCAAATCCACACAAGCTCTAAACTCTACACTCCTTTAATAATAAGTGTCATTAATATTAAGCCAATCTGAAACCTGTAACCTTCCTAAATTAGATCTATTGCAACTCACAATCCAAAAGAACAAAACAGTCCTGTAAAAATGTACATACTACATAGACAAAGGTTTTGTGGACACCTGACCATCATATTTACCTATATGGTATGTTGATACCCCTTCATATTATTGAGTTCAGGTGTTTTCATTGAAGGCTACTAATAATGCTACAACATACAAAGACATTTTAATCATCTGAGCGATTCCAACCTTGTATCAGGAAAGCCCTTTTCTGTTCTAATGTGACAGAAAAGTGCCCATGTGCACAAAGTAAGCTCTATAAAGATATGGTTTGATAGGTTTGAGGAGGCACTCAAATGGCCTGAACACTGAACACTCTACTGAACACTTTAAGGATAAATGGGAATGCTGATTGCAAGCCAGGTTTATATAGAGACGTACTCCAAAATCATGTGGAAAATTTTCCCAGAAGAATGGAGACATAGCCATAAAGACGTGGGGGAGAATGGGATGGGCCCAACTCCATATTAATTCCCATAGTTTTGAGTCTTCAAGCAAGCTCATATTGTTGTAATGGTCAGGTGTTCATAAACTTTTGATATATGGGGATTTCTTTTTTTAGACTGTAGATCTTCTGTACAGGGGAATTCTGGTATATACAATGCTGTTTTTCAAAAAGGGTCAAATTAGCTACCTGATTTTATTAACATAGTAAGCAAATGAAGCTGTAAGGAGATAGAAGATGAATGACATGCCAGACATCCATTTGCCATTATTATCTGCAGTTTTACAGCCAACTTCCTTCATCTAGCAGAATTTTGTGGAGCTATAAGTTACTTGCAGATCAAAGTAGATGACACCTGGAACTGAGAAAAATGTGTTTTCAGTCAATTATTGAACGTTTGGGCAACAGAAATACTAACTACCGGTAATCAGCCCTGAACCACAACAGAAAGACAGCCTTAAATCCTTTCTCTGTTGGTGGATCTCATGGTCAATTACAGAGTTCATAAAATCACAACTTGATGCCATCAGCTCCACTGACTCTTGTCCAAACCATTGGTCTTTCTGGGAAGCACCCAAATTCCAGGTTTAATACAACTTTAAGTACACCTGTGCCCAGAATATGCACACTCAATTAATTGTTACACTCTAAACATGCAGTAAAAGCACTCTTACAAGCCTTAATTCATGTAGTTATAGCTATTTTGGGGAAATACATTTTTAACATTCACAACAGAGGCATAGAATTTTTTTTTTACTATAAGAGTAGCCTTCTTTTTTTTTTACAAAGAAACACAACTTTATTCGAAGAGTAAACAGGTACATTAGATAAAAAGGCATTGTCATCAGCATTGGTACAACTGTGAGGGATAATAACATTGCTTTCATACCCTATGTCAAACACATTAAAATGCACGTTCCGGAGTACAGGTGTGCAGTTTATGATAATTTGCATTACACACTTACATACAGATAGCGTTTGGTTGTTCACAGATGGGGTATATTTCAAGTTACGTATCACCAGAGGGCGGTGCTCCACCCGTCCTGTCATGTAATGTGGTATCACTAGGGAAATCAATCAATCAGGGATTTCGCTGCAGGTGTCTGCACTTCCCAGCCATGAGTCCCATATTTTCCCATATTTTGCAGGGCAGCCCCTGTGAGCATATATCTCTTTCTTAAGCGGTAGAACATTGTTAACCACTGTTATCCATTCCTGGATCGTTGGCGGTGAAGCCCTCAACCATCTCCTCGCTACAAGTAGTCTGGCCAAGAACAACGATTCCTGTAGAAATATTTTATGGTACTTATCTGAGTCCGGGTCAGGGAATATGCCTAGCAGACACTGTTTGGGGCAGAGGGTCAGGGGAGATCCCATTTTATCGTGAATAAATTTCACAATGTGAGTCCAATAGTCTTGTATAACTGGGCATGACCATATCAAGTGGAAAAAGGTGCTAGAGGGGCTGTCGCATCTAGGGCAGAGTGGGTTTTGGTCGGGTTTGTATTTGGCCAGTCGAAGGGGGGTGAGGTAAGACTTATGTAAAATGTAAATTTGTGTGAGGCGGTCTGAGAGTTTGGTGGAGACTTTTTTGTGAGCTTCTAGAGCATCTTCCCACTCATCATCCTCAATTTCTCCTACGTCACCCACCCATTTATCCTTCAGTCCATACGCTATTAGTACCGCAGAGGGGCGGAGAAGGCAGTTATAGAAGATGGAGATAAGTCTTGAGGGGTCTTGCCCTAATAATATTTCTAGGACGTCTAGTCGTTCTAGATTGGGGGGATTGTCACGGAATTGGGCCTGTAGCGCATGGCGAAGTTGGAGGAATCGGTAGTGCATGGAGTTGGGCAGATTGAAGTCTTCCTTCAGCTGTTGGAAGGATTTGAGGATAGTCCCCGAGTACATGTCGGACAATATGTTAACTCCCTTAGTAATCCAGAGATGGCGGTCGGGAATGGTTTGTAGTTCCTTGAGGCCTGGGTTATCCCACAGTGGTGTGTGGGAGTGTGTAGGCGGAGCTTTCAGTTTGTGTCTTGCTACTTCCCAGGTCCTGCAGTAGTTGTACAATTGTCCCTTACGACTGCCTAGTGTCCAGGGGTCTGATGGTTCGCGAAAGATAGTCTGAAAAGGGTGATTGAATCCACAGACATGTGGAGAGCATAATAACGTCATACACCTTTCCCTATCCTGTTTGTCGATGTAATGTAAGTGGGATAGTTGTGCAGCCAGATAGTAGAGACCGAGGTCCGGCAGAGCTGCCCCTCCCAGGTCAGTGGGATTTTTGAGTACTTTCCAGGATAATTTGTGGCGAGTATTCCCCCAGACAAAAGAGTTGAGAATAGCTTCTATGACCTTAAATATTCTGAAGGGTAGATATGTGGGGGCGTGCCAGAGTACATAGAGCAGCTTAGGCAGTAGGATCATTTTTATAAGATTTACACGACCCATTACTCCAAGGGGTAGCTTGGCCCAAGTCTGTGTCTTGGATTTTATGGTCCTAATTAGCGGCTCTAGATTGTGGCTTGTAAAGTCTTCTGGGTGGCGGGTAATTATGATTCCTAAGTATTTCATGGAGCTAACCCTGATTAAAGGGGAGGTCGCCTGTAGTTGCGTTGGGGCACATGGATCAATGGGGAGAATTTGGGATTTATCCCAATTTATTTGGAGGCCCGAGTATGTGCCAAAGGTCTGTATCAGTTCTAAGGCTTTGTGTAGGGATGGGCCTGCGTCCGTCAAGTATAGCAGCATGTCATCTGCATACAGACTGACAGTTTCCACAAGTTCTCCTCGTCGCAAGCCTTGTACGCCTGGGTGGTTCCTCAAAGAAGCAGCTAGGGGCTCCACCGCCAACGCATACAGTAGGGGGGAGATGGGGCATCCTTGGCGAGTACCCCTAGAAAGAGGGAAGGGCTCAGATATCTTCCCATTGATTAGGATCTTGGCGCTGGGGTTATGGTATAGCAGGCGGATCCATCTTATGAAGTTGGGTCCGAACCCAAACTTAGCCAGGCATTCCCAAAGGTAGGACCATTCGACCGAGTCGAATGCCTTAGCGGCATCTAGGGATACCACTACCCGGGATCCCACCTGATCATGTTCAGCTTGGATATTCATGTGCAGCCTCCGGAGATTATGTGCCGTGTTTTTACCTGGCATGAAACCGCTTTGGTCTGTATGGATAAGTGATAGAATCACTTTATTTAACCGCAGCGCCAAGACCTTGGCCAAAATTTTAATATCGAGTTGAAGAAGGGAAATTGGTCTATATGATTCAGGGAGTGCAGGGTTTTTGTCTGGTTTGGGTATAAGTACTATGTGGGCCTCGCTCATTGTGGGGGGTATGGCTCCCGTTCGGAACATATGGGAGTATAGCTCGCACAGCCTGGGGGTCAGCACATCAGCATACGTGGTGTAGAACTCCAAGGGTAGCCCATCAGAGCCCGGGGCCTTGGATGGTTTAAGATTGGATAGGGCTTCTAGTATGTCCTCTGAGGTGATTGGAGCCTCAAGCATGGCTACTTGGGGTTGTGATAATTGGGGGACGTCTATGTGGGATAGCATCGTCTCAATGTCCTCCCTGGGTTTGTCAGTAGTAGAGGAGTATAAGGATGCAAAGAAGAAGCGGAACTCCCCAGCCACCTCCAGTGGGTCAGTAGCCATAGTGCCATCCGGTCTATGTAGTGCCACTACAGTTGGCGGTTTATGCTCCATGTGAGCCAGGTAGGCCAGGAGGTGTCCCGCCCGTTCCCCGCACTCATACACTCTTTGTTTGACATAAAATATCTTCCTTTCCGCTCTTTCAAATAGTAAGTTATTCACCACTCTAGATTGTAATTTGAGTTGTTCCGCCTTAGTTGGAGATGGGTCTGCAGTAAAGTCCCTTTCTATGTCAGCTAGTGCAAGTTCTGCCTGTGTCACTGCGTGGGCCGAGGACTTCCTGTACCTTGCTATTCGCTGGGACATTAACAGTCTCGCATGTGATTTGAAGGAGTCCCAAATTACATCATAAGCTGCGGTCCCCCTGTTGGTTTGAAAGAAGAATTCCCATTCGGTACCCATGTCTGTCATTCCTGGCACCACCTTCAACCAGAAAGGGTTAAGCTTCCAGGTGTATGTTGCTGGCGGGGAGTCCAGCCGTATCAGTACCCAGTACGGGGCATGGTCAGAAAGGATACGGGGGTTAAAGCCTACGTCTCCCAGAATGGGCAGAAGGGATCTAGATATCAGGATAAGGTCAATTCTGGACATAGAGTTGTATGTCGCCGAAAAACAGGAGAATGCTTGGTCGTTGGGGTGACGATATCTCCACGTGTCTACTAGGGCCAGGTCATTCAGCATCTTACCGAATCTCGTCTGAGAGTGGGTGGGGTCAACAGGGGATGGCGGTAGCAGTCTGTCAAGTCTCTTATCTATAACATTGTTAAAGTCCCCCAACCACATCGCGGGCACCGTGGGGAATTGGGTCATAAAGGACAGCCCCTCCAGTAGCACCGCAAATTGAAAAGGGGGAGGTATATAGATCGCAAGGATCAATATTTCTAGTCCGCATATTCTGCCATGCAAAAATATAAACCTGCCCTGTGGGTCACATTTGAGTGTTAATAGTACAAATTGTGCTGACTTGGCCACCAACACTGCGACCCCTCTGGAGTTGGCAGTGTGGGGGGCCTGATACAGCCACCCCACCCATGGTTTCTTGAGAGCCATCATCATTTGACCAGTAAGGTGGGTTTCAACCAGAACAATTACATCAGCCCGCTGAGCCTTAAGATATGATAAGACCGCGGTTCTTTTGGGTTTAGCCCTGATGCCCCTGACATTCCAGGTAATACATTTCAATAACCTAGGCTGTGGACATTTACCGTGTTCCCCCGGATCTATGATCCCCGGACGCTGCCACGCCACCCCCCGCAGGCAGGAGGGGGGGCGTGACCTCACTCGCAGGGCACAAGGCCCGGAGCATAGCATATCATAAGTGGGTCCCCAGGGCCCCAACGCCACCAATAGGCGCGGAGTCCCGGTACTGTCAGCACACACCAGTAGTACACGCCAATATACATTGCTCTTCGTCATAGATTTAAACATTAAAACCTTAATCGAACAGTACAGCGTGTACAAGTAAACAAAAGCACCGGCCTGTCCGGTCGTCTCACGCAACATTGCACCACCAGGTGTCGTGCGCTGCGGCCGTCCAGTCCGGGGAAACATTGCTTGTGCCATATACAATCTAAGAACACAAATGGCATTGGTAAAAGAGAAGCCCAAGTGGGCTCCCCTAACTAGAGGGACGATTCTTCTCTGAAGAACAAGTTTTGATGTGAGGGGCACGCCGCCCGGCGTGGAGGCACCAGGATAAACCCTCAAAGGAGGAGGAAAGGATATGCATATTGAGGTCCACGCTCCGGGCGTCATGACGGGTAACAGCCTGCCTCTAACTACAGGGTCGAGGGGCCGATGGCAGTGTTCTTCTTTATCCTCGAGTCCCAGTGCACCCGGTTGTGCCTAGTCAGATCAGGATATGGCAGGAAGAGGGGTGTTCGGGTCCAGGAGCAGTGAGGCGGCATGAGGTACTCGGGCGGTAAGGGGTTCGGGATACTCAGATAGTGGAGGCTGCAGTGTGCAGAAGGGGGGGGATCAGGGGCAACCAGGGGTAAGATGTGGATTGCACAGTACCTTGTTTCCATGTGTAATAAGCATATGTGCCGTCATCAGCCTCAGTAAGTCCGGATCTTCACGTTGGCAGGGTCTTGGGACAGTGGGTTCCGATCTCAGCGATCTCGTGGCGGTGCGCGGTCTGGCGCAGCTCTGTGCTCCAGCCATTGGAATACTGCCTCCGGTGTATCGAAGAAATGTGTTCGGTCATCCCCCACGACTCTCAGTCTAGCCGGGAAGAGCATGGCGTACGAGTAGTTAGCGATTCTCAGTCGACGCTTGGCTTCGTTGAAGTGCTCCCTCTTCTTTTGGACCTCCGCCGAGAAATCCGGGAATACCTTGATCTCGCAATTTTTGTATGGTATGTTGCCCTTTTGTCTGGTGAGACGAAGGACCGCGTCTCGATCTCGGAAGTTTAGGAGCTTGGCAATAAAAGTCATTGGGGGTGCCCCTTGCGGGGGAGGTTTAGAAGCTAATCTGTGTGCCCGCTCCACCACGAAGGAGGTCGAGAACTCCGCCCGGCCGAAGGTAGTGGTAAGGAGATTTTCCAAGAACGATGGTGGGTCAGAGCCCTCAGCCCCTTCGGGAAGTCCCACGAACCGTAGGTTACACCTTCTCAGGCGATTCTCCATATCGTCCTGCTTAACAAGGACCATGCTGAGTTGGTGCTGGAGCCGCTCGGTGGTAGTCTGTAGAGGCGGTATGTCATCCTCCACACGGCTGATGCGGTGTTCAGTCTCCGCTACCCGGTCTCTTAATTTTTGCATATCCTGGCGGATAAGGGACACATCAACCTTAACTTCCTCGATCTTGCCGGTCAGTGTGCTTTTACAATCAGATATGGCCTCGAGCACACGTGCAGTATCCTCCGCTGCCGAGTCTCCAGCCGGAGACGGCCCGGCGCCATTTTCCCCTGGGGCCTCCTTCTCAGTGTTTTTGTATTTTGCCAGCTTTGCCGCCGCATCTTTCGCCGCTTTCGGGGGTGACATCTTCCCGGAGGGTTCGGGTGTCCTGGTTCTCGTTTGTGTGGCAAAAAACAGGTATATATCAGCCTCAGGATGGGTATTATCGGAGATTAGGCAAGCGGAGCTCCCGTTCAGCACTCCTCACACCATGCTGTCCAGGCCACGCCCCGATAAGAGTAGCCTTCTAATGTAAACAACCATGTAAACAACCACGTCAGGGTAGATGCGAACTGAGCAAAGCAAACAGATACTTGCGATTAGCAGACAGATAGCGTGGTTCTATGACAGTCCAGGTAAAAGACAGGCTGAGTTTAGGGAATAGTCCAAAATCCGGTCCAAAGTCATACACAGGGAAATTCAATCTAGCAGAGCAGGGCGGACAGACAGGGAGCTTAATCAGGAACAACACACGCATCACTGTCTATCACAAGCATGAGACTGAGCATTTGGCTTGCTTATAACAGGTGACTAACCACATCAATCACCTTGCAGGTGGACAAAGACAGGGAGAATGCAATAGCCAAAACTTGGATGCTGGAATGAGGAGCAGGAGCACTAAGTGCTCCTGACATTATCCCCCCCTTCTGAGGAGGGGCCCCCGGACCCCTTGGAGCAGGTTTGTCAGGATTCTGGCAATGGAAGTTCCTACCTTATATTCTTCCTGTCCGCTGACCATGAGCAGAGGCTGAGATGAAACAATGGTATCCCTCTGAAGGGGAACACGGAAAACATTAGAAATCCTCTCGGAGGCAGGAAGTTTAATCTAAAGGATACTGGGTTTACCTGGTTAATAACTTTGTAAGGCCCAATAAATCTAGGAGCCAGTTTATGTGAGGGAACTTTGAGAGACAGAGCCAGGCCCGATCCCCCACCTTAATCTGAGGAGCCTGAGAGCGGAGATGATCCGCAAAGTGTTTTTGAGCAGCGAAGCTAGAGGACAAGTTAGCCTGGGCTTTACTCCAAACCTGAGAATATGTGTGAACTGTGATGTTAGCATTGGGAATGTCAGAAGAAATGTCTGAGAATGAACAGGATTTAAAATGGAAACCATAGATGCAATAGAAAGGAGAAGTTCCAGTGGAAGAATGAGGCCAGTTATTATAGGAAAATTCAGCCCAGGGCAATGCTGAGGATCATTCCACTTGCTTATCAGATACAAAACAGCGAAGATAGGTCTCCAGGGATTGGTTCGTCCCCTCAGTTTGCCCATTCGTTTGAGAATGATAGGCAGATGAAAAAGAGAGGCTGGTTCCCAAGAGGTCACAGAAGGCTTTCCAGAACCTGGAAACAAATTGTGTACCCCTGTTGGAGACAATGTTCTGGGGCACCTCGTGGAGCCTAAGTATTTCTCGGACAAACAAGGAAGCCAAGAGTTTCCAGTAGGGGAGTTTGGTAAGTGCAATGAAATGAGTCATCTACTAAAGCGGTCCACTACCACCCAGATGGCTAAGAGCCAATTTGAGGCTTGTGATAATGTCGCGTCTACCCCAAAGCAGGTGGTCAGACACTTAAGCTGGCTACTGTGTTCTTTGCCTATAGCAGCCCCCTTTCCCATAAGGCAAGCGGGCCTACCAGTACTCGGTTGCCCCCAGGACTTACACACAATGCTGGCCACCACGCCAGGGCAGATGCGAACTGAACAAAGCAAACAGATACTTGTGGTTAGCAGACAGATAGCATGGTTCTATGAAAGTCCAGGTAAAAGGCAGGCTGAGTTCAGGGAACAGTCCAATATCTGATCCAAAGTCATAAACAGGAAAATCAATCTAGCAGAGCAGGGCAAACAGACAGGGAGGTTGATCAGGAACAACACACGTATCACTGTCTATCACAAGCATTAGACCGAGCGTTTGGCTTGCTTATAACAGGTGACTGACAACATCAATCGCCTTGCAGGTGGACAAAGACAGGTAGAATGCAATAGCCAAAACCCAGATGCTGGAATGAGGAGCAGGAGCACTAAGTGCTTCTGACATTAAGACTGCAAATAATTGAATGTCCATAGTCTTGACACAGGTGCATTATAATTTCATACCTAGGAGGTCTCAGTTAAAAAAAACCTGCGTGATCAGTTCTTTGTACATCAGCTCTGTCACCTACCTCTGCAATGTCATACTTACCTCCTCCAGCAGCAGCTGCCTTCTGTATTGACTTCAGCTCAGCCGGTACAAATTTAGTGCCAGGCTGGCTACATCTGCTCACTAAACTCCTATCGACCTAAATGGACCTAAATGGACTGAACCCATACTGCAGGAGCAACATCCCATTCATGTTTTTGGAACGTTAGGGCACAACCGTGGGCAAACCCAGCACCAAAAATAATTACTTTATTATTAAGCCCTAATGAAGGGGTCACATTGAAACGTACAAAAAAGTTTGCTGTTTTCACTTTATTTTTGTGAAAAATAAACTTTGTCAGCAGTTTGGTACGTCCTTTTTCTGTAAATCCTAATACATTACCCCAAGGACCTGTATCAGGGACCTTCGATCACTTGTAAGCTGCCTCAAAAGGAAATAGTTGAGGAACGTGGAAGAATAGTGCTGGACCCATAAGGTTATCTTATTGATATTACTGTACCAATAGTACTTGGTAATCTTATTGGTATTACTATACCAACAATACCAATAAGTACTAATATCAGTATTAATTCTGATATAAATAATCTGGTTCCCGGACAGGCTGATTCTACATCTCAGAGGATCTCTACAGCCTCCTTAGATTGTAGTGTAATGTAACAACATGGAAATTGAAGCGCCACACCACTTCTAATCCAACGTGCTCAGGGGTCCAAAACTGCCCCCTTCATCAGGGCTGCCAAACCAGCTACTGACAGGACATGTGCTTGTAATCACACTGGAAGAACAGAAGTCACATCAGTTTGAAATACTCACCTACACTGAAATTTAGCGCTCAACCACTCAACCTCTTCAGTAATTAATGTCTATCTAGTACAATAGAGCTATTTATGACGAGCATCTACATTTATTAAAGAGGCGTTTTGAATTTAGTGTTCTTATCATTAGGTCCCAGTTCTGGATTGGAGTTTTGCGTTCTTTTGTTTTTTTTCTAAAAGGCCTCCAAAAGCTCTCTAACTATGGGGTAGTGTCCGTGTAGGGGGTATATACAAGTTTTGTGTTAAAAAATTAAAAGTTAAGAAAAAGAACCAAGTCGAATTCATACAAGCCTTCAGAAGCTGTCCGATATTCTATTCTTTTTCACAGATTTTATCATTTGTTTCCTCTTCCTCTGCATGTTTGACAGGATAAAACTAGGTCCCAAATATAATGCAACTAATTGTGTTGGTGAAAACTATAGTTACTCTGAATTTATGTCAGAAAACTTACTCAGCATCATAGCTATGGAATTTGCTTCCTGCACCCCACTTTAATTAATCATTCCTGAAGCTGTCTAAATCACGTTTGTCCTCAGAGGCATTACACAAGCCAATGTTTCATGGCAATAAATAACAAAGTACTTTGCTTAATTAGTTATAACAAAGTTTATTGACTGATTGATAATTAGCAGGATCTTCAAACTCTGGCAGATTGGTGGCCCCTGAATGCTCAGTTCCTCTAAATATATTAATGATGTGTGACTGAAGAATGGCACAAACCTTGGCTTCTAACTTTATTTACCTCTTCTCATTAGAGGAACATTAAAAGATATGATGCAGTTTGTCCCAACATTAAAAAAGATACAGTATACGTAATTGGAAATGTAAAGATAGACATACAGTGCCTTGAAAAAGTATTTATACCAATTGAAATTTTGTCATGTTACAATCAAAAACGTAAATGTATTTTATAGGGATTTTATGTGATAGACCAACACAAAGTGGAGTGGAAGGAAAATGATAAACGGTTTTCAATTTTTTTTTTTTTTTACAAATAAATATCTGAAAAGTGTAGCGAGCATTTTTATTCAGCCCCTTTACTCTGATACTCCTAACTAAAATCTAGTGGAACCAATTGCCTTCAGAAGTCACCTAATTAGTAAATAAAGTCCACCTGTGTGTAATTTATTCTCAGTATAAATACAGCTGCTCTGCGAAGCCCTCAGAGGTTTGTTAGAGAACCTTAGTGAACAAACAGCATCATGAAGACCAAGAACACACCAGACAGGTCAGGAATAAAGTTGTGGAGAAGTTTAAAACAGGGTTAGGTTATAAAAAAATATCAGAAGCTTTGAACATCTCACGGAGCACTGTTCAATCCATCATCCGAAAATGGAAAGAGTATGGCACAATTACAAACCTTCAAGACATGGCCGTCCACCTAAACTGAAAGGTCGGGCAAGGAGAGTATTAATCAGAGCAGCAGCCACGAGGCCCATGGTAACTCTGGAGGAGCTGCAGAGATCCACAGCTCAGGTGGAAGAATTTGTCCATAGAACAACTATTAGTCGTGCACTCCACATATCTGGCCTTTATGGAAGAGTGGCAAGAAGAAAGCCATTGTTGAAAGAAAGCCATAAGAAGTCCCATTTGCCATGAGGGGGACACAGCAAACATGGAAAAAGGTGCTCTGGTCAGATGAGACCAAATTTGAACTTTTTGGCATAAAAGCAAAACACTATGTGTGGCGGAAAACGAACATTGCATATCACCCTGAACACACCATCCCCACCGTGAAACATGGTGGTGGCAGCATCATATTGTGGGGATGCTTTTCTTCAGCAGGGACAGGGAAGCTGGTCAGAGTTGATAGGAAGATGGATGGAGACAAATACAGGGCAATCTTAAAAGAAAACCTGTTAGAGTCTGCAAAAGACTTGAGACTGGGGTGGAGGTTCACCTTCCAGTAGGACAACGACCCTAAACATACAGCCAGAGCTACAATGGAATGGTTTAGATAAAAGCATATTCATGTGTTAGAATGGTCCAGTGAAAGTTCAGACCTTAATCCAATTGAGAATCTGTTGCAAGACTTGAAAATTGCTGTTCACAGACGCTCTTCATCCAATCTGACAGAGCTTGAGCTATTTTGCAAAGAAAAATGGGCAAAAATGTCACTCTCTAGAGGTGCAAAGCTGGTAGAGACATCCCCAAGAAGACTTGCAGCTGTAATTGCAGCGAAAGGTGGTTCTGCAAAGTATTGACTCCGGGGGCTGAATACAAATGCACGCCACACTTTTCACATATTTATTTGTAAAAAATGTTAAAAACCATTTATAATTTTCCTTTCACTTCACACTTATGTGCCACTTTGTGTTTGTCTATCACATAAAATCCCAATAAAAAACTTTAAAGTTTTTGGTTGTAACATGACAAAATGTGGAAAATTTCAATGTGTATGAATTCATTTTCAAGGCAAAATACCTGATACCTCCTATCAATTCTCTTAATAAGGATGTTTGGATGATGTTTTAAATGCCTTGGCAGAAATATCTCTTCATGGAGCAACTGGCCAATGACTGCTAAGTGCCAGATCTGCGGGCAGACAGTTCCAGCCTGACAATTATTTCTGAGGTCTTATGGGAGAAGATCTCCACACCTAATGTGCAGTTTAACACAACAGTCATCTCTCTGTACATAAAGAAGAAAATATGGTGCTGCAGGATCTCGGTTAGCAAGAATGAACAATGACTATCATACAACCACTAAGCCCACAAATAATAAGTATGTATCTAGTAGACAGTGCTTTAAATGGGGCTTTTGGCTTTTCATAATGCTTTTTTTCTTTTTTTTGTCGAAAATAGTGCTACATCATAATATATATCCATGAAACCTTGAATATCTCTTATCCATTATAATACACTTGACAGATAGTGCATAGGCACTTTGCATTTACCTCTGTTGAATGCACGACATGACTGACCTTTTTAAAGTGGATCTTCACTGCATCTGAGCACTAAAAGCCAAAAACACTATTTAGCCACTTAAGCCCCGGACCATTTGGCTGGCCAAAGACCAGAGCACATTTTGCGATTCGGCACTGCGTCGCTTTAACTGACAATTGCGCGGTCATACGATGTGGCTCCCAAAACAAATTGACTTCCTTTTTTTCCCACAAATAGAGCTTCCTTTTGGTGGTATTTGATCACCTCTGTGTTTTTTTTTTTTTTGCGCTATAAACAAAAATAGAGCGTCAATTTTGAAAAAAACGCAATATTTTTTACTTTTTGCTATAAAAAATAGCCCCAAAAAATATATAAAAACTATTTTTTCCTCAGTTTAGGCCGATACGTATTCTTCTACATATTTTCGGTAAGAAAAAAAAAAATCGCAATAAGCGATTATTGATCGGTTTGCGCAGAAGTTATGCCCCGTACACACGGCGGAAAATCCAACCACAAAATCCATCGGATTTTTTCCGACGGATTTAGTCCGACACTAATGTTGCATACACACGGTCGGACAAAGTTGTCGGAAAATCCGATCATTCTGAACGTGGTGACGTTTGTTGCCTACGACGGGACTACGTAGAGGCTAGTAGCCAATAGCTTTGGTCTTGTAATGTGATCTGAGCATGCGTGGCACTTTGTCCGTCGGAATTCACTACACACGATCGGAATTTCCGACAACATTGTCCGATAGGACATTTTCCGTCGGAAAATCCGACCGTGTGTATGGGGCTTTATAGGTGATAGTTTTATGGCATTTTATAAAAAAAATGTTTTACTAGTAATGGCGGCGATCTGCGATTTTTATCGTGACTGCGACATTATGGCAGACAGATCGGACAATTTTGACACATTTTTGGGACCATTGTCATTTATACAGCGATCTGTGCTATAAAATTGCACTGTAAAAATGACACTGGCAGTGAAGGGGTTAACCACTAGCTGGCTAGGAAGGGGTTAAGTGTGTCCTAGGGAGTGATTCTAACTGTTAGGGGGCATGGCTACTTGTAACACGTCACTGATCATAGCTCCCGATCACAGGGAGATGTGATCAGTGACGGTGTCACTAGGCAGAACGGGGAGATGCTTGTTTACATCAGTATCTCCCCGTTCTTCAGCTCTGTGAGACGATCGCGGGTATCACCGCGGACATCGAGTCCGCGGAACCTGCGATCCTACTCACGGAGCACGTCGGCAAATTCAAAGGGATGTACCTGTATACCCATGTGCCCAGCCGTGCCATTTTGCCGACGTAAATGTACATGCGGTGGTCAGCAAGTGGTTAATTAATTTTTTATATTCAAAGCAAATACATCCATCCATGTCTCTATGCTTTATTTTGTTGAGTAATCACTTTGAAATACACCCCCACACCCCCACCCTAGCATTTCTGGCCATGGCCATCTTGAGTAAGGGCAAATGATTCTTGTAGAATTGACTTCCTGGATTCCATCTGCCTTTAGCTCAAGCATGCCTGCAGGAGAGTGTGTTAATCTAAGAAAACCCCTCCTCCTCTCCTCCCCTCCTCCCCTCCTGAAGATTCCTTATATGCATGACGTCATTTGCCTAGGCAAGAAACTGGGAAGTAACTGAAGAAATGTACAAAAAAAGTTCTAATGCTAGCAGCATGAGGATTAAAAATAATCAATGTTGATTGGGAGAGTGAAGTGTTATTAAATATTTTTTCCTTTAAAAAAACAAACATGTTATACACACCTACTCTGTGCAGCAGTCTAGAATGTCTCTAGTATTCACATGCTGTTTGTGCTGTTCTAAAAGGCCCCGACAAAGCAGGGTTCCCGCGAAACGCGTAAGCCAAACTTTATGTTACTCAATACCAGGACTCGCACAACCTGGATCAACTTACAATACAATTGTATTTTCTCTTAAACTGCAATGTTTTAAATACTGAAATTTTTTATAAATATTAAATATATAAAATATTGTGTCATACATCATTATGTTTACTCCACCGAGGCACACGCAAAGTCCCAATCCATGTTCTTTTTCATAATAGGGACAACTTACCCGCAGCTACATCAAGCACTCCCAGGCTCGGACAGTGGAGGGAGGAGGAGGGGAGATCAGAATGGCATCCCGGCCAGGACTTGTCATCTGGGTAAGGAGGTCTCTGATTGCTAAATTCCCATTCGTCCATCTCCCACCGGGTGGGGTGGGGGGGTTTGCTAACTTCCAGTTCATCAATCTCCCGCATGGGGGGGGGGATTTGGTGAAGTTGGTTTGCCACCCCCCCCCAAAAAAAATATATAACACCAGCTGCCACTGGTTTATAGCTCAAAAAATAAAAACAGCAGAGATGATCAAATACCACCAAAAGAAAGCTCTATTTGTGGGAAAAAATTACATAAATTTTGTTTAGGTACAGCGTTGCACGACCGGGCAATTGTCAGTTAAAGTAACGCAGTGCAACGTATTGCAAAAAATGGCCTGGTCATGAAGGGGGGTAAACCTTCCAGAGATCAAGTGGTTAAGGCCTGAAAATTGGGCTGAATTTTTTTTTCATGAAAATACAGGTTTCACCATCGACAGTAGGCTAGTCAAAAACAAGGTAACAAGTCATCTATACCAACATATGAGGTGAAAGGTCACAAGATACCATTGCCCACCCAAGTATTGAGTGATTTTCCTTGACTTTTTGTCCAGGTAACAATTATCAGGCAAATCAGGAAACGTAGACCAATGAGGACACAGACAGCATATAAAGCCAGACAGACAATCTTATGCCCCGTACACACGAGCGGATTTTCGTAGCGTTGTACGTCACCGCGTTCTTGGCGATCGAGAGTTCAGAGGACTTTTGTGTGACCGTGTGTATGCAAACCAAGCTTGAGTGGAATTCCGTCGTAAAAAACTTGGATGGTTTTTCCGATGGAATTCCACTCAAGGTTGGCTTGCATACACACGGTCACACAAAAGTTTGCTGAACTTTCGACCGACAAGAACGCGGTGATGTACAACACTACGACAAGCAGAGAAAACAAAGTTCAATGCTTCCAAGCATGCGTCAAATTGTTTCCGAGTATGTGTAGGAATTTTGCACGTCAAAATTTGTACAAACGAACAGAATTTCCGATCTGAACTTTTTCCGACCAAAAAATTCAGAACCTCCTTCCTTTATTTAAAGAGGGAGTCCGGCAAAATAATTTTTTTTTAAAGTCAGCAGCTACAAATACTGCAGCTGCTGACTTTTAAAATAATGACACTCACCTGTTACTGGGTCCAACGACGTCGGCACTGGACATGTGCAATTCGTTT
Organism: Lithobates sylvaticus; assembly: GCA_028564925.1. NCBI lineage: Eukaryota > Metazoa > Chordata > Amphibia > Anura > Ranidae > Lithobates > Lithobates sylvaticus. Next base: position 233,020,612 of record CM053032.1, read on the forward strand.
GTTCCAAATTCATTTTTTAACGAATTTCGACAAATTCGTTAATTCGTTAATTCGGAAATACACGAATTTACGAATGTGCAAATGTAAGTATTTCCGAATGTACAAATTTACTAATTTTTCCGAATATTAGTAAATTTGAATATTCGAAAAAACATTCGTGAATTCATACATTCGTAAATACGTACATTTGCACATTCGTAGATTCGTATATTCGCACATTCGTAAATTTGTACATTCGCAAATTCGTACATTCATATATTCGGAAATTCGGAAATCTGAATTTATAATTAACTAATAATAACTTAACTATTATTAACTATTAAATTATAGGTATTGTAATTTCCTTTTTAAATTTGGCTGTTAGTGAACGTAACAAATACAAATTTATCTTAAGTTACAAATTATCCGAAATAACAAATGCCATATACAAACAAATGGAACATAATGCATTAATAATAATAAATAATAATAAAAATGTTTTATTATTATTATTTATTATTAATTTATTCTGTTCCATTTTGTTTAGATGCGGCGTTCGTTATTTCGGATAATTCGTAACTTCAGATAAATTCGTGTTCACTAACAGCCAAATTTGACAAATACCTATAATTTAATAGTTAGTCACTATTTCATATTTTCTATTTTATGGGTATTCAGATTTTCGTATTTCCAAATCTTAGAATTTTCTAATTTACGAATGTACAAATGTAAGAATGTACAAATGTTCAAATGTACGAATATACAAATTTTCGAATTTACGAATGTACGAATGAACAAATTTTCTAATGTTCGAATGTACGAATGTACGAATTTACCAATGTACGAATTTACGAATGAACGAATTTACTAATTGCGATCATAACGAATGACCCGAAAACCGAAAAAAAAAAAACGAATGAAACGAAAACGATAATGAACAAATTTTTTGGCAGTGCACATGTCTAGTCGGCACCCAAGGCAGAACCGTCCCTCAGTCCTCGGATGCTGCCGCCGCCATCTTGGGTATGGGAATCAGGAAATGAAGCCTTGCGGCTTCACTTCCCGATTCCCTATTGCGCATGCGCGAGTCACGCAATGCAATAGGAATGCTCCGCGCTGTCTCTGGGACCCGTGTGTGTCCCAGCAGACAACACAGTGGGACAGGAAGAGGCATAGACTCCCGTGGGAGTCTATGCCCAGAAGTGGGTGCAAATACCTGTCTTAGACAGGTATCTGCACCCCCCTCCCCCCTGAAAGGTGCCAAATGTGACACCGGAGGGGGGGAGGGTTCCGATGAGCGGAAGTTCCACACTAGGGTGGAACCCCGCTTTAAAGTAATCAGAACGTTTTGTCTGGAGTTGGGCTTTAAACCCTAGAACTCTGTTGATCGTTTTGCAAGTCTTTTACCTTATTTGAACTTTACTAGATCTTTGTGTTTGATTTCCGCATCCTTTTTTTCTAGCTGGTGGGATAACAATGTAGCTCATAATGTATATTTATGACAAGCCCAAGACAGAACGCTCTGCAGATTAACTGAGCGACAGTTGTTCCATCAATTTATTCTAATCATGTCTGTAACATAATGTCCTCTAATGAAGAGATTTGGACAGCGGTGACAGACTGCTTTGGTTGTTCTGAAATGACCATCCCTCAACTTGTCTGTGGTTCATTTTTTGGCAACCCACTTGTCTGTGTTTAAACCGCTAATACAAATGGGGCCTGCTAAATAACATTGACACCCAGTGGTTCAATAATATTGAGAACAGCAATGTATCACACGGCTCTCTGCGGGGAGAGACCATTTCAACGTTCGACGTCTCCTCCCACACCGATTACTCACAGTGTGCTTTTAAAAACTACAAGAGAAGCAATACAAAAGGACACTTGTAAAACAATGGGATTGTCAGGCTCATTAATAATTTTCAGGCACAGGAGTTTGGATTTTCCTTATAGAAGAAAACGCAATTAGCATTACCAATTTTAATTACAGTCAGAAAATGTTGATTAACCACTTCAGCCCCGGACCAATTGGCAGCCAAAGGACCAGGCCCCTTTTTGCGATTCGGCACTGCGTCGCTTTAACTGACAATTGCGCGGTCATTTGTGCTTGATATTTCTTTTGGTGGTATTTGATCGCCCCTGCGGTTTTTATTTTTTTTGCGCTATAAACAAAAAAGGAGAAGAACTTAAAGGGCAGCTAATCCTACCATTCTAATGGTGCATACACTATATTGCCAAAAGTATTGGGACACACATGAACTTTAATGGCATCCCAGTCTTAGTCCATAGGGTTAAATATTGAGTTGGCCCACCCTTTGCAGCTATAACAGCTTCAACTCTTCTGGGAAGGCTGTCCACAATGTTTAAGAGTGTGTCTATGGGACCATTGTTTGACCATTTCTGCTGCTAGACTAGTACGCCTCACTAACCGATCCACGACTGTTGCTACTCTCTGACAATCCCTTCACTTGCTTCCCCTACCCCACCATATAAAATTCAAAATGCTAACCCTAACCTACAAGGCCATTCACAACATCGCCCCCATCTACATCACCAACAGGTGTGAGGGGGGCTCAGAGCGTACAGGTGTGAGGGGGGCTCAGAGCGTACAGGTGTGAGGGGGCTCAGAGCGTACAGGTGTGAGGGGGCTCAGAGCTTACAGGTGTGAGGGGACTGGGATCGCTGAGGCACTGAAGGACTTGGTGGGACGGCAAGTGGGCGGGACCCTGGGGAATATTGGTGGTCAGGCTCCGGGGGGGGGGGGGCAGGCTTGAAGCTGTATAAGGGGCGTACAGGTGTGAGGGGGGCTGAGAGCGTACAGGTGTGAGGGGGCTGGGAGCGTACAGGTGTGAGGGGGGCTGAGAGCGTACAGGTGTGAGGGGGGCTGAGATCGTAAAGGTGTGAGAGGGCTGAGAGCGTCCAGTTGTAAGGGGGCTCAGAGCCTACAGGTGTGAGGGGGGCTCGGAGCGTACAGGTGTGAGGGGGCTGAGAGCGTACAGGTGTGAGAGGGGCTAAGAGCGTACAGGTGTGAGGGGGGCTCAGAGCGTACAGGTGTGAGGGGGCTAAGAGCATACAGGTGTGAGGGGGGCTCAGAGCGTACAGGTGTGAGGGGGTCTCAGAGCGTACAGGTGTGAGGGGGCTGAGAACGTACAGGTGTGAGGGGGGCTGAGAGCATACAGGTGTGAGGGGGACTCAGAGCATACAGGTGTGAGGGGGGCTCGGAGCGTACAGGTGTGAGGGGGCTGAGAGCGTACAGGTGTGAGGGGGCTAAGAGCGTACAGGTGTGAGGGGGGCTCAGAGCGTACAGGTGTGAGGGGGCTTAGAGTGTACAGGTGTGAGGGGGCTAAGAGCGTACAGGTGTGAGGGGGGCTCAGAGCGTACAGGTGTGAGGGGGGCAGAGCGTACAGGTGTGAGGGGGCTTAGAGTGTACAGGTGTGAGGGGGCTGAGAGCGTACAGGTGTGAGAGGGGCTAAGAGCGTACAGGTGTGAGGGGGGCTAAGAGCGTACAGGTGTGAGGGGGGCTCAGAGCGTACAGGTGTGAGGGGGGCTGACAGCATACAGGTGTGAGGGGGGCTCAGAGCGTACAGGTGTGAGGGGGCTGAGGCACTGAAGGACTTGGTGGGATGGCAAGTGGGCGGGACCCTGGGGAATGTTGGTGGTCAGGCTTAAAGCTGTATAAGGTGCCCCACAATTTCTGATGGCTGCCCTGGCCAACACACTTGGCCATGGGATGCAGAAAGTATAATCTAGAACAAGGACATCTGACATACAGACCAATGTCAGACATAAAATTATCATATTATTTTTTGATTAAAAATCCATACCCGTGTGATACGTTTCATACATTTATGTAACATCAGACAAAATTTTAAAAAGTTTATCAGGATGCAGACTTTATTTATTCACTAAATCCTGCCACAGGTGCTGCTTTTATCTTTAGTCCAAACTTTCATGCCTGATTTTGTCATTATTATAACAATATCAGCTCTGTGCTGTGTGAATAAAAATTGCCATTGTTTATCATTTTGATAGATATCAGTTTTGTCTCATACAAATGAAATTTTTTATTTGAAGTTCATTTCTCCACTGGATTCAAACTGAAACACACGATAATGAAAAGTGATTATTTAATATATTAAAAAAATATATTTTTTTTTAAAGTGCCTCATACAAAAGAACAATTTTGTATTTATATCTGCTATTAATAAGCGGTAAATGCATTTTTGTCACTTGTAAGAGATGATGGATCAGACTCTCTGAGAAAGTGAAGTTCGGCTAAAGAAAGTTATTTGGTGATTTTTTGCGTTAAAAAGCAGGTCATTAATTTTTTTCACGCTGCTAAAGACTAATGAAGATCTATAGAGTCAATCTCTTCAGCTTGTGAGCTGAAACAGCACTTTATTATTTTATTAAGCCTTGGCTACTGAGGTCCACTCCATCACCCTTAATACAAGAGTGTTACAGCCAGGCAGCTCATTGTGGGTTAGACAGATTTTTTTAAATTTTGTTTCTGGGTAAATATATAGATGGAGTCTTTTATATTGTTTTCATTAATTGTTTAGGACCCTAGGTCAAATCTTTATGTGAAAAAACAAACAATTTGAATTGCTTAGAGAAGGCTTTATCTCTGGTCAAGTCTACACAAAATTGTTGTTTCCTTTTCAGATAGTTACCAATCTCCCAAAGTGAAATTTACTGACAGCACCAATTTTTTTACTAGCACAACACATGACATTTTCTGACAGAGCTAAAAAAATTTACTGACCCTTCAAAAATTAGCCCAAATTTTAGTTTTCAGTGCTTAAGGTATAACAAAAGGCAAGACACATATTTCTCCTTTTACATGAAGGTTAGGTTAATATAACCCAGCACAACGCTCCCCCTTACATCAGAATCTGTAGTGTAACTAGTGCAATTAGCAATGTGCTTAAGGTATAACAAAAGGCAAGACACATATTTCTCCTTTTACATGAAGGTTAGGTTAATATAACCCAGCACAACGCTCCCCCTTACATCAGAATCTGTAGTGTTCCCCTTTACAGCGCAAAGCGGAACTCTGTTGACTCTAATATAAAAGGGAACACTGTGGGCATGTTGATGGGGACAAGGGCCTCTTCCCGACAACCATGGGCTGTGGTTGTGGGGGCCTGTGGGCAGGGGGCTTATCAGGATCTGGCCCCAGATCCCAGTCTCCCCCCCCCCCCAATATGAATGAGTATGGGGTACGTTGTACCCCTACCTATTCACCAGAAAAAGTGTCAAAAAGAAATAAAAACATACACATGGTTTTTGACAATTATGTTATTAAAAATAAAAAAGCAATGTCCCCTGATGATCCATTGTCAATCACGCCAGCCACTGCCACCACCGGACCTAAAAAAAAAAAAGAAAAAGAAAGCTCTGTCCGCGACGAAGGCTAAACCACCAACTGCAGGCTTCGTGGTTTGACAGTTTTTCATGCTGGGCCGGTGACGTCACAAGGGAGTGGATCCTCCCATGGACTTTGTGGGGGCCCCATGGCATTTTTTAAAAACATTTTGGCATGGGGTTCCTCTCAAAATCTATACCAGACCCACGGGGCCTGGTATGGATTGGGGGGGGCGCACTGTTTTTTTTTCTTTACATTTTTCTATTACAGGCAATGTTTTTTTTTATCATTCAGCTGCCAGCGGGGAAGCCCGTTGATAGCTGATGACTTATCTACAGTGCCTTGAAAAAGTATTCCTTTTACAAAATTTTTCATCAGGTCAACCATTGAAATTTTCCACATTTTTCACAGTTTCATGTTACAACCAAATACAGTGCCTTGAAAAAGTATTCATATCCCTTGAAATTTTCCACATTTTGTCATGGTACAACCAAAAACGTAAATGTAATTTATGGGATTTTATGTGATAGACCAACACAAAATGGCACATAATTGTGACGTGGAAGGAAAATTATAAATTGTTTTCAATTTTTTTTACAAATAAATATGTGAAAAGTGTGGTGTGCATTTGTATTCAGCCCCCCTGAGTCAATACTTTGTAGAACCACCTTTCGCTGCAATTACAGCTGCAAGTCTTTTTAGGGATGTCTCTACCAGCTTTGCACATCTAGAGAGTAACATTTTTGCCCATTCTTCTTTGCAAAATAGCTCAAGCTCTGTCAGATTGGATGGAGAGCGTCTGTGAACAGCAATTTTCACGTCTTGCCACAGATTCTTAATTGGATTTAGGTCTGGTCTTTGACTGGGCCATTCTACCACATGATTATGCTTTGATTTAAACCATTCCATTGTAGATCTGGCTGTATGTTTAGGGTCGTTGTCCTGCTGGACGGTGAACCTCCGCCCCAGTCTCAAGTCTTTTGCAGACTCTAACAAGGTTTTCTTCCAAGATTGCCTATCAACTCTGACCAGCTTCCCTGTCCCTGCTGAAGAAAAGCATCCCCACAACATAATGCTGCCACCACCATGTTTCTCGATGGGGATGGTGTGTTCAGGGTGGTGGGCAGTGTTAGTTTTCCACCACACATAGCATTTTGCTTTTAGGCCAAAAAGTTCAATTTTGATCTTAACTGACCAGAGCACCTTCTTCCACATGTTTGCTGTGTTCCCCTCCTGGTTTCTCACAAACTGGAAAATGGGACTTCTTATGGCTTTCTTTCAGCAATGGCTTTCTTCCTGCCACTCTTCCATTAAGGCCAGATTTGTGGAGTGCACGACTAATAGTTGTCCTGTGGACAGATTCCCCCCACCTGAGCTGTGGATCTCTGCAACTCCTCCAGAGTTACCATGGGCCTCTTGGCTGCTTCTCTGATTAATGCTCTCCTTGCCCGGCCTGTCAGTTTAGGTGGAAGGCCTTGTCTTGGTAGGTTTGCAGTTGTGCCATACTCTTTCCATGTTCAGATGATTGAATGAACAGAGCTCCGTGAAATGTTCAAAGCTTGGGAATTTTTTTAATAACCTAACCCTGCTTTAAACTTCTCCACAACTTTATCCCTGACCTGTCTGGTGTGTTTTTTGGCCTTCATTATGCTGTTTGTTCACTAAGTTTCTGAATCTGAGGGATTCACAGAACAGCTGTATTTATACTGAGATTAAATTACACACAGGTGGACTCTATTTACTAATTAGGTGACTTCTGAAGGCAATTGGTTCCACTAGATTTTAGTTAGGGGTATCAGAGTAAAGGGGGCTGAATACAAATGCACACCACACTTTTCAGATATTTATTTGTAAAGACTTTTGAAAATCATTTATCATTTTCTTTACACTTCACAAAAATGTGCCACTTTGTGTTGGTCTATCACATAAAATCCCAATAAAATACATTTACATTTTTTTTTTGGTTGTAACATGACAAAATGTGGAAAATGTCAAGGGGTATGAATACTGTTTCAAGGCACTGTATGTCAATTTTTGAAAATTAAAAAAAAATGGATTATTAAAATTAAAAAATAAATTTGAAACCGGAAATTAATTCAAAGTTGAAATGGAGACATATTGCTATAAGTACAGTAAGGTATAAAAGTAAAAAAAAGATGATGATTCCTACTTAGGCTGCTTTATAGAATAGAATAAAATAGAATAAAATAGAAAATAGATTTTTGACACTTTTTGGAAATTGTGTAGGGGTACGATGTACCTGAAACCCATTCACATAGTGGGGGGAAAGATCTGGGGGCCCCCTTTAAAGGGGGCTTCCAGATTCTGATAGGCTCCCTGTCCGCAGACCCCGACAACCACCGGCAAGGGTTGTCGGGAAGAGGCCATTGGAGCTACCCAAAGCACCTTCCCCTTGTTGAGGGCAAGCTGCCTGGTATGGTTTAGGAGGTGGGGGCACTCGCTTGCCCCCCCCCTTCCTGGCCTGCCAGGCTGCTTTCTCGGATAAGTGTCTGGTATGGAAAATGACATTTTGGTGTAGTGTCGTTTTTTTTTCCATCTATATTCCCGGGAGCCGGCAATATTTTACAGCTTCGAGCTAGTTTAAATGACATTTTTTTCCTATAGGAATGTCATTATTGCTGCAGCATGTTCTACACATCCACAGATGCACCACTTTACAGGCAGACTAAGGGGACCCCCCCCCCCCCCCAGGCATGATATTTAAAGGAATATTTAATTTTTACTGTTTCACTTTAAGCATCATTAAAATCACTGCTCCTTTAAAAACAATTGTTTTAAAAACATAGATACATGTCCCCTGGGGCAGTACCCGGGTCCCTATACACTTTTTATGGCAATAACTTGCATATAAGCCTTTAAAATAAGGACTTTCGATTTTTCATGTTCGTGTCCCATAGACTTTAATAGGGTTTGCATGTTAGCTAGAATTTCTTGCCTGTTCAAGGTGTTTTGGTGCGAACTGAACCAGGGGGTGTTCGGCGCATCCCTAAATATATATAACCAGGAGAGTGCGTGGATTATTCCCAAAAGTGCATTCAGGCCTTCTTAACCACTTCAATACCGGCGTATAGTCATATGACGCCCACAAGGTGGATCTCCCATCCTGGGTGGGCGTCATATGACGTCCTCGCATTCCCGGCCGCCTGGGGGGCGCGGGCGCGCCGCATCGCTTGGGACCCGGTGCGAGTGCCCGGCGGCCCGATGTCCGCCGGGCACCCGCAATTGCCCGTTAAAACAACGGGACCGTGGAGCTGTGTGTGTAAACACACATTTCCACGTCCTGTCAGTGGCGAGGAGACCGATCATGTGATCCCAGTACGGAGGATCACTGATCGGTCTCCTCCCCTTGTGAGTCCCCTCCCCTCACAGTTAGAATCACTTCTATAGGGAACACATTAACCCCTGCAGCACCCCCTAGTGTTAACCCCTTCCCTGCCAGTCACATTTACACAGTAATCAATGCAATTTTATAGCAACGATCGCTGTGTAAATGTGAATGGTTCCAAAAATGTGTCAAAAGTGTCCGAAGTTCCGCCGCAATGTCGCAGTCACGAAAAAAAAATCGCAGATCGCCGCCATTACTAGTAAAAAAAAAAAAAAAAAATCAATAAATCTATCCCCTATTTTGTAGACGCTATAACTTTTGCGCAAACCGATCAATATACGATTATTGCGATTTTTTTTACCAAAAATATGTAGAAGAATACGTATCGGCCTAAACTGAGGAAAAATATATATATATTTTTAAAATGGGATATTTATTATAGCAAAAAGTAAAAAATATTGTGTTTTTTTTTTTTCAAAATTGTCGCTCTTCTTTTGTTTATAGCGCAAAAAATAAAAACCGCAGAGGTGATCAAATACCACCAAAAGAAAGCTCTATTTGTGGGAAAAAAAGGACGTCAATTTTTTTTGGGTGTAACGTCGCACGACCGCGCAATTGTTAGTTAAAGCGACGCAGTGCCGAATCGCAAAAAGTGCTCTGGTAAGGAAGGGTGAAAAATGGCCCGGTGCTGAAGCGGTTAATAAGCGTCGGTTGATGGTTGCGGCCTCACTGATCTCAATGCCGAGTTTGACAGGCGATGTCGCATTAAAATAAATTACCACATGCATGAAGCAAAGCATCACAGTCACAGTATGGATACAGCCAGGGCTGGTTGTAGACTATTTTCCCAAAAAAAAAAAACTTCACTGGACACTGGACTGGACTGTGTCATGCCCAGAAGGGGTCTGGCTGTGTGTCATACTGGGATCACAGAAACCTTGTTCTCTGTAAGTCCTGAGTGCGGAGCCTTGACATCGGCCCTCACATCCTGGGCCTGCTGTGGGGAGTGCCAGGCTGTCCTCTTTGAGGTGCTCTTAGTCAGGAAGGCTCCGTGTGACTACCTGATACCCTGCCAAGACACAATGCACTATGGACCATTGCTGCTAAGGTCACCACCGTGGCCACGTCATCTGCAGAGCAACACATGGGCTCTCCAGACCTGGTGGAGAAGGAGGATAGTACCCACCAGGGCTCCCCCATGAACCAGCAGGGTCGTGCTCTGTCAAGAGCCTGTATCAGAGGTACCATCCATGGATATATAATATTTAGATTGTGTGTATAGCTGTATCCAGTGTTGACTAAAGCCCATTCCTCTGTTTAGTATAAACTTATGAATGATGATGTCATTTAGCCAATAGCATCATTATCATTGCCTCCTGTCCTATATCTGGTTGCCCAAAAGGAATTATTACTAATTTATAGGCGTCATGTTTTGTCAATTTTTTTGTCCTTGTTAAATTTTATTTTCATTATACTGACTTGAATAATAAAAGAATATTTAGAGCCCTAAGAGCAACGATTAACCATGTAATTAAATGTGATCAAAGTATCAGAAGAAAGTCATATGTTTTAACCTTTGTATGATCAGCAGGGAGCTACACAGGTCCTATGCTACGAAAACACTTTATTTTTCCCTGCCTTCAGCCCAGTATCAATCAGCATTGTTACAAAGCATAATTGCTTGTGTTTATGGTTCCCAGCAGGTAAAGCACTAATTATAGGTGCAAATAACTAAACAGGGGAAATAATTACCCTTTTCTCCAAGCTAATATTAATTGCATACCACTCAAAACAATGACAGCAGAGGGTGCGCCAGAAATCCCTGCAAACGTTTATATCACAAAGACGGATGGCAAATATGTGAATGCAGATTTTACCTCTCCTGCTGCTACTTTTGTTGAAAAATAGGAAAGGCTGTTGCTGTGATCTTGGAAAATTAGTACATTTTTAAATTGTTGGATGGCAGGGAATATAAAGACTATTTTTATTATTTCTGATAGAAAAGAAATGAGATTAAACAGGAATATAGTAGTGGACATAAAATGCAAAGTTACATACAACAGAACCAAAATGCACTGGCCTCATAATGTACAATACAGTTGAATAATTATTGTAGTATAAAACAAGCGTATCAATGGCTGGCAGCCACCAAATGTCTATTCCCCATAGGGCTGGGACAAGGGATGGGCAGGAGGGATGGCTGCTTTGTGCACTGTGGTATTTTGTGAGGTAAGAATAGATTGGGGGGGATTTTTTGTTGGGATGGGGAATTTCGGGAGAGTTAGGGGGTGACAATTGCTCTAGAAGGAGAAATTGGGGGGGGGGGGGGTGCTAGGAATTGTTTTTTAAAGGGGGGATTTGTGTTAGTAGGGATGATGGGGGAGGGGCATTTTTGCTAAAAGGGGAAATTGGGGGAGGGGGGTGTATTAGGAGTGGTTAGGGTGAGAATTTGTGCTGGGGGGGGGGATTTGGAGTGGGGAGAGAGGATTTGTGCTCAGAGGGGTTTTGGGGGGGGGGGTTGTGCTGGGGGGATTTTGGGGCAGATAAGATTTATGCTTAGAGGGGGCACGGGGGGCAAATATTTTGCTGGTAGGAGGGATTTGGAGTGGGGAGAGAGGATTTGTGCTCGGAGGGGAAATATGAAAGGTAAAGGATTTGTGCTAGGGGGGTTTATTTTATTTTTTTTGGGGGGGGGGGGGGTTTGTGCTGGGGGAATTTTGGGGGAAAGAGGATTTGAGGTTGGAGGGGTTCGTACATCGTGGTCCAGGTCAGGACCCAAGGACAGTCCCATTATGCAGCGGAGTCTAAAATAGGGACCCTACCGCTCAGAACAGTGAACCATACAGCCACCTGTTCACCATAGCCAACTGCTATGGAACCACCATCTCCCAGCCACCACCTCTACTGAGCTAACTGCTCCTCCTTAAATTTTCCACTCTTCACTAATCTGAAGGTTAACATTAAGGTTTACACCCCGTTCCCTGTTACCATCCGCTGTAGGAGCACACTCTGACTCTCTTTGCTAGTAAATAAGACCAGTCAATGTCACTAAATTATTACTTCCTTGAAAACTTGAATAAAAGGCATTAAGATCAATTGTTCCAGTACATCTTTATCATACTGTTCTGATGCTGCTACCAAAAAGTGGTAGTATGGCTTAAAAATTTAGTACCTGTTCCCACTAAGGGGCAGCCCCATTTTTGGTACAAGTCTACATCGCCTTGTGTATGGTCTCTGTCCAACTTCCACAACCAACCATCCCATGCCCAATCTCCTACTGCCTATACCTTTGGGGAGCACCAGACCAAAAAGAAAGAAACACCACAACCCATGACTTACTGGGTATTTACCCCATGGGCACAATACAGATAATATTTTAGCAACATTCCTACAAACTGAAAGAAAAATAGATTGCAAGATAGAGCAGTAATGAATGTATCAGGTGTGTTATACTTTAGTGAATAGGCCCATTTATACACCTGATTTTATCCCATCCATTTATCAGCAATATGGTGGCATTACTACCTCATGAACAGATATTATTTAAAGGGCTAATCTACTGATCTGCACTTGATATTACATCATGGAACCATAATACTGAGAGCATGTGAGCCACGTCAATTATTAATTTTAGGTCAACTTTATAATAATTACTCAAAATCTGCAAATATGAAAATATAGTTGCCTAAGCCCCCGTACACACGGTCGGAATTTCCGACCACAAAATCCGTCATATTTTTTCTGACGGATTTTGTCCGACACTGGTGCTGCATACACACGGTCGGACAAAGTTGTCGGAAAATCTGATCATTCTGAACGTGGTGACGTTCGTTGCGTACGACGGAACTACGTAGAGGCTAGTAGCCAATAGCTTTGGTCTCGTAATTTGATCTGAGCATGCGTGGCACTTTGTCCGTCGGAATTCTCTACACACGATCGGAAAAAGTCAGATAGGATTTTGTTGTCGGAAAATTTGAGAGCAGGATCTCAAATTTTTTTCGTCAGATATTCCGATGGAAAAAGTCAGATGGAGCCCACACACGGGCGGATTTTCCGGCAACATGGTCCGATCAGACATTTTTTGTCGGAATTTCCGAACGTTTGTTAAATAGTAGAGCATCTTATATAACTGTTAAATAAAGGAAAGCTTTTTTTTAAATTTGTTTATAGATTTTTTTTTTACAGTCATCCAAATCTAAGATGTTCCTTTATCAGGCAGTTGGTTGATGACCATACTGCAAATCAATAGCATCACTCCTTTCAAGTATCTGTCATTTGAAGTTTTCTTCTTATTCCCTTTTATTTTTTTTTATTTGCTTTCAAGCAGATTAAAATACTGTTTATAGTCTTCTGTAAGTCAATATTCCCCAAGGACTGGTAAAGCCCCACTTTAATGTATGGTGATAAAGCCCCTCTTTAATGTGTGGTGTCAGCAATGCTGTCTGGGCTGTTGCTGGGCTTGCATATTATTACTTTCATGCACGATATGACCAAGCTCAGGGAACATTTGTTTTGCTGTAACCCAATTTACAAGGATTTAAAACCATACAGAGAATGAATCATTAAAATGTAAATTTACTGCTAAGAAAATTAGTCAGGACTGAGCTGGTGAAAACAATTCTTGTATTCATACGGACGCATCCTTTGCCAGATATATATCGGAATTTCCCGAACGTGGCTTTGTTCTTATACTAGAGTAACAACGGTATGCCCATCATGGGCACACAGGGAGGATCATGATTGCCAGAATTCAGTATTTTCCCTGTAGTGGTAAACAGTTTAAAGATCAGGTTTCTTGGATGAGCAAGATATTTTTTATTGTCTACAAGTGCTTGTTAGAACTGTTCTGTGTGTCGCAAACACAAAGGGCTGCTATGCAATTATATACTGCTGTGCCACATTTTTTAGGGCATCCTCTTTAATTTCTTCACCTAATAAGGCAGAATGCCCAGCTGCATATTTCCCTTGGAATGTTAAGTTTGATAGTTTAAAGAGCTATTTTTCCGCCTGTGCCGTGAGTAACATCACAGGCTACCTAGCTCAGCTGTTTTAAGAAAACCTGTACTAAAGGAAATATGAAAGATACATTTGTTGACTTCCTTCAAAGGATACTCCTGTTCCTGAGTTCAGTACTTCATGAGACACTAAGCCATAATAGGTATACAGATTATGAAGTTATATAGATAAACTTTCCCCAAACTAGCTTATTCATGTCTTTATAGACCTTGCTTTGTGCACTGGTCCAAATAATTTGGTGGAGGGGAGGATGATGCTGTTGTTTTTCAGGGGTTGGGCTTGGCCCCTTAGTTCCAGTGAAGGGAACTCTTAAGGAGTCAGCATGCCAAGACATTTTGAACAATTTCATGGTCCCAACTTTGTGGGGACAGTTTGGGGATGGCCCCTTCCTATTCCAACATGAATGCGCACTAGTGCATAAAAGCATAAAGACATGGATGAGCAAGTTTGGGGTGGAGGAACTTTACTGGCTTGCATAGAGTCCTGACCTTAACCTGATAGACCTTGTTTGTGTACTGGTGCGCAGTCATGTTGGAACAGGAAGGGGCCACCCCCAAACTGTTCCCACAAAGTTGGGAGCATGAAATTGTTCTAAGAGTCTTAGTATGCTGACTCCTTAAAGTGGTTGTAAACTCTCCCCCACAACTTTGTCCCATGTAAATCAGCATAAAAAACCCTAATGAACACTGCTTGTAGATATCTCCTTACTTTCATAGTATTGTTGTAATCCTTTTTGTTCTTTAGAATGACGTAACTGAGCATGCCCATATCTCCCATGATTTACGGCACACTCTGTGTGCTTGTCTATCTATTATCAGGACATCCTACAGCACTCCACTGAAATCCCAGGAGACTTCATAATCACTCAGAGCTTCCTACTACACCCCATGTGACCATGTGACATCACATGGAGTGGAAAAAAAGGCATCGGACAGCATTACTGCAGTCTGTTGGAGCATGGTGGGATTATTATCCAATGCTTGAAACTACTGCTATATGGTAAGAAGTGAATCTATGTGGTGATGGGATATTAAAGTCTTTGTGTTTTGAAAAGCACTGAAGTTCCCTTATATTTGGTTCACGTTCACCCAATTTCTTTGAAGAGCACAGAAGTTTTCGCATACTTGGTTCACTCAGTTCCCTTTTGTATAAGGGTTTGCCAGTTGGACATTTTTTATGCACTTCTTTTTATCCACATTTATTATGCAGCTTTTATGAACTGAATTGTATATTTTCACTTTATGAGTCATTTTATAATTTTATTTTTTTTATACACTTGTTTTTGTAGGAGTGGATTTTATGCCCTTAAATTTTTGTCATGTGTATTTTTGCACTGTGAATATTCTTATAGATTAGCGCACCTGTTTATTTTAATTATCTATGCTTATGGTAGGGTTTTGGACCTTTTTAGGTTGCAGCTTTTCTTTATCTATATATTTTCATTTATTTATTTAATTATGTATTTGGTTACTCTATTTCAATAGTCACACTTCCCTTCACCAGGTGAGTAAGATAAGCACAGGATTTTAACCCCTTTTCGAGTATGAAGGAGAGCATATATAAATACAAGAATACAAGATAACACAGAATATAGGTAGTTTAGGTGAAAACGGAGACACAGGAGTTGAGGGGGTACAAAGGAGGACAGATACACAAGAGTGTGTTCAGAGGTGAGTGGAAACTCTAAAATATGTTACTGTTTATACTAGATTTATATTATATGACAGAGAATTAAATAATTTTGGACGGTAACATGTTGTAGTGCTAGCCTCAGCTGCTGTACCTGGGGTAGGCAGGCAGACAGAATTTTTTTTAGCTGTTAAAGCGGTTGTATAGTCAAAAATGTAACTTTTACCTACAGGTAAGCCTATAATAAGGCTTACCTGTAGGTAAAAAAATATCTCCTAAACTTGTATGGTTTAGGAGATATTCCCCTTTTGCAATGAGCCGCTGACTTCAGCGGCGCATGCGCTCCGGGGATTCTCAGCTGAAAATCCGGCAGACGCCAGACCCTGCCAGGAAAAAAACTCCAGCGCGTATGTGCAGGAGTGACGACATCGCGGCTCCGGCCACTCACAGCGCCGGAGCCGTGAAACCCGGAAGACATGCCGAGGGAACATGTCATCTTCCTAGGCGTGGACAGAGTGAGATGCCGGCGCCTCTTTCTAAGGTAAGTATTTCATAATCCTGGATTTATTTCCGACGGATGTTGGCTCAAACTTGTCTTGCATACACACGGTCGCACAAATGTTGTCGGAAATGCCAAATGTCAAGAATGCGGTGACGTACAACACATACGACGCGTCGAGAAAAATTAAGTTCAATAGCCCTCTAGTAATCCATCACAATTCCTGCTTCAGAACTTTATGACCCCAATCGACCCCAATAGAAGCCTTACCCAGCACTGTCTGTTTTCAAAAGGACATCCTCATCTTGGGGTTAGGAAACAATTAAAGCTTTTACCTGTTTATTGAGTTAATTTATATGTTTACATACTTTAACCACCACAGCAGTGATAGCACATTCCATAAGTTGCAAACAATAGAGAAAATGTAGGTGAGAGGAGAGCCGAGTCAATGAGCCCATACCTTTTTGGGGGTTTTGCCAGAGTCCTGAATCCCATGTAATAGGAATGCAAGTAGTCCCAGATGTCCTACACTTTATCTTCCGAAGGCAAGCTCCAAGAAACACAGTCTCACAGGCTACATACAGTATTTCCTGTGGCTTGGTTTTTCAGACAGTTCCCATGAAGACCTTGGGTGGACACCTGCCAAGGCTATTTATAACTGAGCACAACTTCCTAAAATGGCCCACACTGGCATATCAGCATGGATGTCATACCACTTCCTAAAATGAAATCTCTCTAAAACCGAGCTGATAATCCCCCCCCCCCCCAATCCAGGCCCCCCTTCATGACTTTTCCATCAAAATCAATAATTCGACCAACAATCCCTGCCCTCATGCCAGGGTACTCGGTGTAATCCTGGACTCTGACCTGTCCTTTCAACCCCAAATCCAATCATGTCAAAAGCTTGTAGACTTCACCTCCGTAACATCTCTAAAGTACGCCACTTTTTAACAAATGAAACCACTAAGCTACTCATTCACTCCCTCGTTATCTCTCGCCTCGACTATTGCAACTCCCTTCTCATAGGCCTGCCTCTCCATAGGCTATCCCCTCTTCAGTTTATCATGAATGCTGCTGCCAGACTTATCCACCTTACCAACCTCTCAGTGTCTGCTACCCCTCTCCACCAATCCCTACACTGGCTCCCAATCGCCCAGCAAATTCAATTCAAAAAACAAACCACAACATACAAAGCCATTCACAACTCCTCCCATGCTCGTCTCCAGGATTTCTCCAGAGCCTTTCCCATCCTCTGAAACTCTCTACCTCAACCTGTCCTGCTATCTCCTACTCTAGCTGCCTTCAGGCAATCCTGAAAACTCATCTCTTCAGGCCTATCACGCCTCCAGCTAATTTTTACCACTTCCATCAGCTCATTCCTCACAGTTATGACCTTTTGTTCCACCTGCCCCACCCTTTTAGATTGTAAGCTCTTCTAAACAGGGCCCTTCTAATCCTCTTGTATTGTAACCGTATTGTCTCACTTTTATATTATAAAGTGCTGCGTAAACTGTTGGCGCTATATAAATCCTTTATAATATTAACAATAATAGGCAGAGCTGGCTCTTTCTAGGGTCATACACCACTACTACTCTGGGATCTCTAGAAGTCTACATTGCCCACGGTCCCTGAGCCTACTCTCACAGATAACTTTGACAACACCTCATGGTCAGACTGGGGAACTACACTGGGCTCTCCTACCCTACGCATGTACATAGCATCAGGAAGGATGTACGTATAAGTGCAAATATAGCTGCACTGATGTTGACAGAGCTTAAAGCTGAACTTCAAGCAAATAGCTAAGTACAGTTGGAATACACATAGGAAACTGCACTAGAGAAGAAATAAATATTAGGTCTACATAGCACTTCAAGAGTGAAAATTGTATTTCAAAATGGTAGGACACATCAACAACATCAGCAGCCCAGAGACGCCTTGATGCATTTTACATTGAGGTGCTTAATGCTTATGTAGTGCCCTGGGGTTCAGTCAGGGGGCTCCTCACAATTTCCTTGTCAGGAGTAGCTACTGTAGTTATTAGGGATTCATTTATTTCTTCTGGCTTGGTAGTACTTTTCTTGGTAGTACTTTCCTCTTCTACCACCAGGTGGCTGGGCACTTGGAGGTATTAGATTGAGAAGGACAACTTAAGGTCGGGTTATGGGTATGTGGGGTATCTCAGCCTATGGGCAGGGGTTTTGTTGAATCCCTCGGCCTGCTGGAAAAGCCTATATAT
This sequence comes from Lithobates sylvaticus, assembly GCA_028564925.1. NCBI lineage: Eukaryota > Metazoa > Chordata > Amphibia > Anura > Ranidae > Lithobates > Lithobates sylvaticus. The sequence goes on from CM053032.1 coordinate 233,038,685, forward strand.
TCAGGGGAGATCAAGTGATCCGGGTTCTTGTGTGCCACCCGAACTGCTGTCTGGGTGGACATGTGTCGTTTGCCCCAGGGCTGCTAGGCCAGAGATTGGGCCTATCCCGGGGGCGTCAGGCTGCCAGGCTGTGTGAGGGCCTATCCAGAAGTAAGAAGGCAGCACAGGGTTGGGACTGCGGCTTGCAGTCCAACCAAAAGTGACGGTTCTGTGGGCCAGAGAACCTGTCGTGGTCAGAGGTAGAAAGGAAGCTGTCGCCACAAAGGGACCAATCACCTTTACCAGGGACCACAGTGAGTAACTGAAGCAAGTACCGGAACAGTATTCTCATCAAACGGGCACAGTGAGAATCGGGAAACTTCAGGCAGTGATCAAGTCAGGGACCCAACCAGCGGTGAAGCTTGAAGGTATCCGCAGTGCCAAGCTAGGGGCTCAGCAGAGAAGCATTGGTGATGCTTGAGGTACTACCACAAAAGTCTTGAGGAGCTCAGGGATTCAGAGTAGTGAATCAGAGGGTCCAATAAGTGACCAGGAGCTCAAGGGGCTAAGGAACTACAAGGAGACGTTGTAGTACAGCTGAGAGAACTGATACTTTGAGTTAAGAACTGTTTAAGTACTGCTGCCATAGGAGACAGCAATCCTGCACATACAGAAGTGGCACCTTGCTGGGACCTTTCCTTGTACAGATGTCCTCCTGTTGAGGTCTCGGAGTCTGCCATTTGAATTTACAACTACTTAAGGGTGTCCTGGCCCTAACCCTTATTCTCCCTGCAAAAAAATAAAAAAAAGGACTGTCAAAGAAATAAAACCTCTTTTACACCCAAGAAGTGTCTGGCGCCCAATGACTTTTACCATTTTTGCACCCACTATGCCACACAACTCACCACATATTGAAGCATATCAGTTGTCTTTGGCCTTGAAGGTTCCCATTAGACTGGAAGAGGTCAGAGATTCTGCTACACTTATGACTTTGTTTTGTGAATTAGATTTTGCAGGAAGGCTGAGGTGTTGGTGGGTGGATATAGGCTGGGCTCCCTGGGGGAAGATGCTTCCTTTATTATTATACAAGGGATTGTTCAATCTGCCAAAAGATTTGTATTTCTATATATCCAGTCTATCCACTCTGCCACACATCAAAGCCCACAGGGCAGGAGACCTAATTTTTCTCTACTGCAGTTCAGTAACACTTACAGGTCTTGTTCCTTCCCCAGCCTGTGACTGGACAGTGATGGGACTGCTGAGCTCACCTCTCTGTCACTCTTTGCTTTCTCCTGCCAGGAGCATCTATTGCTCCTGCTCCTCATTCCAGCATCCTGCAAGGGGATTAATGTGACCAGTCTCTGTTTTAAGATAGCCAAACCTCCAGTCTCATGCTTGTGATAGATTTTGAAAAAGTGTGTAATATCTGATCCATCCCCCTGTCTGTCTGCCCTGCTCTGCTAGATTGGATTTCCCCATGTATGACCTCGGACCAGATAATGACTATTCTCTGAACTCTTACTATTACCAGGACTGTCATTGAAACACTCTGCCTGTATGCCAACCGCAAAACAGTACCTGTTTGCTTTGCTAAGTTTGCGCCTGCCCTGGCGTTTGTAGGCACTATAGCATTGTGTATAAGTCCAGGGGGCAACCGAGTAGCGGTAGGCCTGCTTGTCTTATAGGAAAGGGGGCTGCTATCAGGGGCGGACTGACAACTCATGGGGCCCCCGGGCAATAGGATATTATGGGGCCCCCAGGCAATCAAAGATTATGGGGCTACACAGTATACACACACACAGTATACAATCACACAGTATACACATACATGTACACACAGTATACACAGACATGTTTCTATTGGCTGAGAAGGTCCTGGAGAGGTGGGACAGCTATAATCTCTGGATTTTTAGACCAAAAGGATGCCGGTAAGGGACATTTCAGAAACAGATGTAAAAAAAAAACACAAATTTTTTACATACTGTCCCTGGTTTTACTGAGGCTGGCAACCCTGATGGGTCCCCCTATTGGCCCGGGGCCCTCGGGAAGTACCCGAGTGACCGAATGGTCAGTCCGCCCCTGCCTGCTATAGGTGAAGAACACAGTAGCCAGTTATAGTGTCTCACCACCTGCGTTAGAGGTAAGCGTGACATCTCTAACTATCAGAAAGTTCCTTATTAGCACTTGAACATTGTAGCAGAACTGCTTCTTTTATTATATCAATGTATGTTAAGAATACAAAGGGATTGCTTTTTACATTATGTGTGCATATAGCAGCAAAATATTGTTAGGCGTTATTTCATGAATTTATATTTTTTTGGGCAATAGTTTAGTAAGGGAGGCTGACTGTACCATCTGACATAATGTTGTGCACTAGAAAGGGACTCTACAACTCTTTTTATAGCCTTAAAAAATGGAATGTCAAACAAGTAAAACATGAAAATCAAATGCAAAAATGCAAATATAATTTTCGCTAAACTTACAGCATTTAAAATACTCTTTATTGTACTATTCTGCTCTATTTTATTTTAAGGCGCCTGCTAACTCAGCCCACCACTCTTACCCATAATCTAAATTGAAAGAGCCCTAGCCCAGAGAAAGCAACCGATCACTAAAAAGGCAGCCAATGATTTGGAATTTCAATACAAGGCATTCTTCTCTATACAGTATCACCAGTTAACTCGGCCTCTCCTGAGAATTCTTTTCATTGAAATTGCATTGTGCTCCAAAATCACTGCGCATTATTCTTTAACACTTTAAGGTTAGGTGTTAAACAGAATGTCTGGCATTAATGAAATCTTTTTTTTTTTTTTTTTTTTTAAGCTAAATCCAGACCAACCAAAAGAGAATTGGCTTTTTAAAGTCTGGGATACGGCATTCTATACCGGCACATACCCGGAGAGCCTTACAATGATTTATAGGCAGAGTGAGAATAGCTGGCACTTGTGACTTGAGGCTGCTTCTCACTAATGGCTTAGTGATTATAATGCAAGTCGTTTGTTAGCAGACAATGCAAAGAATGGAAATAAGAGGCCGACAATTACAGCTCCGAATCTCCTGCAGGTAGGCTGCCGGAATGCTCACTAACTGACGCTTCTTTCACAATGGGAAAATATTGGGGGCGACAGACAATGAAATGTCCCCACTAACTTAGCTATACAACATGGAGATCTGCTTTTATCGATGCAAACGGAGGAAATAAATGAGCTCCGCGGAGCATGGTTATAATTAATGGAGGATGGGAGCGTCTTGCTTGCATTTGCAGGCATTCCATTCAAATTAATATCAATTCTAAACGAAATGTTTAAAATCAACAAGGCTTGGAAAAAAGTGTTGTGATTATGAGTTTCTGGGCTCTACACAATGATGCATTCAGCTTCAATAAAACTATTTTACTTCTTAAAGGAAACAATGGCCTGTTTTTCCACTTTTTAATTTTTAAATTTTTTTTAGGGTTCATGTCCATGTGTGCACTAGGCAAACGCTGCTTTTTCTATTTACACACATGCAGCGGTGTTCAAAGGAAAATGAATTATTTGACAAGAGTTGCCTGCAGTTCAAAAGCAACTCAATAGGACATGCTGCCTCTGAAGAAATGCAAAGCAAAGCAAAGCAGCCTCTGAACTGACATGTGTACAGCTCAATTAACCACTTCAGCCCCGGAAGATTTGGCTGCTGAATGACCAGGCCATATTTTGCGATACGGCACTGCATTGCTTTTACTGACAATTGCGCGGTTATGCGACGCTGTACCCAAACAAAATTGACGTCCTTTTTTCCCACAAATAGAGCTTTCTTTTGGTGGCATTTGATCATCTCTGTGGTTTTTATTTTTTGCGCTATAAACAAAAAAAGAGCGACATATTTGAAAAAGAAACACACAATATTTTGTACTTTTTGCTATAATAAATATCCCCAATTTTTTCCTCAGTTTAGGCCGATATGTTTTCTTCTACATATGTTTGGTAATAAAAATCGCAATAAGCGTATATTGATTGGTTTGCACAAAAGTTATAGCGTCTACAAAATAGGGGAACAATTTATGGCATTTTTATTATTATTATTTAAATTTTTATTATTTTTTTTTACTAGTAATGGCGGTGATCTGCGATTTTTATTGGGGCTGCGACATTATGGCGGACACATCGGACACTTTTGGCATATTTTTGGGACCACTGACAACTATACAGCGATCAGTGTTTTAAAAAAATGCACTGATTATGGTACTGTGTAAATGTCACTGGCAGGGAAGGGGTTAACACCAAGGGGCGATCAAGGGCTTAACCATGTTCCCTAGGTGTGTTCTAACTGTAGGGGGATGGGACTGACTAAAGAAGATGACTGATCATTGTTCCTAGCTAGTAGGAACTATCTGCCTCTTCTCTCCTCACAGAACAGCGATTTGTATGTTTATACACACACGTCCCTGTTCTGGCTCTCGTGCCCGCGATCGCGTGTGGCCGGCGATATTTTTTCTTTGGGGTGCTAGGAGGAATGACTGGACGGTATTTGTGCTAGAAGGGGAAATTTGGGCGAAGGATTTGTGTTAGGAGGGGAGGGGGGGTTGGAATCAGATTTTGTGCTGGGAGATTTGGAGAGGGGGGAGGAGATTTGTGCTTGGAGGGGAAATTTGAGCGGTAAATGGTTTTTGCTAGGAGGGGGTGATGCTTTGGGGGGGGGGGGAGGTTGAGGAGAGAGAGGATTTGAGCTTGGAAGGGGGATGGGGGTTAAAGTGTTTGTTAAGGCATTATTATAAGTCTATGGCATAGCACACTGTGTATGTTGTATTTAAAAACGAGTGGTGTAAATACAGAATATCAGCTGTCTTCAGGCCGGTCTCATCACTCGCAGTCGCTTTCCAGCTCTGATAGATGTCTTCTATGGGAGGGGCCATGATCTCCCTCTGACGTCATAGGGAGATCACATGACCGCTCGTCTCCTCCGCAGAAGACACCCATCGGAGCTGGAAAGTGGCAGCGAGTCACGTGACCGGCCTGAACACAGCTGATATTCAGTATTTACAGTGCTCGTTTTTAAATAAAACAAACACAGTATGCTATGCCAGCCTCTAATAGAGAGGCTGACAGTGACAAATTTCATATTTTAATATTAAAATAATAGCGGCGGGGGCAGGGCCAGAGACAGACAAAGGGAGCGCTGACAGGGAGGAAGGAGGGGGTGAGGGCGAGAGAGGAGAGCAGAGAGCAGGCAACCTATCACAGAGGGAGGCACTCTGACCACGGTGATCAGGGCGGAGCTGTCCTGGTTATTGTGGTCTGTTTAGAGAGGACATACAGGAAGTGGTAGGTTTAGGGTTTTTTTTTTTTACAGTTTAGAGGGGGGCAGATTACATAGCACAAGCGCTGTACTGTGTAATCTGCTTTAAGGGACCAGAATCTACTTTTTTGGGGGGGGATTAACAAACGCTTTAAGACATTTGTGCTGGCAGGGGGGGATTTCAGCAGGGGGGCAAATTTGTACTGAGAGGAGCGGGAATTTAGATTAGCACTCAATATTTTTTGCCACATGATGCTCATACATCTTGCAGGGTGCACAATTTTGCCCTGGGCTTTAGATGACCTTGTCCTGGCACTGCTTAAAAGAAATGTATGGCTAAAGATTTTTTGGCCATACTTCTTTGTGGATCACAGGAGTTCAATTACATTTGTTCTCCTGTGATCCAGAGTCAGCTGATAGTGGACAATTGCCCCCAATCAGCTGACAGGGCAGAGCTGCTCCATGCTCAGAAAGCATCCCCGATATAGTGTCAGGATCCACTCTGCTGTTCGATTGACAGCTGGCTCCACCTTTCAGCACACAGCTGAGAGCCAAAGCCAGCTGCTCCTACTCTCTATCAAGCTCAGTACCCCACTGAGCACTGGAGGGGCAGAGCAGAGACTTATGCCGCGTACACACAACCGGACTTTCCGGCAAACTAGGTCCGACGGTCTTCCCAACGGACTTTCGGCGGAGTTCCAACGGACTTTCTGAATGAACGGACTTGCCCACAAATGAACGGACTAAGTCCGTTTGAAAGTCCGTTCGTTTTGAACGTGAACATGTAAACGGGACTAAAAAAGGAAGTTCAATAGCCAGTAGCCAATAGCTTCCCTTGCGTCATATTTGGTCCGTCGGACCAGCACACAGACAAATGGTTTTCACGATTTTAGTCCGTCGGAATTGAGTCCGTCAGATAGATTTGAAACATGTTCTATTTCTAGGTCCGTCAGATTTTGTTCCCGAAAAACGAATGGATTAGCCCACACACGATCGGATTGTCCGACGGACTAATCCCTTCGGACCTAGTCGACCGGAAAGTCCGGTCGTGTGTACGCGGCATTACAGTCACTGCTCACCACTCAGACCAAACCGAGAACTGAGCACTCAGCGGTCATGTGAATATTAGCGCTTTCCCCGACTTGTTCATTCCCTGACTTAGTTGGGGTAGACGGAACACTTTGGTGGGGGTGGGTCAGCCACGCCTCTTGACCTTTGGGGATACGTCTGTTGACCTTTGGAGGAGGTCCCTATACCAATTCCTGAGTTCTAACCTTGTTCTTCAAGGGGAAACCCTAACCCCTTAACCCTACCCCTAACCGTAACCCTAACCCCTTAACCCTACCCCTAACCGTAACCCTAACCCCTTAACCACAAGTTCTAACCCTAACCAAAACTGGTCTTAGAGCCGATATGTGACAGCTGCAGCATCACACAGAATATGTAGAAAATGTGAGTATGAATGTTTATTTTTTTTAAATAATAAATAAATATATACGTCTCCATTTATGTGATCAACATTTTGCACATCATTTAATTGAAGTAAACAAGTGAGTGCATATACATTACCATTTTATCTGTCAAAGAATTAGGTAATTCTATAATGTACGCTCGCCCTGTGATTCAGGTAAACGTGCCAGACAGCTCTGACAGTTTTTGCACCTGAGACATTTCTAAAGACTACCTGAGGAAAAGACCAGCTAACCAGTGGGGTCATCACTTCTCTCCCTCCTCCTGTCAGCATGCTCCCTGTCAACACGCATGCACTGCATCAGATCCTGATTGGCTATTAGCATGGACCCTACCTCTGCTAGCAAAAATTATAGAAGGCGGATGCCAACAGGGATTCAAGCACTTGGTCCAGCTGTATGCAAAAAAAATAATTTTTCAGCTGAAGTTCAGTAACATCTACAAGTTCTCTACCCACCCTGTGACTGGAATGTCTTAATGCATTTCGCATAAGTGTGCTTAATTGTCATGATTTTTCTTCAGCGAATTGAATCAGGCAAGGCTGAGGTGTCAGCAGAATGTCAGTGGTGATTGTGTGTTGTATATGTGAGTAGTTTGTACATATCAATGTACAGAGAGGCAGAGTTTTCTGTTGAAATCCTGGTCTAGGGACAGGGTTTCTTTAAAATGAATGGTGATTGGCTATATTGCAAACTCTCTAATCACCTTCTTCATCCATGGTGGCCAGTGATAGCTTTTTATGCCATCCTAATAATTCCCCCCTTTATCACTGATAACCAGTACTGGCCTTATACTGTATTGCCACGTACACACGATCGGACATTCCGACAACAAAATCCTGGATTTATTTCCAACGGATGTTGGTTCAAACTTGTCTTGCATACACAAGGTTGCATAAATGTTGTCGGAAATGCCGAATGTCAAGAACGCGGGGACGTACAAGACGTACGACGAGCCGAGAAAAATAAAGTTCAATAGCCAGTGCGGCTCTTCTGCTTGATTCCGAGCATGAGTGGCAATTGTGTACACACGATCGGAATTTCCGACAACTAATTTTGTTGTCGGAAAATTTGAGATCCAGCTCTCAAATTTTTGTTGTCGGAAATTCCGACAGCAAATGTCCGATGGAGCCTAAACATGGTCGGAATTTGTGATGATATAGTGGTATGAGGAATAAATGTATGTCTTAGTATACCTTATCTTTTAAAAAACGTACTTTGCTCTTCCCTGCAAGCCTGCTTTCATCTTGAGTGTGGGCATCTGAAGCCCATGCGTTGCTTCTTCTGGGATATGGCGCTCGCGCATGCACATGCGCAGGGATACCGTGATGCTACAGACGGAAGATGCCCTTTGCTTCCGGGGATAGATGAAACTCATATTCCAGGAGCCAATGCATGGCAGCCAGCCAGAAATTATGTACCTCGCAATAGCGAGGTACAGTGGAAGCGGAGCATTGGTCTGCAAAATTAGGTGCATATATTGCTGAAAAAAAAAAATGCCCAATGATAAATTGTGCAGTAGTCGCGAATGCATGGGCGAAAAGTTTAAAATGTGGGTGGTAGTCCGCTTTAACATTTTCTTATTTTATATTTTATGTTTATTTATATTGTATTATATTATATTTGGGTTTATTTATAAATTATTTTATATTTTTTAACTGTATTTATATTTTATTTATACTTATATATTTATATATTATTTTATATATTTTATATTTATGTTTTATTTTATATTTATTTATATTTTATTAAAAAATATCTGACACCATCTGGTGTACAACCACCCTCACATGCAGACGGACTTTTCAGGATTTTTGGGACGTTTTAAGATTCAGTCATAGAGGATCCCCAAGTTTTATCCTGGTTGTCATTTGACAATACAAGTCCGTTTGACTCATAGAACGTATGTTCTTTTGAGTTCAAACTATCTGGTAAGCCTACATCTACACTGGTGGTGGTTTTGCTGCACTAGTGTCATCAGTCTTCACTCACTATGTTGTATGCCAATGCAGTGTTTTAGGATCTTCATCTTTTTAAAATACACACTGTTATATACTGTGGACTTCAAATATTTTCACAGACTTATACATATCTTCCTTTTCATATTATTTCACTAATTTATACTGTATTCCCTACACGTGTGATTTTTTTGTGTGATAGATTTTTTGTGACACAATTATATTATGAGCTATGATTTTTTATGTACATATAATTCATTTTGCTAATACCTTTTGAGATTCACATCTCTAATTTTATCATGTTAATAATATCATTTAATTGATTTAGACAATTTAGCGCTACACTTATATATTCTCTCGATTACAGCAAAATTATCTGTTTGTTGTGTTAGCTGCTAGCATTATTCAGACAGCACGGGGTTACTTTTTTACACCATATTTTATTTATACTTATAAATTTATATATTATTTTATATTTATTTTATATCTATGTTTTATTTTATATTTATTTATATTTTATTTTATACTTATAAATTTATATATTATTTTATATATTTTATATTCATTTCATGTTTATGTTAAATGCATTTATTTCTGTTATATTATATTGATACTTATATATTTACGTTTATTTATATATTATTGTATATTTATTATTTATTTATGCTTTATTTTATTATTTTATGGTATATTTACTGTTTGTTAAAACATCTCTGCATTCCTGATTTGACATATACCCCACTTTAAATACATTTTACCTTTTTACAATACCCCCTCCCCCACAAAATGGCAGTTGCGCAACAATCTCTCATTCCGTTCTTAACCTTTATATGATCTATATTCATAGTTTGTTGTGAAAATAGTAAGGCATTTAATGTTGTTTAGGCATTAAATGGATAACTGTGAAGTTACTGTTCAGAGATCACATTTACAATTCATCAGCACCTTTCCCCAGCGAGACGCAGTTAAAAAAAAAAAGAGAGAAAGAAAAAAAGTCTGAAAATGCTATTAAGCAGGAAAGGTTACTGGGTGCTGCAAGCATTTTTATTTTTTTTTCTCATTGATGCTTAAATGTTATAAAAAGAAAAACAGCACCTGACCTCCGGAATGGAGAGGTCCCTTGTGAAAGAGCAAGTTGCTATTTATGATATGCGATGCCCATAACCGCCGCAGTGATAAACAGCAGTCGGAATAAAATCCAGAACTCATTTTGAATCTGCATACTGACCCTTATTAGTCTAACAGCTCCGAGGAGACTGGCGTACCTTAAAAAAAAGATGACATTTTATGCACAAATGAAACTATTGCTAATTCTGAATACAGTTAGCTGTGACATTGCCTTTCACATAGACACGGGCTAAAAATGGGCTGATTGCCACTTGGTACTGATAAACACCATCAAACCACAAAAAGGACAAGCCATATAGGCTGAACACAACTGACCGGATTTAATTCACTTGGGGGTTCCTCCAATCCTGCTTTATTTACACAAAATCCAAACCTACCTGAAAAACTATTTAACGCATAACTTAAAACGTATTTGCACGACCTTTATTATTGTAGCAAAAGAGACGTTTTTAACATAGACATGGGGGCACAAAACTAGAGGCAATGACCACCAGAGCAATGCAATGAGGCGTATGTAGAACATTCAGGTAGGATTTTCAAATGTATGGTCCTCAGTTCGTAGAGTCTGGGGATTGCCAAAAATATGGAAACTCGAGTATATAATTTTACCAAAAAAAAAAACTGGGAAAACTTATATACTCCAGTATAAGCCTAGGGTGAGAAATGCGCAGCTACTGTAAGTGGAAAAGAGGATCAACAATGCCCATTTGCAGCCTCACTGTGCTCATTTGCCGCCATAGGTCCCCCGATGCTTCTGATGCTTCTTTTCATTTAGTCCATTATAATAAGTAATTATCAAACTATAGCCACTGTAATCCAGCCCAAATCACATATTACTTACTGTTTAAAGAAACTTTAAAAAAACTTGTTTCCAGGGGTAAGGCAGCGCCATCTTAAGTATTATTTTCTGAGTCCACAATGGAGTGTATTTCTGCCCTTACATTGAGCACTTCCTGTACTGTTAACCAAGCCTCCTTCTCAATCCAACGTTTCTATGGCAACCCTGCTTCCCTGCTCATAGCTGACTTGTTTGATTTCATAGTATTTACTTGTGCCGATTATCTAGTGTTTGCCTATGTCAGTCTTATCAGCTTCAGCTGATAAGACTGCAGTAATGCTGTCCGATGCCCAAGTACACTCCATGTGATGTCACATGGTCACATGGGGTGTAGTAGGAAGCTCTGAGTGATTATGCAGTCTCCTGGGATTTTAGTGTTGTGCCGTAGGAAGTCCTGATAATTGACAGACAAGCACACAGAGTGTGCCGTAAATCATGAGAGATATGGGCATGCTCAGTGACGTCATTCTAAAGAACAAAAAGGATTACAACAATACTAAGCAAGTAAGGAAGTATCTACAAGCAGTGTTCATTAGGGTTTTTTATGCTGATTTACATGGGACAAAGTTGTGGGGGGGAGATTACAGCCACTTTAAAGCTATCTTGTATGTGAAGGTAGAGGCTCACTTACATCAATTATTACTTGTCATCTGTTTTCCATATTTTTGGCAATCCCCAGTCTCTATGAACCGAGGACCACATATTTGAAAATCCTGCCTGAGGCTGGGTTCACATCTATGCAAATTGGAATGCGGATTTCCCCACATCCAATTCTCATAGCAGGAGATTGTGACTGGCTCTCTATGGAGCCAGTTCACACATCTCCGCAGTGGCTCCGGTGTGAATTGCACAAGAGCCCTGTGCGTCTTCTGGTCCATTTCAGGTTCGAATTCAGCCCAAAATTCGGGCTGAAATCGGACCTGAAACAGTAAATGGAGATGCACCGGACTCCTGCTGTGAGCCGCTGCATGTTCTAGTGTGAACCCAGCCTTAATGTTCTATATACAACTCATTACATTGCTCTAGTGGTCATTGCCTCTAGTTTGTGCCCCCATATCAGCCTCCAGAACTTACATGGCCCCTTGTTATTGTGCTATCTGTCCAGCTGCTCTGTTTTATTGGCACTAAGTTTCATTATATTCTCTATGATTATGTCAGGGCTGGACTCAGGCCTTCCTTCTCTGAGCTGGCCGCTCAGCTGTTGGCTAATTGCCAGCTCCCATCTCTCTCCACAGTTTCTCAGCTGTTGTTGATATCCTGCTCATCAGTCCTGCCTATTTAAGCCTTCCAGTTCAGTCACAAGAAACACCTTCTGCGTTCCTGTTTAAAGACTGGCTTTGCTTTCCCTTCTGGCTCCAAATCCTGCTTGCTGTTCCACTACTTTTATCCCTGACTTCTGGCTTGGCTGACTACCCGTTCCGGTTACTGAACTTTGGCTATGTTTTGACAACGTTTGTTCTTTTTACTTTTATTATTAAACAAGTGTGATTTAACTGTACTTCTGTCTCGGTCTGATTTCATGGTTTCTGACAGATTAGCTCTTGAAGCAGCACATGTATAAGTGAGTTGAGTTTAAAGTGAATCAATATTGAACAGAATTATACATACCCTGAGACGGCTATACTGACCTCCCCAAAAAATTCTTGCCAGGACAGTACCTGTTCAGGTTATCTATTATATCGGGTTATTTACGAGCCCCAGGGATGTTATGATCTTATCTAGTTGTACTTTACATTTGTTAGGGACTAACTGGACCACTAGGTGGCTAGCTGAGTTCTTTTTAGCTCACTGATTTTGGTATATGTGTTTTTTATACATTTCTATGTTAAAAATGTCTCTTTTGCTACAATAATAAAAGTTGTGTAAAAACATTTTTAATTATGCCTTAAAAGTCCATTCTTTCTTTAATTTTGATCCTTTGCAATAACTGATAGGACGTGGTATAGTATACCTTCTTTGGGTGTCCACAGTACCACCCTTTGAGGGAATCATTCTTCTTTATTGTACCTGCAAAATCTAATGATGAAAATGGAAGGTGAATCTTGATGCTAATTGCTAGCCATATTTAAGGCTAATAGGGAAGCTACTGTGAAAAGGGCATGGGGAGCTGCTCCCTGCCACAGGGAGCATGTAAAGTGTATCCAAGGTCAATATTTAAAAACTTATATTCATTTCCACATTGATTTTCAATTGTCCCTATTGTGTGATGCAATGACCCAATTGTGTGATTAGGGACCTGGGTCCTGCCCCAGGGGACATGTATCAATGCAAAAATAAGTTTTAAAAACTGACGTTTTTTCTGGAGCAGTCATTTTAATGGTGCATAAAGTGAAAAAAAAAAGTGAAATATTCCTTTAAATATGGCACCAGGGGGGTGTCTAAAGTATGCCTGTTAAGTGGCATGTGTTTCCCGTGTTTAGAACTGTCCCTGCACAAAATGACATTTGTAAAGGAAAAAAAGCCATTTAACCACTTAAGCCCCGGACCAATTTGCAGCCAAAGGACCAGGCCCCTTTTTGCGATTCGGCACTGCGTCGCTTTAACTGACAATTGCGCGGTTGTGCGACGTGGCTCCCAAACAAACTTGGCGTCCTTTTTTTCCCACAAATAGAGCTTTCTTTTGGTGGTATTTGATCACCTCTGCGGTTTTTATTTTTGCGCTATAAACAAAAATAGAGCGACAAAAATTTTTGCTATAATAAATACCGTATATACTCGAGTATAGGCCGTCCCGAGTATAAGCCGAGGCCCTTAATTCACCACAAAAAATGGGGAAAACGTATTGACCCGTGTATAAGCCGATGGGGAAAAATGCAGCAGCTACTGTAAGTGGAAAAGAGGGTCAGCAATGCCCATCTGCAGCTGCATGTCCCCTGTGTCCTGTACAAACCCCCCGTGTGTCCCCATTGCAGCCTACCTGTGCCGATCCACCGATCTGTAGGTCCTAGGTCCGGTGTCGGGTGTCCGGTGTCGGGTGTCCGGTGTCGGGTGTCCGGTGTCGGGTGCCCGGTGCCGCTTCCACCATTGTAGCCTTGCTCTGTCCCCCCACAGCGTGTACAGCGCCATTCCACCATTCCAAAAACCGCGCCTCCTCCTCCTCCACGTCTGTGATAGGAGGAACACTTTTTTCCCAGCAGTCAGTGTGCAGTGTTCCGCCTATCACGGACATTCTCTCATCCTCGTCCATGAGATGAGAATTACAGGACATCCGTGATAGGCGGAACACTGTACTGCTGGGAAAATTAGTTTGCGCATGCGCGATTGCCACTCGCGGCCCGCATTATCTCTACGTCCGGCCTCATAGTGAGGCTTGGTCGCGGCCGCGCTCCACACGGATTCTTCTTCCGGGGTGGGCGGGATGGACACGTCGCTCCCACCCTCTGGCGTCATCCGCACATGCGCAGTTGTGAGCCGCGGCTCATGTAAATACTGCATTTGCCTCATATAGAGGCTTGGTTAACGCAGCATTCCATATACCGGGACTCTGGGAGTAAATTACGTCATATCCGCCCCCAGACGCCATTTTCTCGGAGCCTGCGGGCCCGTTTTTCAGCACAACACTTACACCTTTTAAATCCTGGTTTTAAATTCCAGGATGACACCATTCATACTATCCACATTATAATTTAGCACTAAAGGCTGGCATGGGTTATACACACTTATACTCAAAGGCATGTATTATATATTTATTAGTTTGCTATCATTTGTCCAGAAAGGGGATTTTTACTATAGTAAACTCATAATGAGGCTTGACACTCAAGCCATAGGCGCCATCTTACCCTAACAGGAAGTGGTTTAATTATTGAGCCAGCATTGATGTCAGGTTGATCTCATCTACAAACACCCCTGTACCTATATATAAGCGGTGGCTCCAGTGAATCAGCACCCCCAGATGATGCCTTATTAAGGCGAAACGCGTCGGGAGATTATCGTGCTGATGCCACTGCTGCCAATTTCTTTTATACATGCCTTTTAAGCCTTTGTACATGTGAGTACTCATTTTATATCTAATAAATTTTTGTTTACTTGACGGTATTACGCTATTTGGTCTCATCTCTCTTTGCCGGTAATACCATTGGAGATGAACCACATGCTATACTTGCCTACCATCCTATTCTGAGCTTCCATCAACCATTGCACGTCCGGTCTTGTCGTTGGTCACCAGACATTGGAACCACTGCCCACATCTGTGTATTGCAAATACCACACAGCAATTTCGACTCATATGGCGTAAGCCTACCTGAGTCCACGATAGCTGGTAAGCCTTCCTTCAACTGGTGACGGAGTACATCAGACAAGCCGCACAAGTCACTTTATGTTATATTTTATTCACTCAAGTCACTATGGTGTATTATTAATGGACTTTTAATGATTATTTATTTTTCTCTTAATAGTCATTGTTTTTATATATGAATACACAGTATTATTTGGTGATAGTTCATTTTAGTCACATTATGTTTGCAATTAGTTGGTTTCACTACCCTAAACATATTTGACGCCCTATACAGAGCAAAAAAAAAAAAAAAAAAAAAAAAAAAAAAAAATTTTTAGTGATATATAATTTTATTATTATATAAGATTTCACCATACACGTTCAATAATCACAATTGAACACTGTAAGCGCCGCACTATTTATTTATTCATGGGAAAATTAGTGTCCGCCTATCACGGACGGGCGGGAGGAGGCGGCGCGGCTTTTGAAAACTGCCGTCTGTCTGCATTACACGCTGTTCATGTAGGCAGACGGCGGTGACTCGAATATAAGCCGAGGGGGGGACTTTCAGACCTAAAAAAAGGTCTGAAAATCTCGGCTTATATTCGATAAAAAATGTTTTTTTCCTCAGTTTAGGCCGATACGTATTCTTCTACATCCTACATACTAGTAATGGCGGCGATCAGCAATTTTTATTGTGACTGCGACATTATGACGTACACATCAGACATTTTTGACACATTTTTGGGACCATTGTCATTTATACAGCAATCAGTGCTATTTAAATGCACTGATTCCTGTGTAAATGACATGACTGAATATTAGGCAGATGCCTGTGTTGCACAAATCAACTACACAACACCAGCAATGAGGGGGTAGATTCAGGTGTATGCTGTGCAGTGTGCAGAAGGCACACTACACTCACTGTAACAGCGCTAGGTTAGGAAGCAAAGCAAAGCTGACACTGTCCCTGCCTATCCTGCTCTCTCCCTGAACACTACACTCACTGTAACAGCACTATCTAAAGAAGTATAAAGCACAACTGACACTGTCCCTGCCTATCCTGCTCTCTATGAATGCGGCACAACACTACACAAGGCAGCCGCACTGGCGGCCTTATATAGTGTGGGGCGTGTACTAAGCCCCCCTGAGCTATAATTGGCCATAGGCATCCTGCCTGTGGCCAATTATGCCTCTCCTCGCTGCCGGCGCTGTGATTGGCCAAGCATGCGGGGTCACAGTGCATGCTTGGCCAATCATCAGCCAGCAATGCACTGCGACTGGTGCAGTGCATCGTGGGTCGTTCGTATCACACGAATTTGATGCGAACGGCCCACAAAGTTCTGGTTTCGATGAACGGACGAATGTCTGATGTTCGTTTTGAACATGGGTTCGAATCGAACACTGGGCTCATCCCTACTCACAGGTGGATAATGCAGACTGAGAAGAGGGATGTCCTCATGAGTATGCTCATTTGCTGTCCAATGAGAAAGCTGGGGGGAAGGTGTGTCCACATCCTTCTGTATTATTCTGTATTTGAGATACCAGACCTTGGAATGGCTGAATGATAAAACCGTCTTCAGAGAATCAATCAGGTTGAAAGGTTGCGTAAATGTATTTTAATAATGCTAAAATTAGTTTTGCCAGACAGAAAAGGTGACATAAGGTTAAACTGAATGCGCAGTCGGGGACCAAGCTAAAGTTACACAGAACAATACAAATGTAATCATGGTGTGTGCAATTTATCTTTTTTCTTACAGTAGTTAAACATAGTCAAAAGGTGTATATATATATATATATATATATATATATATATATATATATATATATTACACAAATTCAGGCATTATGTGTTTTAAAACAATACGGTATAAAGCCAGCCATGGATGGAGCCTCTTCCTCACAACCCTGGGCGGTGGTTGTGGGGGTCTGTGGGCGGGAGGCTCATCGGAATCTGGAAGCTTCCTTTCACAAGGGGGCCACCAGATCCCGCCCCCCTGTAAATGAGTATGGGTACATAGTTAAAAAAAAAAAAGGTCTGCACCCGACGTTGGCTCCCACCAACTGACAGCTGCGCTTCATAGCCACCGCTAAATAAACCAAGGGATGGGGCACCCGATGATATCACTGAGTGACCCTGCCCCTTGAAAAAGCATGTACGGGGCATGCTGGGGGGACGCCATCGGCAGCTGAGCTGTCAGTCAGCAGGAGCCAGCGTTGAGTGTGGACCTCTTTTTTTTATGTGGGTCATCGGTTCGGCATTCATCATGAATGACGATGGATCTACACTGGGGGGGGGGGGGACATTTTGTTTTTATAATAAAGCACTGTCTCCTATCTTTATTTACACTACTCTTTCTTTTTTTCTTTTTTGGTGAATGAGTAGGGGTACTATGAATCCCATACTCATTCACATTGGTGGGGGGCGGAGTCTGGGGTCCCCCTTGTTAAAACCCACAGATCCCCATAACCATCGCTCAGAGTTGTGGGGAAGACGCACTTATCCCCAAGGGTGCTTTGGGGTAGCCCCCCTGCCCCAAATCACTCCCCCTGTGAGGGCATGTGGCCTAGTATGGTTCAGGAGGGGTGGGGCATTCACTCGTCTCCCTTAATCCCCCCCCCCTTTCCATGGGCCATTTCTTTTTCTTTTTTTTATGACGTTATTCTTTTGTTTACATACAACTGCCAGTGGAGAATCCTGCTGACAGCTGATGAGTCATCGGTTGTTAAGGATGTGGTGGCCGCCCACTCCTTCACAACCCACTATTAACTGATAAACAGCGGCACAAAAACTGTAAAACATCGGCTTGAAAATGCTAATATGAGAGTTTCTCTGTTTTTTTTTAAGCTCCTAGTGTGCATGGAGCCTTATGCCGCGTACACACGAAGGGACAATCCCGCGGGATTATCCTCTGGACTCAAGTCCAGCGGACAATCCCCTCGTGTGTGGGCGTCGTCTGACTTTTTGGCGCCAAAGTCCGGCGGACCAAAGTTTTAAGTTTGGTTTTAAAATTATCCGCTGGACTTGGCAGTCCGGCGGATAATCCCGCCGTTAGTAGGCTAGTCCGCCGGACTTTTTAAATGAACGGACTTGCCGCTCATCGCAAGTCCGTTCATTTAGCACGTGACTTCAGGTTACGTAGCTAGCGTAGGCAGTAAATGCCGCCGCGCTAGCTCCGTCACCTGGCATGGATTTAAAGGGACTCCCCACGCCGGGGTCTTCTTCCGTCTTGGGGGTCTTCTCGCCGGACTCCTCCGCCATTTACCAAGCTCTTTTACCGAGCGGAGAAGTCCGGCTACCTTCTTCGTCGTCGCCGCCGTCGTCTGGGGGTCTCGTGACCCCGCCCCCTTGTGATGTCACAGTCCCGGAGGATGCTGGGACTGTGACATCACAGGGGGCGGGGTCACCATGTGACATGAGCATGTGACCCTGTCCCCATGTCCCTATATAAGTCCCAGCACAGCGCGGCTCTGCCATTCCGGCCAGAGAGAGCGACGTGTCAACATCGGAAGAAGAAGAAGAAGAAGAGGCGCCGGCGGCGCGGAAAACGACGACCGCCGCAAGAACAGAAGAGACCCGGAAGACCCCGAAGGCGGATCGAGACCCCCAGACGACGGCGGCGACGACGAAGAAGGTAGCCGGACTTCTCCGCTCGGTAAAAGAGCTTGGTAAATGGCGGAGGAGTCCGGCGAGAAGACCCCCAAGACGGAAGAAGACCCCCGGAGCAGTGCAATAAAATATTTTTTCAAAAGTGTGTGTGTTTTTTTTTTACTTTACATTTTACACCTTAGGTGAATGGGTAGGGGTACATCGTACCCCATACTCATTCACATAGGGTGGGGGGCCGGGATCTGAGGGCCCCCTTATAAAAGGGGGCTCCCAGATTCCGATAAGCCCCCGCCCGCAGACCCCGACAACCAACGGCCAGGGTTGTCGGGAAAAGGCCCTTGTCCTCATCAACATGGGGACAAGGTGCTTTGGGGTGGGGGGCCGCACGGCCCCCCTTTCCCCAGGGCACCCCCCATGTTGAGGGCACGCGGCCTGGTACGGCTCAGGAGGGGGGGGCGCTCGTTCGTCCCCACCCCTTTCCTGGCCGGCCGGGCTGCGTGCTCGGATAAGGGTCTAAGATGGATTTGGGGGGAACCCCCACGCCGTTTTTCGGCGTGGGGAGTCCCTTTAAATCCATGCCAGGTGACGGAGCTAGCGCGCCGGCATTTACTGCCTACGCTAGCTACGTAACCTGAAGTTACGTTCTAAATGAACGGACTGCTCCGTGTGTGGGCAAGTCCGTTCATTTTCAAAAGTCCCGCGGACTTTGTCCAGCGGATTGTCCGCCGGAGAAGTCCGGCCGTGTGTGGGCAAGTCCACACGCTCGGAAAGTCCGGCGAAGCCAGCTGGAAAGTCCAGGGGATTGTCCGCTGGACTTGGTCCGCCGGGAAAAGTCCCTTCGTGTGTACGCGGCATTAGGCTTACCTGTAGGTCCAGTAAATTTCTCCTAAACTTGTGGTGTTTAGTATATATTCACTCTTGAAGCACGTCACTGTCGCATGCGCACTGCACTCTGAATTGATCACGCTGAATATGCCGACAATTGAGAGAGCTGTGACTCCTGTGCGGTTGCGTGGAAGTGACATCATCATGGCACGGCCATTCAAATGGCATAAGAGAATGAATGGTTTTAAGGTAAGTCTGTCATAATGTGCTAGTATGCGGTTCATTATAGCACATTATTATTAATATTATTTTACAGGATTTTCTAAAGCTCCAACAGTTTGTGCTTTACAGCATGAGGACAGACAGTACAGTTACAAAACAATTCAATACAGTAGGAATCAGAGACCCTGCTCGTTAGAGCTTACAATCTAGGAGGAAGGGTTAAGTGATACAAAAGGTAATAACTGTGGGGGGTGAGTTGATGGAGAAAGTAAAAGTACAGTTGTTAGGTGAAGGCATCTCTGAAGAGATGGATTTTCGGGGATCGTCTAAAAGCAAACAGAGTAGGAGATAATCGGACATATTGGAATAGGGAGTTCCATAGGATGGGAGAGGCTCCGGAAAAGTCCTGGAGGTGAGAACGGGAGGAGGTGACACAGGAGCTAGAGAGCAGGAGGTCTTGGGAGGAACGAAGAGAGCGATTAGGTTGGTATTTTGAGACTAGGTTAGAGATGTAGCTGGGGGCCGAGTTGTGGATGACTTTGTAAGTTGTTGTTAGTATTTTGAACTTAATTCCTTGGGTGATGGGAAGCCAATGGAGGGATTGACAGAGAGGAGTAGAAGACACAGAGCGATTGGTAAGGTGGATGAGCCTGGGGCAGCAGCATTCATAATGGACTGGAGAGAGGATAGCCTATGCAGAGGTAAGCCAATGAGAAGGGAGTTGCAGTAATCAAGGCGAGAGATAACCAGGGAGTGACTGCTTTTATAATCCCTCCTCTGTTCCATCCGCTGGTAATACCTGTCTTTTGTCGGCATGCAGTACTGCGGTCCACCAGCAGTGGTCTCCTGGCAGTTTGGAACTGTCAGGAGAACTCTTCCCTGATGCGATGTCATCGTTGGGCTGCAGTACTGGTATCCACCAGCGGATGGATCCTGGCAGCGTGGGGTAGACAGCACCTCCAGCAATCAGGTATCACCTGAGGCCAATCACAGGACTATAAAGACCAGGCAAGCCTTTACATCCTTGCCTTGGTTTTGTCCCTGAGCCCTGATCCGTAGCCTGTTACCTTGATACCCCTTGATATCACCTGAGGCCAATCACAAGACTATAAAGACCAGGCAAGCCTTTACATCCTTGCCTTGGTTTTGTCCCCGAGCCCTGATCCGTAGCCTGATCCTGTAAACCTGATCCTGTCTGTCCTTGCATCCCTGGAACCTTGTCCCGCACCTGATCCTTTTCTCCCTTCTCCTTTCCCCCCCCCTTATCTGCTGACCTCCCGTTTATGACCCCGGCTTGGCTTGACTACGATTCTGGTATCCCCCTGGTTAGATATACTGGTTGTCTGTGTCACTGTTGTTTGTTTGTCTTGCTATATTTATTATTGGTGGTGTGTTTATGTTGTACATATTTATCTTTAATAAACGCATTTATCTCTCATCTTCTTGGTTGGTTACTCTGCTGCAGTCACAAAATTCTGGTCACATATGGTTCATGACAGAAACCAAGGCCATCCCTGACCAGAAGTGGCTGCACAGAGGAACCATCTTGGTTCTGTTGGCTTGCTGGAATGAATCCTAACAAGATTCCCTATTATGCTCTGCTGGCGTCAGAGAGTGGCGAGTATCTCCGCCAGACACTGAAAAAGTGGACCAATGACCAGCTGCTGGAGATCATGCGTTTGGCCCACTCCCTGGTTGACCAGGGCTGTATGTTGTTTGAGGAGGTGCAGCCTTTAATCCAGATTTGTACCGAGCTGGCCCTGCCCTGTATTCCTGAGGGCCATGATGATTTCACTCCCCCTTTTAATTTAAACCAGGTTGTATCCCTAGTATGGCTTTTTGAGGACGATCCTGCTGACTTTTGTGAGCACTACTCGGCTGTTCCCCACAGGTGATTGCTGAGTGCATTGTGTCTGCTCAGTCTTTTGTTGGACAGGGAAACTTAGAACCACAGTTTGTACAACCCATACTTTCAGCATGGTCTGGCATGATGCAATTAGCCCCATCCAAACAAACCACTTCTGCCATCAGATACCAGCCTACCCGAATGTATGTTTCCCCATCACCCATACCAAACCCAGTTTCCACCCAGTATACGTTGCTTCCCACTGAGTACTCGTATCCGGTCTCTGCTCCCTGTACCTACCCTGCATACAACCCACCTGCCTCTTCTCGGCTGCCTACTAATCCTCCTTTCCAGTCTGCTGCACCCCCCACCTACAGAGCTTCAGTGACTAAACCAAAGAAAAAACGAAACCATTAACCCAACCTGCCTCCACACCCACCAATCTGTTCCAGCCAGAGGTGCCAGCATTCCAGCCTGAAAAGCCAGTGCCGGCCTCCCAGCCTGACGTTCCAGCCTCCCAGTCCGATGTCCCGCTGCCGGCCTCCCAGCCTGATGTTCCAGCCTCCAAGCCTGATGTTCCAGCCTTCCAGTCTGATGTCCTGGTGCCGGCCTGCCAGTCTGATGTCCCGCTGCCGGCCTTCCAGCCTGAGGTTCCAGCTTCCAAGCCTGACGTTCCAGCCTTCCAGTCTGATGTCCTGGTGCCTGCCTTCCAGTCTGATGTCCCGCTGCCAGCTTTCCAGCCTGGTGTTCCAGCCTTCCAGTCTGATGTCCGAGCTCTCCAGCCTGACGTCCCAAACTTCCAGTCTGATGTCCTGGTGTCAGCCTTCCAGCCCGACGTTCCAGCCTTCCAGTCTGATGTCCTGGTGTCGGCCTTCCAGTTTGACGTCCCAGCCTTCCAGTCTGATGCCTCGTGGCCTGCCGTCCAGTCTGATATCCCAGCCCTCCAGTCCAATGTCCCGCTGCCGGCCTCCCAGTCTGATGTTCCAGCCTTCCAAGCCTGACGTTCCAGCCTTCCAGTCTGCTGTCCTGGTGCCGGCCTGCAAGTCTGATGTCCAGCTGCCGGCCTTCCATCCTGATGTTCCAGCTTCCAAGCCTGACGTTCCAGCCTTCCAGTCTGATGTCCCGGCACCTGCCTTCCAGTCTGATGTCCCAGCTCTCCAGCCTGACGTCCCAGCCTTCCAGTCTGATGTCCCGCTGCCAGCCTCCCAGCCTGGTGTTCCAGCCTTCCAGTCTGATGTCCTAGCCCTCCAGCCTGACGTCCTTCCAGTCTGATGACCCGCTGCCTTCCAGTCTGATGTCCCGACCTTCCAGTCTGATGTCCCGGCCTTCCAGTCTGAGGACCCGCTGCCAGCTTCCCAGTCTGATGACCCGCTGCCAGCTTCCCAGTCTGATGATCAGCTGCCAGCTTCCCAGTCTGATGACCCGCTGCCAGCTTCCCAGTCTGATGACCCGCTGCCAGCTTCCCAGTCTGATGTGCCTGCCGCCCAGTCCGATGAGCTCCTGTCTGCTGCCCAGTCCGAGGTGTTCCTGTCTGCTGCCCAGCCCGATGTGCTCCTGTCTGCTGCCCAGCCCGATGTGCTCCTGTCTGCTGCCCAGCCCGATGTGCTCCGCTGCCCAGCCCGATGAGTTCCTGTCTGCTGCCCAGTCCGATGAGCTCCTGTCTGCTGCCCAGTCCGATGAGCCCCTGTCTGCTGCCCAGTCTGATGTGCTCCTGTCTGCTGCCCAGTCCGATGAGCTCCTGTCTGCTGCCCAGTCCGATGAGCTCCTGTCTGCTGCCCAGTCCGATGAGCTCCTGTCTGCTGCCCAGTCCGATGTGCTCCTGTCTGCTGCCCAGCCGATGAGCTCCTGTCTGCTGCCCAGCCCGATGTGTTCCTGCCTGCTGCCCAGCCCGAAGTGTTCCTGCCTGCTGCCCAGCCCGAAGTGTTCCTGCCTGCTGCCCAGCCCGAAGTGTTCCTGCCTGCTGCCCAGCCCGAAGTGTTCCTGCCTGCTGGCCAGCCCGAAGTGCTCCTGTCTGCTGGCCAGCCCGATGTGTTCCTGTCTGCTGGCCAGCCCGATGTGTTCCTGTCTGCTGGCCAGCCCGATGTGTTCCTGTCTGCTGGCCAGCCCGATGTGTTCCTGTCTGCTGGCCCAGCCCGATGTGTTCCTGTCTGCTGCCCAGCCCGATGTGTTCCTGTCTGCTGCCCAGCCCGATGTGTTCCTGTCTGCTGCCCAGCCCGATGTGTTCCTGTCTGCTGCCCAGCCCGATGTACCTGCTGCCCAGCTTGATGTGCCCGTGCCTGCTGCCCAGCTTGATGTGCCTGTTCCTGCTGCCCAGCTTGATGTGCCCGTGCCTGCTGCCCAGCTTGATGTGCCTGCTGCCCAGCTTGATGTGCCTGCTGCCCAGCTTGATGTGCCTGTGCCTGCTGCCCAGCCTAAAGTGCCCGTGCTTGCTGCCCCATGTGATGTGCCTGCTGCCCCGCTTGATGCACCTGCTGCCCAGTTTGATGTACCTATGCCAGCTGCCCCGCCTGATGCCTTAGACTTTGAACAATTACAACCAGTTGGAGCGTCCGGAGGCCGCTCCTTTGAGGGGGGGTACTGTCAGGAAACATTCCATCCGCTGGTAATACCTGTCTTTCGGCATGCAGTACTGCGGTCCACCAGCAGGGGTCTCCTGGCAGTTTGGAACTGTCAGGAGAACTCTTCCCTGCTGCGATGTCATCGTTGGGCTGCAGTACTGGTATCCACCAGCGGATGGATCCTGGCAGCGTGGGGTAGACAGCACCTCCTGCAAACAGGTATCACCTGAGGCCAATCACAAGACTATAAAGACCAGGCAAGCCTTTACATCCTTGCCTTGGTTTTGTCCCTGAGCCCTGATCCGTAGCCTGTTACCTTGATACCTTGATCCTGCAACCTGATCCTGTCTGTCCTTGCATCCCTGGAACCTTGTCCCGCACCTGATCCTTTTCTCTCTTCTCCTTTTCCCCCCTTATCTGCTGACCTCCCGTTTACGACCCCGGCTTGGCTTAACTACGATTCTGGTATCCCCCTGGTTAGATATACTGGTTGTCTGTGTCACTGTTGTTTGTCTTGCTCTATTTATTATTGGTGGTGTGTTTATGTTGTACATATTTATCTTTAATAAACGCATTTATCTCTCATCTTCCTGGTTGGTTACTCTGCTGCAGTCACACAATTCTGGTCACATACGGTTCATGACAGTGCTCTTCAGTTGTTCTGTTACCGACTTTGGTGTGTCCCTGACTATCCCTGTTTGCTTGTGACCCTGACCTTCTGGCATGTCCCTGACTATCCCTGGTTGCCTGTGACCCTGAACCTTTGGCGTGTACCTTGCTGTCCTTGTCTGCTTGTGGCCCTGACCTTGGCTCATCCCTCACTATCCCTGTCCTCCTGTTGCCTACTGTGGGTGTGAGCTGGGGGACCCTGGGGGTCGCGACCTGGAGCCAGTTGCAGCCCAGTCCATCCTCACCACTAGAGGCTCTGGTGAACACCAGCTGGCTCTTAGACTCCGCACCCCAGGGAATCTTACGCTCTAACCCTGGTGGGATCTGTCTTGGTGTCCGGCGGCCCTGTCTTCCATATCACCTTGACTCCCGTCCGCTGCAGTCAGCCACAGGGTCCACTACCTTGCGGTGCACTCCTGATCCCTATGGTGTGCATCTGTCACCTAGCCTCAGGGTGACATGACAATTCGACGCATTTCGAAAGGATACCTTCTTCCTCAGAGCCTAGCAGAACTCTTATTTTTAATAAAAAGAGGTCTAAGGATAATGCACAAGGCTGGTGCACCCTCTTTTTCTTCTTTCCCTTTTGACTATTAGGATACCCCTATCCTTGAGGGCAGCAAGGCCTGAGGCATCTTCCACCACAAACTTTAGTCCACCTGGTAATTCACTTGTGCGCAGGAGTATTTATTTTTCTGCTATCAAAAACCTTGGCATGGAGGATGGGCTGATAGTTGTGCAATCGATCTTCACAGGGGGATCAGGGGAAGGGACACGTGGGGGAGGAAAAATTATGAGCTTGGTTTTGGATAGCTTGAGTTTGAGGAAGTGGTGTGACATCCAGGCTGATGTGTCTGTTAGTAAATTAGTGATACGTGAGGAAACTGAAGGAGTGAGCTGAGGGGTAGAGAGATACATTTTGGTGTCGTCGGCATAGAGATGGTATTGGAAGCCATGGGAAGCTATCAGCTGACCCAGGCAGGAGGTGTACATTGAGAATAGGAGAGGTCCCAGAATAGAACTTTGGGGGACCCCCGACAGAGAAATGAAAAGGAAAGGAGGACCAAAGGCATGGAGTGTTTTGAGGAGGAAGGGGTAGTCAACCGTATCAAAGACAGCAGAAACATTATGACTTAAACCGCCTTGGGGGCCCACATTTTTTTTTATTCTAGGAGTTTACTACTGCTTTAACTAATGTGCATCCCAAGAATCAGGGCAAATAATAGAATAGCAGCTTTCATTGCAGGCTTCTCACACAGACATTTTTTTCTTTTATGCCCTTGCCATGCTTTGGTAATCTGTTGTTCTTATCTGGTGAGTGCATAGGCTTAGGTATGCATGCATGGGGGATCACTTGATCTACAGTATCTTTTATTGCAGTCCACCTTTTTCATGCTTTCTTTATACATTTTTGAAACCGCTGCAGATCAAAGTTAAAAGTGAGAGGGCTGTATGTGCACAGAGACATCAGAGGACTTCAGGTTGGCAATAGTGCGTATTACAATCACACAGTTTCCAACACCCAACACTGAAAAGATTTTTGCTTTTTATTTCTACAGAAGAAATTGTGAGTGTTTGACTTTCCTCTCTGCCATCTGGAGTTCCCCCAGGGGTTTGGAAGGTAATAACTATTAAAATGTTAGCACCATTTGTCTAATGCAATTCCACGCTCCACATCTATCACTGGCGAGCTCCAGTTTCATTTACACTTCAAAAATAATTTAAGGTTTTCACTGTGAAGGTTAGAAAGTTTTCACCACTCGCAGCTAATATCTGCACTGTTTACATGTTATAATGTCTGTGTGACCTTTTCTGAGCCAGCGTGGCCAGCAGCCCCCTGTGCCCTACCTGGAAAGTAATATGTGAGGAGGCAGGAGATTCTCTGTTAACATGCCAATGAAATGAACACAATAAGGGTTTATTTAGATTCTTGTGTTTTAATGCACATGTTCCAACATGCTACAATGTATGTGTCCTGGTTCGCCATTGTAAAAAGAGCGTCTGTTTCTATCTCAGTGCTGCAGCGCTTTTTATGAGTTTTAGTGCGTTGGGAGGTTCATAGAAGTCAATGACGGCGCATCAAAATGCATAAAACTTCCATTGGCAGTGGGTATTAAGAAGCGGCCTCTCCCTCCTCTTAGCTCTCTCTATCTCATAGTTACATAGTTAGTCTGGTTGGAAAAAGTCCATCTAGTTCAACCGATAAATCTCCCTCTCCTTCCTCTTAGTTTTTTTATCAAATCTTGGTTTAGGCTTCTTTGAGCATATTTGTTGCTCTAGGACAGAGGTCCCCCAACTGCGGCCCAGGTGCCAGATGCGGCCCTTTGCTTTCTTTTATCCGACCCTTGGGGCACTATTTCATCCACTGATACCAACAATGACAGCAATGAAGAAGGCACAATTCCTCCCATTGACACAAACAATGGGGCATAATTCATCCCAAGACACCAACAATGGGATCCAGTGACATCAATGATGGGGCACAATTCCACTCAATGACATCAACGATGGGGCCCAATGACGTCAACGATGGGTCACAATTCCTCCCAATTACACCAATAATGGGACGCAATTACTCTCACTGAAACAAACATATGGGCATTCGTTTTTCCCACTGACATCGGGACCTTTTCTACTCCCACTAGCCACAGTTCGACCCTCCTAAAGTCTGAAGGACAGTAAACTGGCCCTTTGTATAGAAAGTGTGGAGACCCCTGCTCTAGGAGACTTAAATAGGCCTTCAATCTGGGCTTTTTTGTTGGTTTTTACCACTACTACACACGAGCGGATTTTCCGTCCGAAAAATCTTGGATGTTTTTTCCGACTGAATTCCGCTCAAGCTTGGCTTGCATACACACGGTCACACAAAAGTTTGCTGAACTTTCGACCGTCAAGAAGGCGGTGACAACACTACGATGAGCCGGGAAAATTAAGTTCAATGCTTCAGAGCATGCGTCGAATTGCTTGCGAGCATGCGTAGAAATTTAGCGCGTCGGAATTGCATACAGACGAACGGCATTTTCGACTAAAAAAATAGAGAACATGCTCTCAATCTTTTGTTGGCCGAAATGCGGCCAGCAAAAGTCAGATGGAGCATACACACGGTCGCATTTTCCGACCAAAAGCTCACATAGGACTTTTGCTGGCACATTTTCCGATCACGTGTACCTTCTGGCCCTGATACCCAATACACTATACTTGCAAATGAAGTTGTTCTCCTGGGATACCCTGGGAGATATGATCAAGTTGGGGGTGAGGGTTAGTTAACACCTATTATGTCCTGTACTGGACGGTCTATTCCAACGACGTGTCTCAAATGCGCTGTTTTGTTAATTTTTAAATATATAAATAAAGATAAAAAAAAAAAAGGAAGCCTTGGTCAATGGCTGTTAATTCCTATTCACTCTAAATCCTGAATTAAAAAATGCATTATATAAGTGTGTCAAAGCACATGTCAGTGCACACACTGATGCATGACAACACGCCTACCTAACACTACAAAAAACGGACTTTTTCGCACACACATACCTCTAAGTGAGCCCGAAAACAAGATGGTTTTTCATCTTTGCTATGATTTTTTTTTAATTATAGACAGGACTTGCGTAATGACAAACAATGAACTAAGGGGGTTATTTACAAAAGGTAAATCCACTTTGCACTACAAATGCAAACTGCAAGTGCAAACTACGAGTGCAAAGTGCAGTCACTGTAAATCTGAGGGGTAGATCTGAAATGAGGGGAAGCTCTGCTGATTTTATTATCCAATCATGTGCAAGCTAAAATGCTGTTTTTTATTTTCCTTGCATGTCCTCTTCGGATCTACAGCGACTTTACTTCCAAGTGCACTTACAGTGCAATTTCAAGTGCGCTTTACACTTGTAGTTTGCACTTGTAGTGCAAAGTGGATTTGCCTTTAGTAAATAACCCCCTAAGCATTCTAATTTTACACATTTTTGGAAACTCTGCAGACACCTACAAAGCCATACAGAAAAACAGGATCACTGGTTCAGAAAACTATCGCTGGCTGCTTCTTCTAATGTCAGGAGTCAAACTTGGTATACAACAGTAAGGTAATGACAGCACAAGGCTCTCAGTAAGCACTGCTGCTCTGTACCCGCAGCTTTGTAGATGATACAGTGCCCCTCTGTGCCCATTATGCTGGACGTACTGTAGGCTTGTGATACACAGCCTCAGTGTGCCCAGCGCCTTGGCGTTTCAGCAGGTCCAGAATGCACTGCCGCTCTGTGACCATTGCAGTCACAATGCGCTGACATTTTATAGGTGTTATTTCGAGTCTCTAGTACGTGGAATTGGATTCCTGGGAATTGTCTGTACGTTCTCCTTGTTTGTGCACAGCCTATTAGCGCAAAACACAACCAGCTTGAATCATGTAAATGTTCCTGGCGAATTGCAAATATTATCCTGCACTGGCTTTCTGCAAAGGCGATCAGTCAAATGTACTGTACTCTGCACCCGCCAAACAACACGAAAAGATAAAATGATTATGTGTGACCAGGTGTACAGTTCTAAGAATAAATCAATAAATACATTAGAACATATATAATTACTGATTCTCATGGGGCAAAACATTTCTGAAAGTACAGTAAATCATAGCAACAAATCAGCTTCCAAAGATATATCCGCTTTAAAGAACAACTGTAAACTCCCTCCTTTCCCCCAGAAATATACCGTATATACTCGAGTATAAGCCGAGTTTTTCAGCACATTTTTTGTGTGCTGAAAATGCCCCCCTCGGCTTATACTGGAGTCAAGCACTTTTCTGCAGCAGAGAATGACATTTTCCAACCCGACTTTGGAGCCTCGTATCTCGGGGCCAAATTTGGGGTTCCTAGCACCAAGTGGCCCCGAGATACAGGGCCCCAAAATCGGTCAACTGTGTCCATCTGCAGCAATGTCATTTTGAGACCCTTTGGGTCCAGAGACCCCAAATTTTGGCTGGGGGCATCTAGGAACCCTTAACTACCAAGTTTGAAGTTGGGGGGACCTATGGCTGCAAATGGGCGCAGTGAGGCATGCAAATGGGCACAGTGAGGCATGCAAATGGGCACAGTGAGGCTGCAAATGGGCATTGTTGACCCTCTTTTACACTTACAGTAGCTGCGCATTTCTCACCCTAGGCTTATACTCGAGTCAATACGTTTTCCCAGTTTTTTGTGGTAAAATTAGGTGCCTCGGCTTATATTCGGGTCGGCTTATACACAAGTATATACGGTATGTTTTAATTCATGCACCATTTACAGTATAAAGACTATTAAAGAGGAAGTAAACCCTTGTTTACAACTTTAGCTTACAGGTAAGCATATATTAAGGCTTACCTGTAGCTAACAAGGATATCTCCTAAACCTGCACGGTTTAGGAGATATACCTGTATTTGCATGTGCCCACGTCATGCGGCACATGCGCACTTGCGACAACTGAAGCAACTGCGCTATATGCCGATGCTTCAGTTGTACTGTGCCGATCTCATGCGCATGCGCGGAGTGACGGCATCGCGGCTCTGGCAAATCACAGCGCATATTCCATCTCAGGTAAGTGATACATAATTAGCTAGTATGCTATGCATACTAGCTAATTATGCCTTTGTCTTGCAGGTTTTATTTATTTTTTCGTCTTTTTTAAGAGGGTTTACTTCCTCTTTAATAACAGCACAGCTATGCATGTTATTGGAAGAATTCAGTTGTCATTATTCTTTCCTGTTTTAAACTGCCATATGCTGCAGATTGGGTTCAATTTTTACAGTTGTTAAAAAGCAAGTGTTGGCTTTCCCGGTTGTTCTGACTTTAAAGAAGGGGAGGAATCCTGTTACTGCGGTTGCAAAGAAGAAGACTATGATTAAGCCCAATGGGGTGAAATGCGTTAACAGGGCATGACCACAGGCAGGGACTGTGCAGGAAGCCAGTGTGGCTAAATAAAGTATCAATGGTTATGATGATATCAGTGTGTGGCTTCAATTTCATGTTGTAGTGCAAGGAGGAAGAATTATTGAATGGGAAATTTTCTGCTCAGTTACAGAAAATCATAGAAGACTTGATACTGAAATAAAAAGCTAATGATGAAACATCTTAAATTACAAAACTAATGCTACAAATATATGTGTATATATATATATATATATATATATATATATATATATATTGGGATATATATATATATATATATATATATATATCATATTGCCAAAAGTATTGGGACACCTGCCTTTACACGCACATAAACTTTAATGGCATCCCAGTCTTAGTCTGTAGGGTTCAATATTGAGTTGTCTCTTTGCAGCTATCCATGTCTTTATGGGCCTAGCTTTGTGCAATTGGCCAAATTTTTTACCAAGACATTTCGGACAATTTCATGCTCCCAACTTTGTGGGTTTGGGGATGGCCCCTTCCTGTTCCAACATGACTGCGCACCAGTGCACAAAGCAAGATCCATAAAACGATGTATGAGCGAGTCTGGAGTGGAACTTGACTGGCCACCCTTTGCAGTTATAACATTTTAAACTCTTCTGGGAAGGCTGTCCTTTCCAGAAGAACCCCACACCATAATCCCCCCTCCACCAAATGATTTGGACCAGTGCACAAAGCAAGGTCAATAAATCCACGGATGAGCGAGTTTGGGGTGGAGGAACTTGGCTGTCCTGCACTCTCCCGGCCTCAACCCCATAGACCACCTTTGGGATGAATTAGATCGGAGACTGCGAGCCTGGCCTTCTTGTCCAACATCAGTGCCTGACCTCACAAATGTGCTTCTGGAAGAATGGTCAAACATTCCCAGAGACACACTCCTAAACCTTGTGGACAGCCTTCTAAGAAGAGCTGAGGCTGTTATAGCTATAAAGGGTGGGCCAACTCAAGATTGAACCCTACGGACTAAGACTGGGTTCCCTTTAAAGTTCACGTGCGTGTTAAGGCAGTCGTCCCAATACTTTTGGTAATATAGTGTATGTCAAAGGTGTAAAAAGATTAACAAAGGAAAACAAAAAAGTTTAAATATTATTGGCTAATAAAAAAGAAAGAAAAAAAAAAGTACACCCAAAGTCTACAATTAGTTAAAGATCAAAATCTTTCAAATTCAATCTCCATGTCAGGAACATCATGTCGGCCATCAGAGAGATTGTTCGAGCTGGAACTCATACAAAGATGTACATGTTTTCAGGTATGGGAGCCTAACAAAGCGTGCAGCATTGCACATGTGCTTGCATAGGAATGAGCATACAACATTAGTTGCCAGTATTTGTCGTGGACACACAGGCACATCCACGACAAATACTGGCAACTAATGGCCTAATTAAACCACAGCCCTGCATTAGATCATTGTTGAATGGTCATTCAGCTTAGGTATCTTCAATTCCTGATCCTGAATCTGCCTGACTATAACTGATCTGGCTTTCACCTGACCTGCTTCTGGATTACCTTTGCCTGTCTATTTTTGCCATGTACCTTGCTGCCTGCACATTGCCAACCTCTCCTTGTTCCTGACCTTGATCCTACTCGTTATTTAGTGTCTTCTTGTTACTGAACTCAACTCGTGACTCGACTCTCCTCTCTACTGGACTTGGTGAATTCCAGGTGCCCTCATTACTTTGCTTCTGCTTACTGACATCAGCACTCCCAAGTTCAAGTCTTCGGTTCCAGCTTCCTGGCTCTAGAACCCTCCCATTGTCCTAGCAGCCCCGGCCCCAACGCTTGGACAGAAATTGTGTAATTGACCACCCTCCTCATACAGGTACGGGACACTGCAGCTACTATGGTTTTCTTCATGTAAATTCTGCTTCCAGGCAACCATGTCAACCTGGGGATATTCTGTACTCAGGGACATTCTTTATCCTGAGTACAGTGGAACCTTGGTTTACGAGTAACGTGGTAAACAAGCGCTTTGAAAGACAAGCAACTTTTTTGGGGGGTTTTTCGAGTGTTGTCTCACAAAACTAGCAGAATTCAAGCTAATGGGCGGTGCAGTATCACATTTGGCCAGAGGTGCCGGGGACACTCTGAAAGGTTCAGAGCCTTTCGGAAATACTCGTAATGACTTGGAAATACTCAGAAACACGTGGAAATACTCAGTTCCTGAGTGTTTCCGAGCCTTTCCGAGCTTTTCAAGTTCAGCCGAGCTGTCCCAGAGTATTTCCGAGGCTCTCCGGCGCCCCCCCCCCCCCCCACTTCTGGCTACATGCGGTATCTATGGGGGAAACTCGCTTTGATATGTGAGTGCTTTGGATTACAAGCATTCTCCTGAAACAGATTATGCTCGTAATCCAAGGTTCCACTGTATAAAGTTCTCCCAGAAAGTATAACATTTTCTTCCTGGAATCCACCGGCCCTAAGCTCAGGCATGCAGGCAGGAGGGTGTGCTTGCTTAGCCAAGAAAGCCCCTCCTCCCCTCCACCAGATGAAAGAATACTAAAATGCCCTTGGGAAGTATGACGTCATTTTGTCCTAGGCAACAAACCAAAAACAACTAAAGAAATGTAAAAAAAAAAAGTTTAAAACAAGTATAACTATAATATACATACACATACTATAATATACATTTTGATCTACTAATGCTAGCAGCATAAGGATTAAAAAATTGTTAAAGCGGAGCTCCACCCTAAAGTGGAACTTCCGCTCATCGGAACCCGCCCCCTCTCCGGTGCCACAATTGGCACCTTTCAGGGGGAGAGGGGTGCAGATACTTGTATAATCCAGGTATCTGCACCCACTTCCGTGAATAGCTAGCCGCAGCTAGCCGCAGATGCCCGCCCCCCCCCCCCCCCCCGTTGTTTTCTGGGAAACACACCTTTCCCAGGACACAACGGGGACCAGTGAAGAAGCGCAGCGCGACTTGCGCATGTGCAGTAGGGAACCGGGCAGTGAAGCCGCAGCGCTTCACTTCCTGATTCCCTGACAGAGGATGGCGGCGGGGGCAGCCGAGAGACAAGCGATTGCTCGTCATCTGCTGCCGACATCACGGGCACCCTGGACAGGTAAGTGTCCATTTATTAAAAAAGTCAGCAGCTGCAGTATTTGTAGCTGCTGACTTTTAATATTTTTTTTTAAGGTGGCACTCCTCTTTAAAGGGGTTGTATACCCTCAATTACAACTTGCACCTACAGGTAAGCTAGATTAAGGCTTACCTGTAGGTACAAGAAATATCTCCTAAACCTGCACGGTTTAGGAGATATTTGCAAAGAACATTTTACAACATTGTCTACGGCGCATGCGTGCCGTAGACAATGGTGCAGTTACGGGGTTAATCCCCATTCAGAACTACGGCTCGCCGCAGTTGAAGTGTCCCGCGCGCATGCGCAGAGCGGCGTCCTCGCTGCTCTGGCCAATCACAGCGCCGCAGCGGAGCTGTGATTGGCCGGAGCGGCGATACCAGGAAGGGTATCTGTGAAGAGATGGCTGCGGCTGAAGGGGGGGAATAGGACGGCGTCGGGGGCCCCGATCTAAGGTAAGTGATGCATAAAGAGCTAGTATGCTAGTCATACTAGCTCATTATGACTTTGTCTTGCAGGTAGTTTAACCACTTTCAGACCGGACCATTTTGCAGCCAAAGGACCAGGCCCCTTTTTGCGATTCGGCACTGCGTCGCTTTAACTGACAATTGCGCGGTCGTGCGACGTGGCTCCCAAACAAAATTGACGTCCTTTTTTTCCCACAAATAACTTTCTTTTGGTGGTATTTTATCGCCCCTGCGGTTTTTATTTTTTGCGCTATAAACAAATAAGAGCGACAATTTTGAAAAAAAGGGCATTATTTTTTATTTTTTGCTATAATAAATAGCCCCCAAAAATATATAAAAAAAACATTTTTTTGTCAGTTTAGGCCGATACGTATTCGTCTACATATTTTTGGTAAAAAAAATCGCAATAAGCGATTATTGATTGGTTTGCGCAGAAGTTATAGCGTTTACAAGATAGGGGATCGTTTTATAGCATTTTTATTCATAATTTTTTTTATTAGTAATGGCGGCGATCAGCGCTTTTTATGGTGACTGCGACATTATGGCGGACACATCGGACATTTTTGACACATTTTTGGGACCATTGATCATTTATACAGCAATCAATGCTATTTAATGCATTGATTCCTGTATAAATGACACTGGCAGTGAAGGGGATAACCACAAGGGGGCAGTGTAGGGGTTAAGTATGCCTAGGGGTGTGTTTCTTACTGTGGGGGGCGTGGCTGTCAGCTAGTGAATGCTGATCTCTGCTCCATTCACAGGGAGCAGAGATCTGCGTCACTAGTTGCTAGGCAGAACGGGGAGATGCTGTTTATCT
Organism: Lithobates sylvaticus; assembly: GCA_028564925.1. Classification (NCBI taxonomy): domain Eukaryota; kingdom Metazoa; phylum Chordata; class Amphibia; order Anura; family Ranidae; genus Lithobates; species Lithobates sylvaticus. Next base: position 233,073,559 of record CM053032.1, read on the forward strand.
CGGCATCACCCCATTCAGCCTTCCCGTGAGACGATCGCGGGTGCCCCCGCGGCGATCGAGTCCACGGGGTCCGCGACCAGACTCACGGGGTCCCCGACCGGCGCGGGAACGCGCCGCTCCCGGCGCGCTCCCGATGGCACGACCGGCATTAAGGAGGGACTTATATATACGCCTGCCTGTACATGCCATTCTGCCAACGTATATCTGTGTGAGCCGGTTGGGAAGTGGTTAAAAAAATAAAAATAAAAAAAAGGGTATACAACCTCTTTAATATTGATTAAGGAGCATTTAGGTCCCCTTTATGAATGAATGGGGGAAATCGACTGTATGTGCGTATGGCCAGCCTAAGCTCCCCCATAGTGGAGATAGCCATCAAAGGTCTTTTGGTCACGTTACCAGAGCTGAAGGAAACAATAACATTGGAATATAGCTCTACTGCAGTAATGCCTTGCCAGTTTACAGAACATTGGGAATTCTCTAAATATAGTTTAGACTCAAGTTGCTACAAGTTGAATGTGTACACCAGGCATGAGCTTAGAAGAGTTAGTTAAGAGTGGCAAAGGTTGTGATTATTATGTTTAAATGCTTGAATAATACTGAATTTTACTTGAGCTGTGATCCTGACCTCATCCTTGGCAAGCAGCCACGGCAAATGTGAGGATAGGTGGAAGTAGCTTCCCAAACACATTGTTTTTTTAGCACACAAAACATGAATCGGTTCTTTACACAAAATACATTTACAGCTTTCGTTTTCCTCAAAATTTTTTAAAAATAATTGCAATTCATTGAAATGTTGCCATTTTGAGTAATTGCATTAGCCTCACCAGGGAAGGTGAAATTAAGATTTTTTTGTGGGTTTTTTTTTTGCGTGTCTTGGTTTATAAATGACTCCCGGGGGTTATATGATGTCTCACAGTTACAAGGGGAAAACCAGGAAGCAGATGGGGGAAGCCACAGTATTGCGAGGCTACCATGTTGTGCCGTTAACTGGGGGAAAAAACGCTGTTGACACGGAAACGGCACACATAGCGTGCTGTGAATCGAACGACGGACTGCGCATGCACCTGGTGACATCATAAACGATTGCAGAAAGGATTGTAATTTTTTTTACAAGTAAGTGAGGTTTCACAGGCAGCATTATCAGGGTAGATTACAATGACCTAAAGTTTAAGTAGAGAGTTTACAACCACTTTAATGACTGGGACGGTACCATTGGATGAGCGTAAGGCCAATGTGGTGCCTATATTTAAAAAGGGATCAAAGTCTTTACCAAGTAATTATAGACCTGTTAGTTTAACTTGTTGGGAAGATACTGGAGAGTTTAATAAAAGACCACATAAATATTTTAAGCAATAGACAGATGGATTCATAAAAGACAGAAGTTGTCAAACCAATATGATTTTCATTTTATGAAGAGGTAAGTAAAACTTTGGACAGAGGGGTGGCTGTGGATGGAGTATACTTGGATTTTGCACTTGGGGGCTAAGAATATGGATACATCATACATACTAGGGGGAGTACAACTGGGGGACTCAATGGTGGAGAAGGAGCTGGGTGTTCTGGTAGCTCATAAGCTTAATAATGGCATGCAATGCCAAGCTGCGGTTTCCTAAGCAAGCAAAATGTTTTCTTGTATTAAGAGAGTTATGGACTCCAGAGAAAGATATCATTTTACCCCTGTACACATCATTAGTAAGACCTCATCTGGAATATGCAGTTCAGTTTTGGGCACCAGTTCTCAAAAAGGATATCGGGGAACTGGAGACAGTGCAGAGAAGGGCAACCAAACTGATAAGAGGCATGGAGGAGCTCAGCTATGAGGAAAAATTAGAGGAACTAAATGTATTCTCTCTTGAGAAAAGGCAATTAAGGGGGGGATATGATCAACATGTACAAATATGTAAGTGGTCCATATAGTGAACTTGGTGTTGAGTTATTCACTTTACATCTAGAGGAAAAGAGATTTAATTTACAAATATGGAAAGGTTTCTTCACAGTAAGCCCCCGTACACACGGTCGGAAATTCCGACCACAAAATCCGTCAGATTTTTCTGACGCATTTTGTCCGACACTGGTGTTGCATACACACGGTCAGACAAAGTTGTCAGAAAATCCGATCATTCTGAACGTGGTGACGTTCGTTGCATACGACGGAACTACGTAGAGGCTATTAGCCAATAGCTTTGGTCTCATAATTTGATCTGAGCATGCGTGGCACTTTGTCAGTCGGAATTCTCTACACATGATCGGAAAAAGTCCAATCGGATTTTGTTGTCGGAAAATTTGAGAGCAAGTCCGATGGAGCCCCCATACGGGCGGATTTTCCGACAACATAGTCCGTTCGGACATTTTCCGTCGGAATTTCCGAGTGTGTACGGGGCATAAGAGCTGTAAAAATATGGAATAGATTCCCCCAAGAGATGGTTCTGCCCAGCTCTGTAGATTTCTTTAAAAAAGGTCTGTATTCTTTCCTAAATGTACATAATATAATTGGATACTAACATTTATAGGTAAAGTTAATCCAGGGAATATCGATTGCCTCTCAGGGTAACAGGCAGGATTTTTTTCCCCAGCTGTAGAAAATTGGACCATGCTTTGCTGTTTTTTTTTTTTTTACCTTCCTCTGGATCAACTGTGAGTATAGAATTGTGTATATGGGATTGTATGATCTTTTTTTTTCCTTTTATTGGTTGAACTAAATGGACTTGTATCTTTTTTCATCCAGACTAACTATGTAACGATGTAAAGAAGTCCACAAACAAAAATAGTATATAACTAAATAGAAATCTTAAATCAACAGTTCACAAATAGTCAAGTGCACAAGAAAGGGAAAAAAAAACACACAAATACGAGGAACACATGAACTAAGCTATTATAAATACAACACTACAATGCCCTCTAAATAGAAAAATAATAGACAGAACAGCTCAAGGAGCAAAATTAGCAAAACTAAGAGTTTCTGCTTTGGTGAAATTTTGCAAACGTTGCAAAATCAATTTAGCCAAAAATCACTCTTTTCATCCATATTCATTACTAATTTCTGATAATGGACTCTTATCAAAGGCAGTCCAATAGGAGATCTTTCAGTTCAGAGGTTGGCAGTCTCACATATAAGAGTCTGTTATCTTTGAGATGTGAAATTGTGAAATGATTGTACTATATAAGAACCAAACTGTACAGATTCCAGCACTGATTGCCAAGAGACTTAAATTTAACTTGAAATTAGGATGGTGAAATGCTAGCCTTTAACCAGAAATGCATTTATGACAGGACCTGAAGCAAAACTCCAGGCTAAGGGCTGAATTCCTTGAAACCTGCAGAGTCTGAAGTAAACAACATTGGATTTCAATCTGAGTCTTCTTGTTGAGTTGAGACTGTGGATTTCTGCCAAGTTAGCAAGTTGCCATACTGTCTGCAAAAATTGGGGCTCTAGAGGTATGATCTATTGCATAAAGCAACAGTTGAAAAGAACAGGGAAAGAGTGGAATTCAATATCCTTTTACACACTCTACCCTATCTGCTGTAAAATTTTACCCGTGCTTCATCAATCACATGGTTTCTGTCTGCACTGTGATTGAGAACACACTACATTACAGACTGAGATCTGCTTACAAATCACACTTTCCGATGCAACTGAAGACAAGTTTACAATCTCCTGTGTTACACTTGCTGTGTCTGGCTATACTCATCATTATTATTATTACAGGATTAATATAGCGCCAACAGTTTACGCAGCGCTTTACAATATAAAAGGGAGCAAATACAGTTATAATACAATAAAATACAAGAGGATTAAGAGGGCCCTGCTCAGCAGAGCTTACAATCTAATAGGGTGGGGGGAGGTGGTACAAAAGGTTGTAACTGTGGGAATGAGCTGATGGAAGTGGTAAAAGATTAGTTGGAGACTTGATAGGCTTCCCTGAAGAGATTTTTCAGGGATTGCCTGAAGGTAGCTAGAGTAGGGGATAGCCGGACAGGTTGAGGTAGCAAGTTCCAGGGGATGGGAGAGGCTCTGGAGAAATCCTGGAGACGAGCATGGGAGGAGGAAACGAGAGAGCTTGACAGTAGGAGGTCTTGAGAAGAGCGGAGAGGACGGTTTGGTATACGTTTGGAGACAAGATTGGCAATGTAGCTCGTGGCAGAGTTGTGGATGGCTTTGTAAGTTGTGGTTAGTATTTTGAATTTAATTCGCTGGGTGATCGGGATCCAGTGTAGGGATTGGAGGAGAGGGTTGGCAGACACTGAACGGTTGGTAAGGTGGATTAGTCTGACAGCAGCATTCATGACATTTATCAGAAGCAAATCTTTCTACAGTTTAGGAAATTGTCCTGTACAGTATTTGAGTCTTTTGTGTGCTGAACTTTGCTTGTTGAACTACAAGACTTGTAAAGAACATGGGGCAAGTCTTTGAGCATCTGATTGCCTTGAGCCTAAGCACAGATAAGGGTACCCAGTGCAGCTTCCAGCAAATAGTTGCAGGGATCAATTTAGGGTCACTACTCACAAGTCTCCAGGATAGTTGCCTCCTTCCAGTTTATTATGGACACAGTCCAGTGAGTGAGATGACACCTCTCAGGACCAGATTCCCATGCCATGTGGTTCTGCGATCAACTCTGATCAAAGTCCATTCAGGCCCTCAGTTCTGACACCTCTGTAGCCTCTAGAGCAGTTGTATAGTCTATCAGCTGACTATGAGCAGCAGCCCTTGGATCTCAGGAATCTTCCTGAGGGAAAGGAACTCAGCCTCCTAGTGGACATTTCCCTTCCAGGGATTGGCTGGAAACCAATAAATATTTAGGTTGGTTGATTTGAATCTCCCGCCCTAAGCTATGAACGTTTCTTCCAGAGGCACGTGCAAGCAATCAAACTCCCAAACTGTGAGATCCTGATTCCTGAACAGCCCACAGCAAACAATTGCTGCTCTCTTGATTAAAGAATTAGGTAAAGCTAAATTCTCCTAGCAACTTACGCTAGGAGGGCGCTACATCTGTTTCCAAATTCTCCCGATGGCTGGAATGTTTTGCTGAAATCAACTGTATTTAATTCCAGCCTGTTACAGAGACAGGATCTGTGCATTCAATTCAGATAAACTCTCTGCAATTAGACTGTGAGAAACCATCATTTCCTCAAGATGAAGCTGATTTGCAACAGGTAGAAATATCTGCTAGTCTGCTACTCAAACTCAAAATTAAGCTTCTCTTGTAACGAAAAGTGAGGTATGAGGCAAACAAGGCAGCTATCCTTAGAGTTTTCAAACAAAGTGTGGAGACAGAATCCTATTGCCTTATCTTTACAGTCTCTGATGACCCTGCAAGGTGGCTTTTGCAATCCTAAGCCAGAACAATGACAACACAACTGCACTACACAATTTGAAATCATGTGCACTATTCTACATTTACATTTGCCAGCAGGAGAAGCTGCATCAGTCAACCACACAGAGCACCTTGGTATATTGACCGCTTCTCTACCTTTCAAGTGCCTGATTCTCTATGCAGTGACCTATGTGCCATCACAGAACCTTCTGAGTTCAGACCGCCAAATTGTTTCTAAACTTTCTGGGACCAGTCACACACTTCCTGAAATTCAGGCTATGAAATTCCCCAGACGCAATATTTCCTCATGAATTGAACCCATCTACAGGCAGTCCCTGGGTTATGAACACAATAGGGACTGTAGGTTTGTTCTTAAGTGGAATTTGTGTGTAAGTCGGAACAATGCATTTTTAAGTGTAACTTCACCCTGTGCAGGAATGTGGGATGTCCCGGGCGCTTCTGGACATGCAGTTATGTTATCTGGGGCTCTTCTGGGCATGCAGTACATGTAGTACTGCAGTGTGGGATGTGTCCGGTGCTGCAAAATAGCTGCTCGGAGGTATCCAGGACCAGCGTGGAGCACAAGCGGCCGGCATTGAGGTCCGTTTGTAAGTAGGAGTCATTCATAACTCGGCTGTTCGTAACTTGGGGACTGCCTGTACTACTTTGTTTTTTAACTCAAGCACATAAAGTACCTGTTCTTGCCACTTACAGCAACAGTGACAGAACACTTATGGTGAAAAGGCTTGACAGAACAGCTATATGCAAGGTACATCGGTCGCAGAGAACTTATTATTAACATGTAGTTTGACAATTGCCTAGAGAAGTACAAGAGCTGGAGGTCCATGTTCAAGTCTGTAGTTCAGGATTTCAGCAAGCAAGAGCTTGATCTTCTGATTAGTTGGTTAGGCCCTCAATCTTTGGACTGTGTTAAAGACCTCAAACTGTTCACTTCTATGAACCACACAAATGTCTTTTTCCTGCATGGGAGAAGATTGAGTAAACTTATAGAAACTCTAAGGACATTGAAACTGCTTTATTCAAAAGATTGCAGTATTTTTCTAAATGATCCAACATGGAAAAAGTTCCAGAAGATTAGTGATCTTTTTCTTGAACTAGAAATGGCAAAAAAACAACTCACGCTTACCTGCCCATGGCTACTAGGACACTGCACATTGCGTACACCTAGGGATGGCAAAATCGCTGTACTATCTTCAATAAAAGTTGATAACGGTAGGTTTTAGATTTAAAGGACAACATCAAGTGTCCCTTCCACCCTTTTCCTTCTTCTCATAGTTCATCAGTGATATCCCAAAGCCAAAAGTGACCCACGTTTCTCAGTTGTTGACATACAGGTAAATTCACACCTGAAAGGTGTGAGAACCCTATGCCAAAGTACAATGACTTTAGAAATACTAGATCTGGCAGAAAGACAGGAATTGCACCCGCAGCTCCCAATACCAGTGATAATGGAGATAACTAAAATAACAATCCAAATTACTACTGTTCCATCTAAACAAGCTGCATTCTCTAAGAAAATATTGTGTTTTTAGACAAGAACACAAAGAGTTCCTAGGAACTCATGATATTTGCTATAGATTTTGTGCATCTTTAGGGCACTTTGCCAAAGACTGCAATCCTACAATGCTCAGAATGGGACAGCAGCTTGCATGTATCAGCCTTGCACTCAGACACCTTTGAACAGGACTCGGCATCCACTAAAGACTTCTCACCCATTAAATCATGGTGGAAAAAGCCATCAGTCAACAGTCACCTGCAAAAGTCACGTCAAAGTGTAGTAAACTACTCCACAAAGGACTTTGGGGAAAAAGAGGTGCAAAAAATATGTTTTGTTAAGGTGTTTCCCCAAGGACAATGTAAGGAAGCAGTCAAGATGTATGCTGTATGAGTACCAAAGCAGTCATTCACTTGTAAACATAGAATTCTTTGACTTATTCAGCATAGAGGGAAATATTTTTCCTATACACTGAACATGTGCTAGCTCAGGGGGCATTTCAGTAAGAACAACTATGTCTGATTTCATTATTGCGCCTATAAAAGGAACTGAGCAGATCCAATTCCGAAAAACTCAAGTGTATTCGGTTGCCTAATGACAAGGAGAAAATCCCTACACCAATAGATGCCCTTGCTGAACTATGCCATTTAGCTGACTACATTGATACCAAAATCATGATTCTGCTGGGTAGTGCCATTCTGAGAGTTAATGCAATGCAAAGCAATCCTAGTATAGTGGTATCTACCAATACCAGGTGAGAAATGGGCTGCCAACAGAGGCCTGCTTTATTGTTGTGTGTTGTGCCTTGGTGCAAGCCACTGTTTCTTCCCTTCCTATTTTGTGTTAGACTGTATAGCATAGGCCCTGTTAGACACAACCTACTTTCTTCATGTTCTCTAGTTCTTTTTGTTTTTGCCCTCATAGTTTAAAGATCTCCCCCATAGAGTTCAAAGGCTTATTGTCACATGATGCTCCTTCACCTTCAAGAAATCCTCAGAAAACATCCTTTTAACCTGCAAAGTCTAGAACCAGTTACACCGGATTCCACTTTGAGGCCGGGTTCACATATTTGCGAATTGGATGTGTTTTTCACTGCATCCAATTCGCATGACATACGAGTGTGACCGACTCTCAATGGAGCCCGTTCAGACATGTCTGGGGTGACCGCGGTGCAAATTCCAAATGGGTCCTGTGCATTTTTGGGTTTGGTTCAGGTGCAACTTCAAGCAAAAACCTGAATTGTACCTGAATCAGTGAACAGGAACGCACCGGACCCCAGGCTGGAAAACGCGGCCCCACATATGTTTACCCGGCCTTAGTTTTATTAGTAAGGCCCCTTTCACACAGACGGTCCGTTCAGGTCCGCCTGTCAGTTTTTTAGGCGGACCTGAACAGGACGCTCCATAGACCTCTACATGTCCGCTGACGTCCGACCCCCTCCGATCCGAAAAAGTGTGACGGAGGAAAACCCCATTTTTCCATCTGTCTGCGGATCGGATCGGGTGACGACGGACTCTAACGTCTGTCGTCATCCGATACCCCATAGGGGAGAGCGGCGCTCTGACAGGTCCATCCCTGCACAGTGTGCAGAGACAGACCTGTCATCTGCCTGCTCAGCGGGGGATCAATGGAGTGATCCCCCGCTGTGCAGAGCGGGCTCCGTACACGGACACGTCCGCGTGAAAGAGCCCTAAGTTGACACTTCCTGTGAATTTCTGCCAGCAAGTGCCTAAAATGTCCACACACATTGAGTCTTATGCCCCGTACACACGGTCGGATATTCCGACCACAAAATCCGTCTCCAAATTTCTTCTACTACTCTACTTTGTGCGTCGGAATTCTCTACACACGATCGGAAAAAATCTGATCGGATTTTGTTGTCGGAAAATTTTAGATCCTGCTCTCAAATTTTTTCCATCAGAAATTCCGACTGAAAAAGCCAGCTAGAGCCCACACACGATCAGAGTTTTTCCATCAGAATATCCGACCGTGTGTACGGGGCATTAGAAAGTATGTTTAATTGCATAAAGCTCTAGCTAAAACAGAACAGGCAGCAAATAAATACAGTACTTGCTGCAGATCCCCCCAACCTAGCTAAATTATTTGCTCATCGCTCATTGCTGCTATATACCGTAAATGTATTAAATAATAGTCCCATGCTTCATGAATATATTGCCCTTAAAGAAATTCTGTAAAAAATTATCTACAGGAAACCCCTTAAAAACCTGAAGATTTTAATTCTCCACACTCAGCTCCACTTAACAACTCAGAGGCCTTGCAGTAATTTTTTGCATTGGGCTGATGCACAGAAGGAATAATGCCTTGAAGTCCTAAGTCTTGGCTTAACTTAGTTCTAATATATATAAATGATGTGCACAGATCTCAGCTGACTTGACGTTCACGAGTGGAGGGTACAGAAGGCTGGCCAGCCCCACTAGAGAATTCTCTACCCTCAAAGCATGAACACAACATAATGTTGATAAATGCTTCCTTCTTTACTGATGTATCGCACAAGCAAGACAAAGTTTGTGTGCTTTAGCTTTTAGTGTGGAAAGAGAATAATTGAATTGAACCAGTTATAGGAAGTCTAATGCAGATAAATGTCTTGTGCTATTTCCCTGCTCTGTCCTTATATCACTACCGTTTTTTACCACCAAAATAAAACCTGCATTGCTGCAACTTTTGTTTTGTAAGTATTATTTTGTTTTTAACTCCTTGCCGAATTTGTATATTGACATTTTCATGGCAAGTTGGTGCAGCCAGGCTTCTACCAGCGGCTATGGGCACCCCAGAGGAGTCCAGGAACCATTTTACATGGTTTCTGTTCCCCCACAACTGTGGTCGTCACTTTAAAACAGGGATTGTTACAGGCTGGGGTACACTTATGCCGCGTACACACGATCGGAATTCTCGTCGGAAAAAAATGACGTTTTTTCTGACGGAATTCCGCTCAAGCTGTGTTGCCTACACACGATCACACCAAATTCTGACGGTCAATAACACAGCGGCATAAAACAAGTTCGACAGCACTATAAAAGGGAAGTTTAATGCTTCTGAGCATGCGTCGAATTGTTTCCGAGCATGCGTCAGAATTTTGCGTGTCGGAATTGCATACACACGATCGGAAAATCCGATAGAAAGGTTTTCTGTGGGAAAAATTGAGAACAGGTTCTCAATTCAAAGTCCGTCGGAAATTCCGACAGAAAAAGACCGTTGGGCATACACACGGTCGGAAAATCCGATGAAAAGCTCCCATCGGACTGTTTCCATCGGAAATTCCGACCGTGTGTACGCCGCATTTGTTTTTTATCACATTGTGCGCTCTGTATGTCCAGGGATCCAGGTCTATAGTTCCTAAAGAGAAGATGAACAATCATTCTGCGCAGTTGCTGGTCACATGATCACCATCACTGGTCAATTATGGTGACCACTTTTCCAAAGCCTACAGCACCCTGTCTTCTCTCCTTGCTATAAAAGGTCAAGGTCAGAGGGAAAATAGTGTGTGCTTACAAAGAATTTTTTTTCCCCAGCCCTGATTCCCATTGCAGTGGCTATAGATGGATGGGTAGATCTTGCTGAGCGTGGGCAGTGAGACATCTATCTTGGTTCCCACATTTAGCATGCTAATTGGACCTATTAGGATTGTTTTCCTATTTCAGACACAGTCACGCAGTCAAAGCTTTATTTCATTTTCTCTGTGAAAATTTTTTTATGTATTTGTAAAGCCCAAATTTTTATTTTTACATATAATTTGGAAGGATTAGGACCCTTGACAGGGTTGAGGCCTTTGATGACAAACTTTGGGCTTGTGTCCATGTCATCAGACTTATATCAGTTTGAGACGCATTTGGGATAATTTAGAATTGATTGCAGGTGCATTTGACCTGAAGTTGACCTGCTTGAAGCAGATTTTGCTTGCCAAAGACTTGTACAGGAATGCATGACCTGTTTCAAGCCAAAAAAGTAACAGTCAACGCAGGACATTATGTTGCTGCCTGAGCCTTTACTGGGGAAAGTCAACCTCACTAGTTTTCCCGGTGATCCAAATCAAAAATGTTTGAGTTTTCACAGAAATGGAAAGTAAGAGCGATCTTCCAATAGGAAAACTGATTCTGGAGATAGCCGTCTAATGCCGTGTACACACGATCGTAAATTCGGCCAGCAAAAGACTGATGAGAGCTATTGGTCGGAAAGTGCGACCATGTGTATGCTCCATCGGACTTTTGCTGGCCGAATTCCAGCCAGCAAAAGATTGAGAGCGGAAATTCCAATAGTCTGTAGCAATTCCGATGCAAAATTCATACACATGCTCGGAAACAATTTGACGCAAGCTCGGAAGCATTGAACTTCATTTTCTTGGCTCGTCGTAGTGTTGTACGTCACCGCATACTTGGCGGTCGAAAGTTCAGCGAACTTTTGTGTGACCGTGTGTATGCAAGCCAAGCTAGAGCGGAATTCCGTTGAAAAAAACATCCAAGATTTTTCTGACGGAAAATCTGCTCGTGTGTTAGAGGTTATATCCTTTCACTTTGGAGAGGTTTCCCCTTACTTTCTGTTGTGTCTTTGGGAGAGCGATGGGAAGTATCTACGACTGGACCCCAGCTAGACAAAGAAAAAGAAAATGACAAGTTTTACCAATCTCTACTCCATCCAAAAATAAAACTTTTTGGCTTTACACACTTCAAAATGTTTTTGCTATTTGTACCATCTGTATATACACAATGTAAAAAAAGAGAAGCACATGTTCTACACTAACTCCTTATTTAAAGCGGAGTTCCAGGCAAAAACTTTGAAAATAGAAGCACTCCTCACCCCACATTTTTTCTAGTGTAGCGGCTATAACCCCTTGAGGGGCGGCCTTGACTTTTGGGCTTACCAGTTACCTCCTCTTGGCTTGTCGGTGAATGTCCAGGGATTCCCAGGGTTAGTACCCAACAACTTTGGATGCTGACACATAAAAGTCATTTTTAAGGTTTTTATTCTGCAGTGGTAACATTCAACATAACGCAGTCTCACCTTGAACTGCTGAAATCCATGGAATGTCTCTAATCAACCCAGAGAGTAGCCACTCGCATCTGGGTGCTTCCATACCGGATAGACCTCTTGGCAGAGGTCTGGCAGCCAACAATGTGATCCGGAAACTTGCAAAAAGTCTCTGACACAGAATAAACTTGCAACTGAAGATGAATAGGAACCTTTCTCACAGTACCTGGAACATTCTCTGTCTCCTTGGCAGTACTGTGGAAGTGTGGATTCTTTAGTGTCCATACAACTCAGCTTCCAGGCTCTTACTGAGATGCCAGCTTGTTGGCCCTCCTCCAAAGAGTCCTCCACTGGTCACTTGTACGAGTTGCTGTGTCCCTCCAATACTGAGAGCACACCGGGACACCTTGAATCCTCCTTTAGTTACTGGGCCTCGGGCTAACCGACTCCGAGACTCGGGAACAGACGGATCCCCACCCCAGACCATGCGGGTCTGTGGGGCTAGTCAGACTGACCATGTTTGCGGGACAGCAGGGGCTACCCCAGTCCAGAACCAGGAAGCAAGACTGTGGCCGAACCCCGAACACGTGACTTCAGCACCTTAAGTACCCCTTCCCAGACTACGCAGCAGGGCCAGAAGCGCCTACTGATTGGCTCCGGGAAAGATTGGTACTTAAGACGTCCAACCAGGCCAGGTTCTCGGCCTGTCATGGGTGCCTCACTGCACCTATGACCAGGCAGAACCCTAACACAGCCCAGCCAAACTGATGCCAAAGTAATCCTGTACAATTAACCCTCAGAACCCCATTACTGTTCTGTGGTGAAAAAACAGAATTTCCACTTATAGCGCACACTTGTTAAAGTGTGACCGCTACACTAGATATATATATATATATATATATATATATATATTTTTTTTTTTTCATACCTCTTTATATATTTTCTTCGGGACATCCGTCCCACTGCGCTGTGGCAACATACATCACTTCCGTGGGCTTTCGCGTGGCCTCCTCCTTCCCCCCGTCGCCTTCTGGGACCTGTGCGTGTCCCAGAAAAAGACGGGACCATTTAGAAAGTGCTGTGCGACTCGAGCATGCGCAGTATGCCGGCACCTGCACCCAGAGCCGATGGACGGGTCGGCTTCGGCTGCCAACATCATGGGCTCCATGGACAGGTAAGTGTCCTAATATTAAAAGTCAGCAGCTGCAGTATTTGTAGCTGTTAAAAATAAAATGTTTTTTTTCACCCAGGCTGGAACTCCGCTTTAATACCTTGGGATGTCTTGTTTTCTCAGTTTTCTCAGTGGTGTTCTTTTTTGGGGTAAGTTGTTTTACAAAGACAAAACCGTATCAGATAATGAACTGTTCAAAAGCTACTGTTTTAAGCCCAGTACACACGGACCGAAAATTTGGCTGATTCAGCAGAAACTGGCCAAATTTCGATCATTGTGTGGTCCTCTCTGTTTGACAGAAGCCAGTCGTTAGGTTGTCTTCTGTGGAATGGTCCTGCTGGAATACCTTTGTCAATCAGTGACTGCAGCCAATGACCGCAGCTGCTTATCAGTGTATTTTGTCAGCAGAGGAGTCCCCATGTCAAAATAGAATGCCCCAGTGAGGGGATTCCTGCATCCACCTTGCTTGTGTGGATGAAATAATCTGTTGGTTTTTATTCGTTCACCCCACTGATTAAAGAAGAAAAAAAAAAAAAACTAACAGTGTGTACCCAGTTTTAAAGACGATAGGTATGCCCCTAATATAAATGGTTATTATTTACTTTAGGTGGTTACAATTCAGTCTCTATTTTATTAATATTAATATTCTTTTAAAAAATTACGCTCTACAATGCTTTAGTAAACTAAACGCCAGTTAGTTATGGTTTACATGTGCTTTAAATATATACGTACATATATACTGTATATTACAAAATTTTCCAGTAAACTTTTACAGTAACAGTTGTACAAGGTACTACTCCAATATAATGTGGCATTTCTCATAGATAGATCTTATTAAGATTTTATTTTTTATTTTTAACGAGTAAAGGTATTGAAAGCCTATCTGCTTATTAGACATGTGCAATTCGTTTCGTTTTTTTTCGTTTTTCGTTTTTTTTCGTTATTTTCATTCGTTCGTTTTCGTACGAATGAACGAATCATTCGAATCGTACGAATCCGAATAACGAATCGTAACGAATCGTTCGAATCGTACGAATCCGAAAAACAACGAAAATCCGAAAAAAACGAATTAGAAACAACGAATGTACTAATGAAGAAAATCCGAAAAACTAAAACGAACGAAAAAATTCGTACATTCGTAACTTTTTTTTTTGTTGAATTGGTAATTTTCCGTGTCCCTTACAATGGTGCTGCTAAACGTGCTTCGAATGGATTGAACCAAAAAATTCGTACATTCGTAACTTTTTTTTCGATTCGTAACTTTTTTTTCGATTCGTAACTTTTTTTTTTTTCGATTTGTAATTTTCCGTGTCTCTATTGAACCCAAAAATTCGTACATTCGTAACTTTTTTTTCGATTCGTAACTTTTTTTTTTTCGATTCGTAACTTTTTTTTCGATTCGTAACTTTTTTTTTCGATTCGTAAATTATTAAAATGTAATAATAGCATACACATTACATAAAATTATGAATTATGCTCCGATTACGAATCTACGAATGTTACGAATGTACGAATAAATACGAATGCGTCCGAAAATTAAACTAATGAAAAAACGAATCAATGAAAAAATAACTCTTACGAATGTACGAATCGTTACAAATACGAACACCGACGACTTACGAATGTACGAATCTTACGAATCCGAACAACAACGACTTACGAATGTATGAATCGTTACGAATCGACGGAAACGAAAAAAAACGAAACGAAAAAAAAAAGATTTTTTTTCGGAAACGAAAAAAAAACGAAACGAAAATAAACACATTTTTTTTGTTGTGCACATGTCTACTGCTTATAATTAAAAAAAAAATGCTAATTTTTGGGGTTCATGTATGCTGCTTGAATAGATGGAAATAATTAAGGGAGATCATCTGCAATATTTTTGGTTATTAAAAAGCGTTACGCAATAAGCAGGGGCGGACTGACCATTCGGCCACTCGGGCACTGCCCGAGGGCCCCGGGCCACTAGGGGGCCCCATCAGGGTTGCCAGTCTCAGTAAAACCAGGGACAGTATGTAATGTAATACCCAATGTAATGCATTTTTTACATCTGTCTCTGAAATGTCCCTTACCGACATCCTTTTGGTCTAAAAATCCCAAGATTATAGCTGCCCCACCTCTCCAGTACCTTCTCAGCCAATAGAAACATGTCTGTGTATACTATGTGTGTGTATACTGTGTGGCCCCATAATCTCTGATTGCCTGGGGGTCCCATAATCTCCTATTGCCCGGGGGCCCCCATGATATGTCAGTCCGCCCATGGCAATAAGCAAGCTAAGAGTGTACATTTTAATTATTTGTTTCCCCCTGCCTATAAATAAAAAAAAAAAAATTGTACACTGTATTAATTAAAGGAATTTACTAAATAAAACTCTCACATGTCCTGAAAAAAGAATGTAAATATCTAGTTTTTGTATGCAAATCAAAGCATCCCAGCAAGTTACATAGATCCCAACTGTCCCGAGATTTGAAACAATGTCCCGAGGGACTGTCCCTGATTTCGAGGGACTGTCCCTGATTTGGAGCAATGTCCCTCTGTCCCTCATTCCCCCTCATTTGTCCCTCTTTTTGGTCTGATCCATATAGCTGTATATAAAATGCACTTTTTATCTATCAAAAAGTGTTTCCCAGCTCTAAACCTTTCATCTGATTTCTAAATTGCTGCATTTGTAAATTCCAAAAGCCAATATAAAGGAATAGTAGTGGTAAAAAAAGCACTTGTGTGTTTAACCAAACTTGTTTTTTTGTACAATTCTCCTTTAAGGGGGCGTGGCAAGGGGTGTGTCCTATGCCTGCCTACTTTTGCTGATAGGTGCCTCTCATTCCCATCTCAAAAAGTTGGGAGGTATGAAGTCATACTCACAAATCTGGCGTCTTTATCTTTTTTTTTCCTCCGTTAGAGCCTTTGTAATAAAGCGGGACTACAGGGTATGGGGCCCTCCTCCATGTGATATCGTTTGGGATTGAGAAGCCAATTGCCAGGCCCAAACACTGTTAAGTTGGGAGATGAAGTGGTGTTGTCCACCCAGGTAATACCATCCAATATTGGTGGACCCCTGCAGTTGGGAGGTGGTGAGCAGGTGTCAAACCTTGCTGGGTTGGTGGGCAATCGACTGACACTGTCCCTTTGACTTGAATGGGTACAGTGACAGTGTCTCTTTCAGTAAATTGCCAAATTTAAAAAAATACAAAATTCATGGTCATGAAAATCACCCTTCATAACCCCATGATGTCAAGGGGGTAAAGTAAACCTCTCTAAAAAATGTACTCAACTCATTCCCTCCACAATCCTGACTTAAAGGGGTTGTAAAGGCTCAAGTTTTTTCACCTTAATGCATCTTATGCATTAAGGTGAAAAAAACACCGGGCAGTCACCGGCCCCTCAGTCCCCCTGTTTTACTTACATGAGCCCCTTCATCTTCTTCGGCGGAGACGCGCTGTCCTTCTCTCCACGGAGTCCCGGCTCTGATTGGATAGATTGATAGCAGCGTAGCCATTGGCTCCCACTGCTGTCAATCAAATCCAATGACCCGGGTGTCGGGGGCAGGGCTGAGTCATACATTTGGCTTCTATGGACAGCGAATTAATGACTCGGGAGCGCGCCTGTTGGGAGAGCGCTTCTCCTAGGGGGTTATCTAATGCGGGGAGGAGCCGCGAGAGCCGCCGAGGGACCCCAGAAGAGGATGTTTGGGGCCACTCTGTGCAAAACAAGCTGCACAGTGGAGGTAAGTATGACATGTTTGTTATTTAAAAAAAAAATAAACAAAGCTTTAGTATCACTTTAACCACTTCCCTCCCGGCCTATAGCAAAATGACGGCCGAGCGGTGGTTCAGTTATCCTGACTGGGCATCATATGACGTCCTTCAGGATAACAGCCGATGCACGCCCGTGGGGGCACACATTGCGTCGATCGGTGGTGCGGTGTGTCGGTCTGACAAACCGCTACACCGATATTGGTAAAGAGCCTCCGGCGGAGGCTCTTTACCACGTGATCAGCCGTGTCCAATCATGGCTGATCAAGATGTAAACAGGAAAAGCCTTTGATTGGCTTTTTCTCACTCGCGTCTGATAGACGCAAATAGAGAAGAGACGATACGCGGCTCTCCTCACAGGGGGGGTCTGCGCTGATTGTTTATGTGCGCAGCCCCCCCTCGGATGCCCACACTAGAACACCAGGGAAGGGGGCAACATGTGGATGGCCAGGTATGTACCCCATGGCCATCCACATGTGCAAATGATAGCCCACTCTGTGCCAATCAGTGCCCACAAATGGGCACTGACTGATACCATCATGTAACAAATGAAATCAGTGATGCCCAGCAATGCCACCCATCAGTGTCCAGCAGTGCCACCTATCAGTTTCACCCATAAGTACCCATCAGTTCCATCCATAAGTACCCATCAGTGCCGCCTAAGTGCCCATCAGTGCCACCTAAGTGCCCATCAGTGCCGCATACCAGTGCCACCTATCAGTGCCAATCAGTGTCACCTATCAGTGCCCATCAGTGCCGCCTATCAGTGCCCATCTTCAGTGCCCATCAGTGTCACCTCATTAGTGCCACATCATCGGTGCCACTTAGTGCCGCCTTATCAGTGCCCGTCGTTGAAGAAGAAAACGTACTTATTTACAAAAAATGTTAACAGAAACAAAGAAAAACTTGATAATGATAAAATGATAAAAAATTAGTTTGGGTATAGTGTAGCATGACCACGCAATTGTCATTCAAATTGCTACAGCGCTGAAAGCTGAAAATTGCCTTGGGCAGGAAGGTGTCTAAGTGCCTGGTACTGAAGAAACATCCAATGCCTACAGTATATTGCCCTTTACCACCGCTTCTAATAACAAAACTAAACAAAGATTCCCCAGACGCTCAGGTTCTCTCCTGAGGCTGCATTGAGCTGCATTGTGCACACAGGGCTGGCATGTATTGGTAATTACAATCATTTCACCCAGCAGCTTTGTACAGACAGGGGCACTTTTGCGTGCAGAACATGCATGACAGCCAATAAAATGTCATAAAAGGGACAATTAAGCATCACGGAAAAAGGGAAGGTAACCAAATATAAGAGAGTCAATAAAGAATACAAAGCAAATACATCACAGACTGAAAATGTGGCATATCTGAACTCAGGCTTTGATTAAATTGGACACATTAGTAAAAGTCACACTTTCCATTGATCATTAGGGGCATACAGTATGTCAGCATTACAAAAACACAGTATTATAAAAAAATTCCCTTTTCGTGCTGTAAATAAAAACTATTGTTGGGGAGCTGCTGAATCGCCCTGTAGCCAGGCAGAAGATCACATGGGCTCTAACTACCAAGTACACAGATGAAATGGAGAGGCATTACTTGCTAAAGAATGTGCATTTCTGTCCATCCACTCCTGAGATTTATACAGCTTTGCCACATACCACAGCTCCGTTTAACAGAAAAAGAGACCTAATATTTCTCTTCTGCAGTTAAGTAACACATATCTTGTCCCTAAACCCAGCTTGTGATTAGACAATGAAAGAAGCAGCACACAAGGAGTGCATTTCTCTGTTACTTCGCTCTCTCCTTCGTATATTTGTTATTAGCCCATGATTACTGCAGCACAACCAATTGGCTCCCTGTACTGCTTCTCCCTTTCCCAGTCTGAGCTCTAAAATACACTAGCAGATACCAGGCCACATTTGGATACTTAACACTATTTGCATTAAAAAAAAAAAAAAAAATTGTGTTTATAGCAGTGATGGCGAACCTTGGCACCCCAGATGTTTTGGAACTACATTTCCCATGATACTCATGCACTCTGCAGTGTAGTTGAGCATCATGGGAAATGTAGGTCCAAAACATCTGGGGTGCCAAGGTTCGCCATCACTGCTATAAACACATTTTTTTTTTTTTTTTAATGCAAATAGTGTTAAGTATCTGGGTCACCATCACTGGTCTATAGGTATATATGGTTTACCGAAAACACACAGTTAAATGACACCCCCCCCCCCCCCCCAAAAAAAAAAAAAAAAAATCCCTAACATTTAAAGTGGTGTTTCCACCAAAAAAAACAAACTAGCTTAAAATTTATAAAAAAAAAAAATAAATAATTGGAAAAAAAAAAAAATTAACTTACCTCTAAATGCCTGTTGCTAGGTGGTCCCTCGTAGTCTGCCTCCTTCAGTGCCCGGGCACTGACATCACTTCCACTCGCTGCAGTCAGTCATCTGGGACACGTGACAGGTCCCAGATGATTGCGCGGCGTATCATGGCGCGCGGCACCGCTCGGAGCGGGGAACGAGGGAGGGCTTCGTTCCCCCGCATCGCTGGACCCTGGGACAGGTAAGTGTTCGATTATTAAAAGTCAGCAGCTGCAGTATTTGTAGCTGCTGACTTTTAAAAAATATTTTTTAAGGGGCACCCCACTTTAATTACTAGACCATGGAGTCGGGCATTATCTTGCTTCAAGCAGCAAGTTTTTCTTTTGCTCCTCTTCACCAGCTTTACCATCTTTAATGGCGATGCAGGGTATACGCCGATACTCCAAGTCTCTATGGGACCTGGCAGAGGCCCCCACAACATGTCTGTGCATGCACCACAAATGCCACAGGTCTCTGCCAGTCCTCAACCATGTCACACATGCCAGCGGGCAAGTTTGCAAGATGTTGCCCATTCACACATACACTGCAGGGTCACAAATTGACGGAGTAGAAAAAAATTGAAAAGGAAGCCCCACACCACTGCTAAGAGGTTCAATCCAAGAAAGTGGCCAATGCATTTCAGGGATCCAAAAGTGCTCCCTTTATCAGGGCTAGAAAGAGCATAAGAAGATCTCTATATCAATCTGATATCAATAGAATATCCGCTCCATGGGGTCATATTTAAAGCCAAATAGTCAAGAGCATTGCAAGTGTCAAATTAATACACAAAAACTTTAAAATATGAGAACATGAAAACTAAACTATATTGTTTTATCAATAGTAATAATAATAATAATAATAATAATAATAATAGTAATAATAATAATAATTATTAATAATAAAGTGATACAGTCTGGGTAGAGAATGGCAGAGATCTATGCATGCGAGGGGCTGTCATCCTGGCCTAGGCTAGGATTTAGCAAGTAAAAAAGAAAAAACTAAGAAAGAGCTTTTACTTTTCAAATATATTTTTGGAAATGTAGAAGAAGGAGCAGGAGGAAGAAGGAGGGAGGACCTGGGTAAAGTTCCAATTTAATCTAAAAGACTTGTATGCACTTACTGTAGGATACACTCTCTGAATTTACTGCAGATTTATGTTATAATTAACAACCAATTTTTAGTTTTTAACCACTTGCTGCCCCCTTGCTATAGCTGAATGACTGCTACAGCATGGGCTTCCTTTGCTGAAAGGCTGTCTATTGACGTCCTCCTGTGATGGCGCTTCGGGGCGCATGGGTAGCACTCTCTGTGATCGCTGAGTCCGAAGGACACAGCTGTTCACAGATCAGGGTAAAGGGCCAATCACAACGCCCCTTTACCATGTGATCCACTGTGTTCAATGGTAGCTGATCACGCATGTCAATAAAAGCTGGTTATCAGCTTTTTTTCCCCCTCACACTGACAGCTTAAGGAGAAAAGAAAAAAGCCAAAATCCGGCTTATGTTAATGGAAAATTGGCACTGATTATTAGTGCCCCCCAGAGCTGCCAATCAGTGCTCACCAGTGCTGCCAATCAGAGCACATCAGTGCTGCCAAGCAGTGCCCATCAGTGTCTCCTCATCAGTGTCACCTGTCAGTGACGTCTATCAGTGCCCATCAGTTCCACCTATCAGTGCCCATTAGTGCCACCCATCAGTGCTGCCTTTCAGTGCTGCTTATCAGTGGCACCAGGGCCGTCTTTAATATTGACTGGACCCTGGGCAAACATTTTATTGGGCCCCCTTCCATTCAATTTCACTCTCCACATGTTTGAGACATAAAATAAATAGCAGCTAGACTCAAAATCAGTTTACTGAAACAGATCAGGCAGTGATTGCGATTGGTTGCCAGAGGTTACAGTGTATCATTACCGCTCACTGACTGACTGACTGCTAGAGGTTACAGCACACATTATGGCTCACTGTTTCTTTTCTAGAGGTTACATCACATGATTTCTGCTTGTTGATTGGTTGCTAGAGATTACTGTACATCAATACCACTCACTAATTGGTTGCTAGAAGTTACTGCACATTATTACTGCTCACTGATTGGTTCCTAGAGGTAACTGCATATCCTTACCATTCATTGATTGGTTGCAAGAGGTTAGTGCACAGCATTACTGCTCACTGATTGGTTGCTAAAGGTTACAGCACATTATCTCCTCACTGCCTGCACATCATGGACTGGGGAGGTGAGGTGTACTATTAAACTGGGATAGTTGGCAAGAATGAGGCAGCTGCTTTGGGCCCCACAACAATAATGGGGCCCAGGTCAGCTGCCCCTTTTGCCCTGCCTTAAAAACGGTCCTGAGTGCCACCTATCAGTGCCCATCAGTGCCACCTATTAGTGCAGCCTCATCAGTGCCTCCTCATCAGTGCCCACCAGTGCTGCCTCATTAGCGCTCATCAGTGCCACCTACCAGTGAGCATCAGTGCCACTTATCGGTGCCCATCAGTAAAGCCTCATCAGTGCAGTGAGTGCAGCCTATCAGTGCCCATCAGTGCAGCCTAATCCACACACATCAGTGAAAGAGAAAAATGACCTGTTTGCAAAATTTTATAACAAACTATGAAAAACTAAATTTTTTTTTAATTTTCGGTCTTTTTACGTTTGTTTATCAAAAACAAAAAACCCAGTGGTAATCAAAGACCACCAAAAGAAAGCTCTATTTGTGTGAGAAAATGAAAAAAAAAAATTTCATATGGGTACAGTGTTGCATGACCACGCAATTGTCATTTAAATTGCGACAGCGATGAAAGCTGAAAATTGGCCTGGGCAGGAAGGTGTCCAGCAAGCAAGTGGTTACTACAAGTGTCCAAGGGTTTTTAAAACACGCACTGCTAAGATAATTCACATTAAACAGAATATGCTGATATTTATATGTTAAAATAAATGAAAAAAATTACAGTTTTCCTTTAATCAGAGACCTCACAGCTGTCAAGAGCCTTATCCTTGCCGTACATCTTTCGGAAACCCAGCTAGAGGCACCCAATTTGCCCCGCAATCCACAGCTACATAGCGATACTGTGTGTGAAATGAGAGCTGAGAAGGAACTGCTTCATGCAAGCAGTTGTCAGCGATTCCATTACCATCTGCTGAGCGAGCACCTTGCGGACAAGGCATTTAGGTTAGATTTATGCCTGTAGAGGCTGTCTCGCTTGGCATATGTTGTGTTACTAGATTTGAGATATAAAACCAAATGCTTGTTGGGAATCATGCCAAGTGTCCAGACATTTGAATGTGGAAAGATGTAAGTTCACAGAAGCACCAAGTCCTGCCCTTGTGCTATTACAGGAGCTTAAGAAGGACTCTTCCATACGAAAAAAGGGAAATTCTAGCAAAGTTGCTAAATTACAAATGTTCGTGTTCACATACATAGAAACTATTTTTTTCTGCCAAACGATTTTTAAAGCATTGGTCATATCTTTGTGATCCACCCATGCATAGTAAATGGAGGGTAACGACAGGTGGTGGGGAAATTTTGCCCTTGAGCCCTAGCACCTTGACGTGCACTTGAGCTTTGAAGGGCCAAACAATGGGTTCTCTTTAAAGTGGATGTAAACCCAAACATTTTTTTTTGATGTCATAATGTAGAGAATAATATTTCCTTTCATTTGAGCCCAGTCTTGCCACACAGATTTACTCGAGGCCTGAGCAATCCTCTTTTATTGTTCAGTTAGAGAAATCTTGGCAAAGTCTTGAAAACTTTGTCAAAAACGCCCCCTTGCTGTGAGTGACAGGTGATTTACATATCTCATGCACTAGCCTGAGACAGGTTATCATCAGATCACTGGATGTTCTACTCTGCCCAGCTCTGACTACATACATGTCCCCTAAATCACTTGTCTGTCTATAGTCTGCTGACTGTTCACTGCATCCCATAATGAGAAATATCCAGTGAAAACACAGTAAAGCTGGGAGAGCGGGAGGGGAGGGGAGGGGGAAGTGAATTGTGAACTTTTTACACAGGATGTGCCTGTCTCAGGCTAGTGCATGAGATATGTAAATCACCTGTCACTCACAGCAAGGGGGCGTTTTTGACAAAGTTTTCAAGACTTTGTCAAGATTTCTCTATCTGAACAATAAAATAGGATTGCTCAGGCCTCGAGTAAATCTGTGTGGCAAGACTGGGCTCAAATGAAAGGAAATCTTTTTCTTTACATTATGACATAAAAAACAAAAAATTGGGTTTACATCCACTTTAATTCCACTCCATTTCCCAGAAGCATATGTTATTACTTTATTTCCCCACGGCTTTGTTCAGCAGCCATGAGCATAAGCCTCAAAAGATATCGATCATAGCGTGCTTTGGTTTTCCTTTATGTGACAATGCTTGTAGATGAGGTGCAGCATGGTGTGGCGACAATAATTCACATGGTCAGGTTTAATAATAAACTTGTATTGAAGCAATGCAGCAACAATTCACAACAATCCCAGTGGGAAGGCTACCCAACCAGGTGCATTCACAGTAATGCCCCGTACGCACGATCGGAAATTTCGCCAGCAAAAGTCCGATGAGAGCTTTTGGTCGGAAATTCCGACCATGTATATGCCCCATCTGACTTTTGCTGGCGTATTTCCAGCCAGCAAAAGATTGAGAGCAGGTTCTCAATTTTTCGGTTGGAAAAAGTTTTGATCGGAAATTCTGATCGTCTGTACCAATTCCGACGCGCAAAATTCCTACACATGCTCAGAAACAATTTGACGCATGCTCGGAAGCATTGAACTTAATTTTCTCGGCTCGTCGTAGTGTTGTATGTCACCGTGTTCTTGACGGTCGAAAGTTCAGCGAACTTTTGTGTGACTGTGTGTATGCAAGCCAAGCTTCAGCGGAATTCCGTTGGAAAAACCATCCAAGATTTTTCTGATTAAAAATCCGCTCGTGTGTACGTGGCATGACAGTAACGGGAACAGAGTGGGTTCCAGCCATGATATGACAGTGTCTTTAGAGAGGACAGAATGCAGCCTGGCCATCTCACACCCAATCAGGAAAATGTCCATAAGAGATGCTTTCCCTCTTTGTCATGAACCTTTCCCTACCACTAGTACTATTCCTCACAGATGGGATACCTTTCCCTGCAATACCCACTTGCATAAAAGAGCACCAAAACCCAGGAGCCAGGACCTTAAATAGGCTCTGCCTGACTCAAAATGGCTGTCAGAGTCACATGGGGCAGCTGCATCCAACTGGATAGCTTCCCCAGTAAACCATAGAGGAACCATGTTCCTCCAGACTTCCCTTCCAACTGCAGTGATGCTGCGAATAGAGCCGCCTGCACCGGTTTTACACTTACATTGAGCGCCGACAATCTGAAGCAGAGTGGTGGTCAGGACTTCAGACGTTGTATAGTGATAAACCTCTACAGCTGTTTCACGTACACACGCATCATCAGGAGTATATAAAAAATATATAATATATAATATAATATATATTATATATATATATATATAAAAAAATAAAAATGATACTCCTGATGATGCGTGTGTACGCGAAACAGCTGTAGAGGTTTATCACTATCCTGGCCACCACTCTGCTTCAGATTTGCTCCATATAAGTGTAAAACGTACTATTTACACATGATGCTCTGTACCTGAGGTCCTGCCGCCATTTTCCCTGGTTGGATTGGCGGCTCATTATGTAAGTGCTATCGTTTTATATATAAAGCCCCATACACACTATCTGCTGATTTTTGTCTTCAGATTTACCAAAACCATGTAGTGCAAGGGCCTGCCTGATTGCATACAAATTGAAACATGTAAGGTTTGACCTCATACTATATGGTTTTGGTAAATCTGAAGGAAAAAAAAACAGCAGAAAATCTGATAGTGTGTATGGGGCTTAATTTTTTTTTTTTTTTACATGCTTGTTTTTATATGTTAATTCACCAATAAATACTGCACCATGAGATTTTCTCTTTTTTGTCATTGGTGGTGAACTATTGCTTCGGATGGGACATGCTGAGTTGCTTTTACTATGAGAAAGAAAGCTTTCTGGTCATGATCCATATACCCTGATACATTCCAAAAGAAGGTGGAAGAGGTGGAAAGTGCGAGATAATGATGACTCCATTCCTCTGATGATGTGGATCTTGCCATATGGGATTTTTGCTGTACTGGGTGATTGAAGCACTAAAGGATGGAGATCACCTGAAAAACTTTTCAAAACTTTTGTATTTGTTTACAAGATTCATTTTGAACTTTCTGCATGTTTGATTGTTGGAACATTTTGGACTCACTATTGTTGCACTTCAGGTCTTTTGAGTTCTTTGTGTTGAGTGCTGAAATTTTCTTTGTTACTATTACTATAGTGTTTTGTATATGTGCACTAATTGCTAGCAACTATATATACCATTAAAGTGGTTGTAAACCCTTACAAACCACTTTGACCTACAGGTAAGCCTAGATTAAGGCTTACCTGTAGGTCCAATAAATATCTCCTAAACCTACATGGTTTAGGAGATATTTAGGAAAAAAGAGGCAGACAGCGCCGCGCAGGCGCACTGAGCATGCCGAGATCACGACGATATGTCGCTCTCGTTCGAATGACAGCGCTGGAGCGGCGAGACCTGGAAGTCACTCCGGGATTGATGGCGGAGGTCGCTTTGGGGGCTTCGTTCTCAGGTAAGTTATTCATAATGAGCTAGTGCATGCACACTAGCTCATTATGCCTTTGCCTTGCAGGTTCCGTTTTTTTTTTTTTTTAAAGGAGGCTTTACTTCCTCTTTAAGATCTGACATCATTTTTTCCTATGTACAATAATAGTACATGAGCACTAAAGCCAACCATGAATGATTGGCTTGTAGGACTCTCCCTCCCACCGAATACACTTGTGCTTTTGTGCAAGGGACTATAGTAGTCTGATATGGGTACTTGATATTCAGGTAAAGCTACCTTTAAAATGTAATGCCGGGTACACACGGCCGGACTTGACCACGCACTAAGCTCCATCGGCATTTCCGACGGAAAGATTTAGAACATGTTCTATATCTAAGTCCGTCAGAAAAAGTCTGATGGGGCATACACATGGTCGGAATGTCCGATGAAAAGCCCCCAAAAGTCCGGCCGTGTGTACGCGGCATTAGGAAACCCTAACAATGAACCCTTTTGCTTATTTTCTTTCTTTGGGTTGGTTAAATATGCTATTGAAAGCATTTTGTTATATCTGTTAGACAAGAGATAAAAAATACTTGTCGATAATGTCAGAAATTTAGATCCGTCCTGTGTACTATGTGCTCTTCCTGTGTTATCTCCTGCAGCCTAATTAAACCCTCCCAGTTCTTATCCTGGACTATAGAATAGTGGTCCCCAAACTGTGGCCCAGGGGCCAGATGTAGCCCTTTGCTTGTATTTATTCTGCCCTTGGGATTAGGGTTGCCACTTTTTCTTCAAGCCAAACCCGAACACTTGTGCGGCACAGGGCAATTTTTTTTTTTTTTTGCAGTAAACACTATAGGATTATAAACGACCTGGGACACATTTGGATGCCCCAAGGAGAGTAGTAATGTAGCGCACAGAGCGCACCAGTGGGTGTGGCCTAATTGCTCTTGCTGACATCACCCCACCCTTCCGTGATGCCAAACCTGCTCCTAAATAGCCACCAGCAGCGGCAAAAGATTTGTGTATGACTATCTCGGTTACTTGGTTAGCCACAGCCTGGTCTGAATAATGTGTCCGTGTTTCAGGTGGATTGAAACCCGGACACATGATTCAAAACCCGAACTGTCCGGGTGAATCCTGGACAGGTGGCAACCCTACTTGGGATACTATTTCTCCAATTGACAACCATGATGGGGCACCATTCCTCCCACTGACACCATTGATGGGGCACTATTCCTCCCACTAAAACCAATAATGGGGCACTGTTTACTCCCATTGACACAGGTCATTTTCTACTCCCACTGGCCGCCACAGTCCGGCCCCCTGAACCTGAAAGGACAGTAAACTGGCCCTTTGTTTAGAAAGTTTGGGGAACCCTGCTGTAAAACGATCTGAACCTATGTTGTGGAGATATCTGAGCGGGGGGTTAACATCATTCAGTCCACAATAGGAAGTTATGAGCTTTTTCTGTACATTTCTGTACTTTCAGGCTCTTTAAAGGAATAAAACTTAGAGAAATGTGTATGTATTGCAAAAATTTGCTGATTATGCTTTTTTTTTTTTTTTTTGCCCTCACATACCCTTTAATGTTTTTTTAATGACTACATGAAGCTCAGGCCTGTAACATGGACATGTCTGAAGGCATGCCCTCACCTAAGCCCTTTTTGGGGCACTGGGGAAGCTCACTTGCTCTGAAGGATTCTTCAAATGCCTCTTTATTTTAATGGAAAGTCAAAACTGCAGCATGGAATAACTCACAAAATACAGTGCAGATTTCTATGCAACGTGCACTTTGGAAATAATGGCTATTTGGGTCAAGTCAGAGAAGTTAGTGAAGAATATTAATATCGGCCAATTTTCTTATAAGCAATTTTAATGTTGCTCTGGAGATGTCATAATGTTCCGAGCGGATGTAGAATAATAATTGGTTGGGCAGCATGCCAAGGCCAGGCTGAATTTTGAGGTGCCATAATCAGTTAGTCGCTTTGGCTGTAGCTCCTGCCTGTAGTTGTTAGGGAAAGGGACAAGATCTACGCCTCAGTTCCTAGGTAGGACTCCTTCACAACGCCGTTGTCCCGCAGTAAGCATGTAACACTGAACACAAAATGGGACTTGTGCTTTGTTCTAGAATCCTGGAGGGAGATTTTTGTTCTTTTTAATAAGAAAAGCTCTTGCTGAGCAAAAAAAAAGAAAAACAGGATGACCTAGGCCTAGGAAGCAGGTTTTGTTTGGTAAACCACAATCTTTAAACGCAAGCTTAAAGGAAAACTCTACTTTCACCAAATACAGAATCATAAGTATATACCAGCACCTTTGCAATTTAAAGGGGAACTTTGGCATGCATGAAAAAATAGAGTATAGTTTTTCAAAAAAGGTTATACCTTTGGTGAGATGCTGGCCAAGTGGACCTACCTCATATGGAAGACCGGGTGCTGATCTTCTCTTACTACAACTCTAATGCCGCGTACACACGAGCAGATTTTGGATCCAATCTTGGATAGACATGTGCGATTAGTTTAGTACGAATCAAAAATTAGTACGAATTTCCGGAAATTCCTACATTCTTACGAATCCGAAATACGAATTTTTATGCATACGAATTCTCTACGAAATACGAAATTTCGTTTACCAATTTCGGATCCAAATGAACAGAAATGTGACTGGTGTTTTGTTCACCAATCACTCAGAGGGAGTCAGCACGGCACAGGGATGGTGGGAACCCCTCATAATGATAAATTCATCATAACGAACTTTCGTTATTTTAACGAAAATATAACAAAACTAAAGTTTAAAAACCCAGGAAGTCAGCACAGCACAGGGATGGTGGGAACCCCTCATAATGATAAATTCATTATAACAAACTTTCGTTATTTTAACGAAAAGTTTACGAATCTAACGAAAATTCATATTTCGTATGATTCCGAATTGAATTCCGTACACGAATTACGAAATACAATTTTTTTTTTATACGAAGCGGAACGGAACGAAACTCATTTTTTGGCGGCGCCCATTTGTCTAATCTTGGATGTTTTTTCCGATGGAATTCCGCTCAAGCTTGGCTTGCATACACACGGTCACACTAAAGTTTGCTGAACTTCCGACCGTCAAGAACGCAGTGACGTACAACACTACGACAAGCCGACAAAATTAAGTTCAATGCTTCCGAGCATGCGTCGAATTGTTTCCGAGCATGCGTAGGAATTTTGCACGTCGGAATTGCTACTGACGATCGGGATTTCCAATCTGAACTTTTTCCGAGTGAAAAATTGAACATGCTCTCAATCTTTTGCTGGCTGGAATTCCGCCAGCAAAGGTCCGATGGAGCATACACACGGTCGCATTTTCCGACCAAAAGCTCTCATCGGACTTTTGCTGGCATAATTTCCGATCGTGTGTACGGGGCATTAGTCCGATCCTATTTTTAGCACTATTTTATCTTTTTGTTTGCAGATTACAATTTAGTCAGAGTACAGACATCCAAAATAATTACTCTTTCGCTCTGTAAAGTGATTTATATATATTCACCCTCACAATGTTCTCACAACATTGTACTAGATATAATACAGTATGGATATTGCTTCACCTGCAGATCTGGTGTCAAATCTGAACAGGGCTCTCTCGAACATCAACCTTTAATTAAGCAATGTATGTATATGTCTAACTGTATGTGCTAAAATGAAGAATGGCTAAAGGGGTGGGCATTCCACTAATAGCATAAACAATCCAAAGATGAATGATAAATGCATTTATGCTAATGTTTGGGTATTAGGTATAGGTATACCTTAAGGCTTTTCTATACTTAATGTCCAAATGTTAACATAAAGACTAATGCCCTGTACACACGGTCGGAAATTCCGACCACAAAATCCGACAGATTTTTTCAGACGGATTTTGTCCGAAACTGGTGTTGCATACAATACACGCGGTCGGACAAAGTTGTCGGAAAATCCGATCGTTCGGAACATGGTGACGTTCGAGGGGTACGAAGGAACTACATAACGGCTAGTAGCCAATAGCTTTGGTCTTGTAATTTGATCTGAGCATGCGTGGCACTTTGTCCGTCGGAATTTTCTACAAACGATCGGAAAAAGTCTGATCGGATTTTTTTGTCAGAAAATTTAGATCCTGCTCTCAAATGTTTTCCATCAGAATTTCCGACGGAAAAAGTCTGATAGAGCCCACACACGATCGGAATTTCCGACCGTGTGTACAGGGCATTACTCTGTGCTGTTTTTTTTTTTAAGCCTAACTCCATGTTTTAATGAACTTGAAATAGTTTTTAGACCAAGCTGGTCCAAATTAACTATTTCCTTCACTAATACATGCAGTGCCTGTAAGTACTGCATGAACTGTATGTAGCATCAGCTACATACAGTATACTCCACTGTGTCCCAGCAGTGGGATGGGAACTTCCAGGCCCCGCTCCCAGAACAAAATCAGGTTGGGCTGAGCACTGCTCAGCTATTCACAGGAAATCTTTCAATTTATGAATGATTACAGGGCTTCTTCTGATTGGCTGAGGTGGAGAGGTGGGCTGATAATGTCACAATCTCTTTCTCAGCCAATCAAAGGTGGGTAGATAACATCCCCATTTCCACTTCAGCCAATTAGAGGAAGCCTTGTAGTTATTCATTAAATAAAAGCCTCCTGTGAATGGCTGAGCAGCCTGACTCGATTTTGTGCTAAGAGCAGGATTAAAAGTTTCCGTCCTGCTTCCAGAACACACCGCTTATACAGCACTCACAGCCACTGCATGTGTTAGTGAAGGAAATTGTTAATTTGGACCAGCTTCTCGGTTTCTCGGTTTGAGACTGGCATTCAGAATGTAATAACTTGCGCTTACTTCATTTTTACACACATACCATGGTCTGTTTAGACAGGGGCCAGTTAACCTACAAGCATGTTTTGAATGTGGGATAAAAATTCAAGTATTAGAGGAAACCCATGTGAACCCAGGGAGAACATGCAAATTCCATGCAGATAGTGTCATGGCCAAGATTGGAACCAAGGACCCCAGTTCTGCATGTGCTTACTACTAAGTCATGATGCCCATGCTTCCATATTCATGTATTCATCTTCAATCCATTCTTCTTCACCAAAGGTTGCCCCTATTCTTCTGAGTTGAATGACACTCATCATCACTCAACCCAGAAGACTGAAGACTCCACTGTAAACTCAAGACATGCTAGGCCCACCTCCGAAGAGGGTGTCACTACAGTACCTGACATTTACAAAGTACCAGTGCAGAGACCGGTGCTGAGGTCATTATGCCACTGATACTTTATCCATCAGTAAGAACCGCCTGGCCTGCAGAACAGCTGAAAAGGACCCTGCAGCCTCAGTTGACCAACCTGAAGACTTAAATTAAGGTATATAAAAAAATAACAAACCCCAGGAAACCTTCAGGGGAGGGAGCAGAGGTGACCTAGGGAAATAGTGCGGAGCCCAGAGTTGGCCTTTAAAGCAAACCAGCAGCAAAATGCAGAATGTCACCTGTGTAGCATAGTAGGCACTTCCACTGACTAGCACACCCTCGAATACCCAAGGCAAATACAGGGCAGGCTGCTATAGTTTTAGGTCCTGGTTCAATCCCTCCTACTTGCTCAGCCCAACTATTGACCTATTGCTGTCACAGGTAGTCTCCCTGGGCAATAGTGAAATGACGGAGCGTAGGCTATAGCCCACAACCTTTTCAGAGTTGTCAATATCTGAATAATAGGGCTCCATCCCATTTAGGGGTCTAAATCAGGGTTTCTCAACCAGGGTTCCATGGGAACTTAAGGTTCCTCCAGAGGTGGCTAGGGGTTCCTTGAGCAATTTCTCCCTCTCAGATAAGTTCCCACTGACACCATTGATCTTCTTAGCTATCTGTAAGGGGGTAATTCTTCTTAATAATCACAAGTGTAAGGAGCATTCTTCCCACTGACCATCACCCTAATGTGTCACGAGTTGTAGATGTAGCACTAACCCCCGAAGGAGCTGCTGGTTTGATTTGGGCTTACCGTTACCTTCTTGACCTCGTGTGCGTCTAGGGGTTTCCCGAGGGAAGGTGGCCCAAGAATTGCAGAAACTGACACTGGATCCGCTTTGGTATTTTTATTTGCAAAAAGGGTAGACAAAACACAGTCTCTAAATGGGGTTTAAGGGTTTAGGTAGGAAGTTCAGGTACTCTTTGGAAATGCTCAACACTGAAAGTCTCTCAGTATGGGATCCAGAGTATAGCCATTCAAAACTGGATTTTCACAGCTATCGGATAAACCTCCTCTCACTAGGCCTAGCAGCCGATAGAGTGTTCAAATAGAATAAAGTCTCTACCACAGACTTGGTTGTAGAACTTGTGAATAAAATCTCTGCCACAGACTTGATTGTAGAACAGGTGAATAAAGTCTCTGCCACAGACTTGGTTGTAACTGAAGGATGTAGACAAACTTAGAGAGCCCTCATACGGTACCAGTATCTTGCAGCCGGTCCAGCAATGCCGTACGAGTGTAGATTTACTTGGTGTCTTTTAACTTAGCTTCCAGGCTCTTGCTGAGGAACCAGCCTTGTGCGTGGCCCTCTCCCGAAGGGTCCTCCCCTGGTTGCTTTCTCAGTTGCTGGGCCTCTCCAAAGATGAGACGGCCCCAGACCACCTTGGAATCCTCCTTCCAGTTACTTTGCCCGGGCTAGCCAGCCCAGAGACTCGGAATTGGATGGATCCGCACCCCAGGCCATGAGGGCCCTGAAGGCTAGTCAGGAGGACCAGGACAAAACAGACAGAAAGATCTTCTGGACCAGAAACCCAGAAGCACTACATAGATATAGTCATTTTTAGCAGGGGGTTCCCTGAGACAGGAAAGTCATTTCAAGGGTTCCTCAGCGTTAAAAATGGCTGGTCTAGATCAAAGGGAGGTGAATAGCAAGCGTTTGTCTTCTGCCCACATTTACTGATATATAGCATCACATAGCCAAGTGCGGGGGATGTCTAGAGAAGCATCACCACCCTGCACTCCAGCTACTTGGAATAGGCACCTCTGCGGCTGCACCCTCTGCATGATAATAAGTATAATAAAATGTAAGAGCGGGGGAGGGGGTCATAGTACGGGGGAGGGAGGGACCAGGTCTAGGGCCTGCATTGCGTTTTCAAGTACAGATTTAGCATAAAGAATCAGGATCAGAATTATGCACGCTTCGATAAAACTGCACATTAAAGTATACGTCAATATATCAACAGAATGTTTAGCAAGCTGCTGGGATCGTAAGACTCTGCAATATACATATAAAATAATCCCTAGGAAGAAACAAGAATTATTTTAGACTCAAGACTTTTTATTAGGCAATTTTGCATAGCAAGACTAGGGCACGGTGTTGGTGTCCTTGCCGTAACCTTGAAAAATAGATCTGACTTAGGAGTGACGGAGAAATTCGCAATTCAACTGCATTCATCAGCATGTGTTAACCTTCTGTAATTAATGAGCAGGGGAACATTTCCAGCCAGTAAAATTTAGAATGTATGAAAATATAGTATTTTTTTTTTTTAATACCGTTAATGGGTACAGCTTGAGCAGTTTATGCTGGCAATAAATACGATTTATCAGTAGAGGGTGCTGGTGCTCCAGTCTTTGGTCTGGCGAGCGGCAGGCTGAGCTCGGCTTTCTGCAGCTGATATTGGAAGAACTGAAAACAAATATGTTTAGTAAAATACTCCAGAACTTTGCCTTTTTTTTACTGGGAATACCCATGCAATTTTTGTAATGTAGGTGACTTTGACTTTCTGCTGATGCACCGCAAATCACAGAATGTGGGTTATGTTGGCTTCAGTACAAAAGAGTGTACTCTCCAAGATGTTCTCTAAATGCAAACCCAGAAATGTAATTTCAGCTGATGAGATCAAAATATTTACAATTAAAGTAATTCAATCGGACAGGAGCATCTCTACAGCGCTCCCATCAGCTTGAATTAATGCATCTCTGCATTTGGGTTAGGTTACATGTACACTAATGTGCTTATGCATTCAGAATCTGGTTCATTGTCTGTGCTGGATTGACAGGTGTAACATGTTTATGCTGGCTCCCCGGTGCATTGCTTTATTCACAAATCTGATTATGCCTGACTTGAACTTTTGTATTTCTCTGGAACAAACTTGCCCTCTGGCCTTTGTAGTTCAAGTGGAACTTAAAATGGATGGATTTTTAGGTCTTGTGTTTAACTGAATGAGGTTATTTTTCTGTGGTGGTTTAGGGCCACTACAACTTGTTTACTAATGAGATTTGGTATCTTCCTCTGTCCTCCCCTCTATTTTAGTGCTAGTTAATTAAAGTGGAAGTAAACCCTCCTATCGTTTTCAGCCAAGGAAGCTGCCATCTTTGCCTCTGTTTAATCTTCAACTACCACAGTGCTGCACATGTGATCCGTTATGACACCAGCTATTGGATGGTTTGACTGTTTGGTTGAGAGCACAGCCAATGTGCAGTTAGCATTCCCGGCATGCCTTTTTTTTTTAAACTGTTAAATCGATGGGTTTACTTCCGCTTTAAGTCCTAGCTGGACGCTCCCCATTTCTTCTTTGTTCCCTCAGTCAGTGTTTGTACTTTGCAGAGACAGGGCTTAGGTAAGTCATTGTCTTCTTACACTTCAAACATTGGTTTCGTCCCAGCTAGACCAGTGGCGTCTGGTGTTTTTTTTGGGGGGGGGGGGGCAAACAATGCACCCCTCCATGGTCGGTCGGTCCTGCACTTACCCCATCCATGGCTTGGGCAGCGCTTCTCTCTGGGCGACGGGCGGCAGCTTCTCCTGCTTCTCCTCACAGCGGTCATGTGTTTTCTCCCTCCTCCTCCTCCTTCTCCCTCTTCCTCCTAGGCCAATAGGGTCGCTTCTACTTTTTGGCCAATCAGGAAATGGCTTCCTGATTGGCCGAAAGGAGAATCAGTGTGACAATAGCGAATATTAATTCGCTATCGTCACACAACTAGGTGGGATCGGGGCGAAGTACTCTGCGCCCCGAGCCCACCCTTTTTTGAAGCCTATTAGAGCCTCTGGCTATAATCACTTGCTGCAAAAAAAAGTAAAAACCCCATTGGAATCCATGTATCTGGCACCATGCATGTAGATAGGGGGGGTGGCGCCGCCCGTGCGCCCTGCATTACGGGCCACCACTAAGCTAGACCCTTCCTATTTCTTCCATATTCCATTAGTCAGTGTTTCTCCTTTTTCAGAGACAGGCCTACACATTACCTGGGAATCTATGGAGGAACTGCTTTTGGGATGACATTGCAAGAATTATTCTATATGATTGGCTTTAAAGGAGAAGTACAGCCAAAGCTTGTAGAGATTTCTTTATTGTCATGAGCCAGACAAAATTGCAATGATGATTAGTTGACGCGTTTCACGCGAAAAGAACCGTGCTTGTTCACAACAATTGAAATGCTCACAATACGAGCTATTTAAAGGCGTATATCAAATCAAACACCTAACACAAAACACCTGTAGTTAAAGAGCAATCAACACAAAACTTCACCAACACAAAACTTCACCGGCACAAAAACATTTCTTAAATGCTAAAACATCTGATCACAAAATGGTCAAAACAAATAATAGACAATGTAAACATGTAAGCAAGAAATGTATTAAAAACAAAAATAGAAAAATTAGCGAAAAAACATATAAATCACATATATCACTGGGTAACAAATTAAGTCTAATTATGTGATTTAATGCTTATTATAAAAGACGTCTTAAAAACTGTTCAAGGATAATAGGAAACAATGAGTTGCTAAACCATATACATGATGGAAAGAATGCGCAGAACATGATGGGCGAAGGCTTTTTTTTTCAACAAAAGGGTTGTAATTATTTTTAAATGACGCTGCAATTATTTTAGGTTACTAGTATCTGTACACAGTGCTTAGTGGAGTTTGTCCTTCACATTTTCAGAAGGTTCAGACCCCTTTAACCACCTCAATACAGGGCATTTTCACCCCCTTCCTGACCAAGCCATATTTCAGCTTTCAGCGCTGATGCACTTTGAATGAAAATTGCGTGGTCATACAACACTGTACCCAGATGAAATTGTCATCAATTTGTCCCCACAAATAGAGCTTTCTTTTGGTGGTATTTGATCACCTCTGCGTTTTTAATTTTTTGCGCTATAAACAAAAGAAGAGTGACAAGTTTAAAAAATATATATTTTTTTACTTTTTGCTATACTAAATATCCCCAAAAAATATATAAAAAAAAATGTATTTTTCCTCAGTTTAGGCCGATACGTATTCTTCTACATATTTTTGGTTTGCACAAAAGTTATAGCGCCTACAAAATAGAGGATAGATTTATAGCATTTTTATTATTATATTTTTTTTAACTAGTAATGGCGGCGATCTGCGATTTTTATTGTGACTGCGATATTGCGGCGGACATATCGGACACTTTTGGCACATTTTTGGGACCATTCACATTTATACAGCGATCCATGCTATAAAAATGCATTGATTACTGTATAAATGTGACTGGCAGGAAAGGGGTTAACCACTAGGGGGCACTGAAGGGGTAAACATGTTCCCTGGGAGTGATTCTAACTGTAGGGGGAGGGGACTCACAAGGGGAGAAGACCGATCAGTGCTTCTCTGTACTGAGAACACACCATCGGCTCCTCTCCTCTGACAGGACCGTGGATCTGTGTGTTTACACACACAGATCCATGGTCCTGCTGTGTTACCGGGCAATCGCGGGTGCCCGACGGACATCGCGGCCGCCGGGCACGCGCATCGGGTGCCCAGTGACACGCGCGCGCGTGCTGCCGGCGGCATGCACGTGCTCCCTGCAGAGCCGAAAAGGGAAGGACGTCATATGACACCCTGAGAGCTGCACCGCCTGGCCGTCAATAGACAGCCAGCGGTCGCGAGGCGGTTAAACTGATCAGACATCTCAAGTCTCCCGGAAAGTGCGGGAGACTCCCACATTTCTGCGGCTGCTCCTGCACACCTGCAATCGCCTCCCGATCTCTCGGGAATGATTGGTGCGGTGGGGAATAGCTGTGATCACCGATCTCTTTTGTATTGATTTTTAGCTGACAGCCACTTCTCCTTCTCTCCCTCCCCTGGCTGTCAGCTAAAAAGCTATACAGGTAGATCGGTGATCACAACTGTCCCTCCAGCCGCATCGATCATCCCCAGCTGCTCTGTGTGCTTCTCCCCCAGGCCCCTCTGTGTCCTTCTCCGCCCCCCCGTTCTCCTCCGGCCCCCTCCGTGTCCTTCTCTGCCCCCATTCTTCTCCGGCCCCCTCCGTGTCTTTCTCTGCCCCTGTTCTTCTCCGGCGCCCTCTGTGTCCTCCCCTGCCCCCCGTTCTTCTCTGGCCCCCTCCGTGTCCTCCTCCACCCCCCCTGTTCTTCTCCAAATCCCTCTGTGTCCTTCTCCGCCCCCCTGTTCTTCTCCGGCCCCCTCCGTGTCCTTCTCCGCCCCCCTGTTCTTCTCTGGCCCCCTCCGTGTCCTTCTCTGCCCCCCCCATTCTTCTCCGGCCCCCATCGTCCCCCTCAGCTGGTTCCCTTCCTCTCCTCTCCCACCGGCTGCAGGGGGAACTAGTAATCGGACACAGTGAGCAAGTTCGCTCCTATGTCCTGTGATTACTGAGCAACAACTGTGTTTACTCTGCTCAGTTTATGAATGAACAGGAGCCGCTGTCCCCTGTTGTGCTGACAAAAGGGACTGGGGAATGTGTCCTCTGTCCTTTTCTCTGTCTCAAAGGGGAGATGTCAGGGGTCTGTTTAGACCCTTGACATCTCACCAAAGTCCCCCAAAAAATATAAAAAAAATATATTGTAATTTTTTTTTTTTTAAATGAAAAAGTGTAAAAAAATAAAATACAAAAATACTGACACCACTATCCCCTGCCCTACCAACACTGTCCACTGCCTCAACCCCCTCCCCCAAAAAAGCATTGTGAACATTTTTTAAAAATTAAATTGTAAAAAAATCTATTATTAAAAATAAAAAAACTACTGACACCGTCCACATACCACCCCCCATCCCCTTCCCCAGAAGCACTGTGAAAAAATATTGAAAAAGTAAATGAAAAAATATTTTGCCGCGGGGGGTGGGGCGTTTACGGGCGCTAAACGCGACCTCCATGAAATTAGTTTCTGCAGGTTGGGATGTCTGTGTGTTGGCAACGTTCACCTTAAAATGAAGTCTATATATAGATGTATAAGGCTTTTTCCTGTTGGCTTTGTAAAGAATATATATGCCTAGTTAATAAACTGCTGCAGGCCATTAGCACCTCAGACCGTAGCTGAAAATGAATTGCTGATTTTCTATGGGAGTATAAAGCGTCTGCAGGATGTATAGGTCTGCGCGGTACATTTCAGCCGCTCGGCACGTCCCAGAGCTTGTAAATAACGCTTTGGCATTTCTGCAAAAAATGTTAAATTGAGTGTGATTCCGAATGTCATGTCCACAGAAAGCAGTCAGCATTATTGTAGCATATGTCACCTTCCCGAGTCTCAGGGACATTGTGGCGTCTGCTGAAGTCTAAGAAAGTAGTGCTGATATTGTCTCTTCCACTCAGGAATAAGAAAAATTTATGGCGGATGGGAAAATATACCAAGAAAATGTCCCTGTGCTCCTTCACTTCAAATGAGCAAAATTCTACCGGCTTTACCCACTGCCCATACCGTATGGAGATATTACTACATACAGCGCCCATAATGCAATGAAAAGCAGTTCACCATGAGGACAATCAAATGCCAACCTCACCCAAACTTGATATTTCAGTTTCGTATGATTACTTGGATGTTAATGTGGTAATAAAAGTTTGGCTCTTAAAAAAATAAATAAACATGTTATACTTACCTGCTCTGTGTAATGGTTTTGCACAGAGAAGCCCCAATCCTCTTCTTCTCTGGTCCCCCAACGGCGCTCCTGGCTTCTCCCCCTTGACCAGTGCCCCCAATAGCAAGCTGCGTACTATTGGGGCACTGGTGCATGCTCGCTCCTGAGCCCCGCTCTATGCGTCTTTAAAGTGGAACTTTTTCAACTTTTCATCTATTAAATCTTCTGCCCTTGTTTTAACTTTTGATACTAAAACTTTTTTCTTTCTGCCAGTACAGTGGTGTGAAAAAGTGTTTGCCCCCTTCCTCATTTCCTGTTCCTTTGCATGTTTGTCACACTTAAGTGTTTCGGAACATCAAACCAATTTAAACAATAGTCAAGGACAACACAAGTAAACACAAAATGCAATTTGTAAATGAAGGTGTTTATTATTAAAGGTGAAAAAAAATCCAAACCATCATGGCCCTGTGTGAAAAAGTGATTGCCCCCCTTGTTAAAACATACTATAACTGTGGTTGTCCACACCTGAGTTCAATTTCTCTAGCCACACCCAGGCCTGATTATTGCCACACCTGTTCACAATCAAGGCATCACTTAAATAGGAGCTGCTTGACACAGTAAGGTCCACCAGAAGATCCTTAAAAGCTACACATCATACCGAGACCCAAAGAAATTCAGGAACAATTGAGAAAGAAAGTAATTGAGATCCATCAGTCTGGAAAGGGTTATAAAGCCATTTCCAAAGCTTTGGGAATCCAGCGAACCACAGTGAGAGCCATTATCCACAAATGGCGAAGACATGGAACAGTGGTGAACCTTCCCAGGAGTGGCCGGCCGCCCAAAATTACCCCAAGAGTGCAGCGACGACTCATCCAAGAGGTCACAAAAGACCCCACAACAACGTCCAAGGAACTGCAGGCCTCACTTACCTCAGTTAAGGTCAGCGTTCATGCCTCCACCATCAGGAAAAGACTGGGCAAAAATGCCCTGCATGGCAGAGTTCCAAGGAGAAAACCACTGCTGAGCAAAAAGAACATCAAAGCTCGTCTCAATTTCTCCACAACACATCTTGATGATCCCCAAGACTTTTGGGACAACATTCTGTGGACTGATGAGACAAAAGTGGAACTCTTTGGAAGGTGTGTGTCCAAGTATATCTGGCGTAGAAGGAACACTGCATTTCAGAAAAAGAACATTATACCAACAGTAAAATATGGTGGTGGTAGTGTGATGGTCTGGGGCTGTTTTGCTGCTTCAGGACCTGGAAGACTTGCCGTGATAAAAGGAACTATGAATTCTGCTGTCTACCAAGAGATCCTGAAGGAGAATGTCCGACCATCTGTTCGTGTACTCAAGCTGAAACGAACTTGGGTTCTGCAGCAGGACAATGATCCTAAACACACCAGCAAGTCCACCACCGAATGGCTGAAGAAAAACAAAATGAAGACTTTGGAGTGGCCTAGCCAAAGTCCAGACCTGAATCCTATTGAGATGTTGTGGTATGACCTTAAAAAGGCCGTTCATGCTCGAAAACCCTCTAATGTAACTGAATTAGGACAATTCTGCAAAGATGAGTGGGCCAAAATTCCTCCAGGACGCTGTAAAAGCCTCATTGCACGTTATCGCAAACGCTTGGTTGCAGTTGTTGCTGCTAAGGGTGGCCCAACCAGTTATTAGGTTTAGGGGGCAATCACTTTTTCACACAGGGCCATGATGGTTTGGAATTTTTTTCACCTTTAATAATAAACACCTTCATTTACAAATTGCATTTTGTGTTTACTTGTGTTGTCCTTGACTATTGTTTAAATTGGTTTGATGTTCCGAAACACTTAAGTGTGACAAACATGCAAAGGAACAGGAAATGAGGAAGGGGGCAAACACTTTTTCACACCACTGTAAATACCTATATACATCCCACTTCCTGCTTCTTGTCTGGTAAAAATCCTAGGCTTATGACATCATGCACAGCTCTCTCTCTCACTCTTGTAAGAGTTTTGCCAGGAAGGGAGGGGGGGGGGGTGAGTCATAAGAGAGCCAATGATAGCTGCAGAGCTGGAGGTGTGCCTCTGTGTGTATGCGTAAATCCAGGAAGTGAACAGTCAACAGCTTCAGCTGCCCACAGTTAAAATGGTTGCAGCCAGACTCAGTGGAGGGAGATTTCTGCAGTATATTTGGCAAGTACAGAATCACAGTATATATAAAATAATATGCAAAGTGGTTGGAAGGAAGCTTCAGAATGGCAAAGTTTTTTTTTTATTACAAATTATGTGAACAGACTGCAGTTTCTCTTTAAGACACATAGAGCCGGAACTTGTCCAAATCCCCCTGCTCCCCCGCACTGGCTGTGATTGACAGCAGTGGGAGCAAATGGCTCCCACTGCAGTCTCAGCCATTGAGGAGTGGAAGTCCTGGGACAGCCAAGGCTTTTGTGCACATTGGTGGATTGAGAGGGGGGCTCAGGTGAGTATTGGGTGGTGCAGCACACAGAAGGTTATTTACCTTCATGCATAGAATGTATGAAGGTAAAAAAACGACAGCCTTTATAACTACTTTGAAGCTGAACTACAGACAGATATGCGTTCAATTAAAGCATGCATATACCATGCCTGTGGGATTATGTATCCCTTTCACACTATGGCGTTTTTCAGGCATTGAGCATTAAAAAAAACGCCTGTAAAGCGCCTGAAAGAAGCCTCAACTGCAATCCCAATGTGAAAGGCCAAGTGCTTTCACACAGAGGCACTGCGCTGGCAGGGCGTCAAAAAAAGTCCTGCAAGCAGCTTCTTTGCATCGCTTTTGGAGCGGTGAAAACTGCTCCTAAAGTGCCCCTTCCCATTGAAATCAATGGGAAGCGCCTGCAAAACGCCTGCAAAACGCCTGCAAAGCCCCTGAAAAGCGCCTGCATGTGCAGCGGCGCTTTGTAGGCGCTTTTAACCCTTTATTTGGCCACAAGCGGGGGTTAAAAGCGCTTGAAAAACGCTGGTAAAACGCCACTAGTTTAAGTGGTGCTTTACGAGCGTTTTTCGGGCGCTGGCAGTGTGAAAGGGCTCTTAAAGCACTTGGGCTTTTACATTGGGATTGCAGATGAGGCTT
The DNA here is from genome assembly GCA_028564925.1 of Lithobates sylvaticus. Taxonomy (NCBI): domain Eukaryota; kingdom Metazoa; phylum Chordata; class Amphibia; order Anura; family Ranidae; genus Lithobates; species Lithobates sylvaticus. The sequence goes on from CM053032.1 coordinate 233,115,189, forward strand.
CTTTCAAGCGCTTTACAGGCGCTTTTTTTAATGATAAAGTGCCTGAAAAACGCCTGAAAAACGCCCCAGCTTCTAAAGGGATATATATATATATATATATATTAGTATACACAGTATCTCACAAAAGTGAGTACACCCCTTTATATTTTTGTAAATATCTTATTATATCTATTCATGTGACAACACTGAAGAAATTGCACTTTTCTGGTAAAAATTTCCAAATTGGGCCCAAAGTGTCAATATTTTGTGTGGCCACCATTAATTTTCCAGCACTGCCTTAACCCTCTTGGGCATGGAGTTCACCAGAGCTTCACAGGTTGCCACTGGAGTCCTCTTCCACTCCTCCATGGATGACATCACAGAGCTGGTGGATGTTAGAGAACTTGCGCTCCTCCACCTTCCGTTTGAGCAGGGCCATCTTTAATATTTATTGGACCCTGAGCAAAAATTTTCTTGGGCCCCGCCCCCATGCAATTTCACTCTCCACCTGCTCTGAGACATACAATAAATAGCAGCTAGACTTAAAATCAGTTTACTGTATCAGATCAGGCAGCAATTGCGATTGGTTGCCAGAGGTTACAGCATATCATTACTGCTTACTGACTGTATCAGATCAGGCAGCAATTGCGATTGGTTGCTAGAGATTACTGTACATTAATACTGCTCACTGATTGGTTGCTAGAGGTTCCAGCACTCACTGCATATGAATGCTGCCTTTATATACTGTACATATCAATGCAGCCGGCCGCAGCTATTTATTTGGGAATAATGCCACCGCTATTTACATATGAATTCCGGTTATTTACATGTAAACACAGGGTCTGCAGGTGAATCATCTGTACACAATAGGGCAGAGCTGGGCAGCATTAGTAACAGCGCTTTACACTGAGATATCGGGACACAGCACAGGACTACTTCAAGGGACAAGGAAATTTAAACTGGGATAGTTGGCAAGTATGAGGCAGCTGCTTTGGGCCCCACAACAATGACAGGGCCCAGGGCAGCTGCCCCTTTTGCCCTGCCTTAAAGATGGCCCCTCCGTTTGAGGATGCCCCTGTAGACATGCTTGGCCAGTCCATCACCTTTACCCTCAGCTTCTTTAGCAAGGCAGTGGTAATTTTGGAGGTGCATTTGGGGTTGTTATCATGTTGGTATACTGCCCTGCCGCCCAGTCTCCAAAGGGAGGGGATCATGCTCCACTTCAGTACATGTTGGCATTCATGGTTCCCTCAATAAACTGTAGCTCCCCAGTATTGGCAACACTCATTCAGCCCCAGACCATGACACTCCCACCACCATGCTTGACTGTAGGCAAGACACAATTTGTACTCCTCACCTGGTTGCCGCCACACATGCTTGAAACCATCTGAACCAAATAAGTTTATCTTGGTCTCATCAGACCACAGGACATGGTTCCAGTAATCCATGTCCTTAGTCTGCTTGTCTTCATCAAACTGTTTGCTGGTTTTCTTGTGCATCATCTTTAGAAGAGTCTTCCTTCTGGGACGACAGCCATGCAGACCAATTTAATGCAGTGTGCGGCGTATGGTCTGAGCACTGACAGGCTGACCCCCCACCCCTTCAACCTCTGCAGCAATGCTGGCAGCACTCATACGTCTATTTCCCAAAGACAACCTCTGGATATAACGCTGAGCACATGGACTCAACTCCTTTGGTCAACCATGGCGAGGCCTGTTCTGAGTGGAACCTGTCCTGTTAAACCGCGGTATGGTCTTGGCTACCGTGCTGCAGCTCAGTTTCAGGATCTTGGCAATCTTCTTATAGCCTAGGCCATCTTTATGTAGAGCAACAATTCTTTTTTTTTCAGATCCTCATATAGTTCTTTGCCATGAGGTGTCATGTTGAACTTCCAGTGACCAGTATGAGAGAGTGAGAGCGATAACACCAAATTTAACACACCTGTTCCCCATTCACACCTGAGACCTTGTAACACTAACGAGTCACATGACAACGGGGAGGGAAAATGCCTAATTGGGCCCAATTTGGACATTTTCACTTAGGGGTGTACTCACTTTTGTTGCCAGCGGTTTAGACATTAATTGCTGTGTGTTGAGTTATTTTGAGGGGGCAGCAAATTTACACTGTTATACAAGCTGTACACTCACTACTTTACATTGTAGCAAAGTGTCATTTCTTCAGTGTTGTCACATGAAAAGATAGAATAAAATATTTACAAATATGTGAGGGGTGTACTCACTTTTGTGAGATACTGTACATACATTTAACTATGTAAAAATGCCATACCTGGAATTCAGCTTTATTCTAGGTTCACATTTGTGTAGGTGTGGGTGTGTGCAAATTGCATGCGTTCCTGCACCCGCATGCAGCCTCTCTAAAAATGCACTGCTTAAGGAAAATGCATTGTAATGCCAAAGCACCATGTGGTTTCTGTGCAGCCGCATTAAAAGGTACCCTTTCCCTGCAGAAAACACAGGCAAAGCAGCCCATTTAAATGAATGGGCTGCTGTGTCAATGCAAAGGTGGCACACAGAACCACTCAAATGTGAACCTAGTCTACAATGTAAGTCTCTGAATTTGTTTTGATATCAGCCTCCTGTAATCTCCTGTACAGCAGCACTAAGGCCTCATTTAATGGGCAGTCAAGAGGCAATTCAGCTGCATTTTTTTTTCTGCACCCCAGACCCCAGAAGTTAACATGACCGTGTTAGTACACACTGCGTCAACCGCAGTGCGGCAAAGGTTATACAATAACTCATGTCCAGCAGGCATTACCACTGGCAAACACAACGTGTTTAAGAAATGTAATGCACACAGTTGAGATGCAGTGCAGGTCTTGAGTAGGCGACATATTACCTCTGAGCCGTCTGTCAAATGCCTCCGAAAAGTGAATCACCACAGATCACTTTTTAGAGGCCCTGGGAAACACTGCTGTATGTGTAAATGAATCCCAATGCCGCGTACAGACAAGCAGATTTTTCGTCTGAAAAATCTTGGATGTTTTTTCTGACGAATTCCGCTCAAGCTTGTCTTGCATACACACGGTCACACAAAAGTTTGCTGAATTTTCGACCGTCGAGAACGCGGTGACGTACAACACTACGACGAGCCGAGAAAATTAAGTTCAATGCTTCCGAGCATGCGTCAAATTGTTTCCGAGCATTTGTAGGAATTTTGCGCGTCGGAATTGGTACAGACGATCGGAATTTCCGATCGAAACTTTTTCTGACCGAAAAATTGAGAACCTGCTCTTAATCTTTTGCTGGCTGGAATTCCGCCAGCAAAAGTACGATGGAGCATACACACGGTCGCATTTTCCGACCAAAAACTCTCATCGGACATTTGCTGGTGGAATTTCCGATCATGTGTACGCGGCATAAGACTGGGACAGTGAAAACCAGTGCCAAGAGCCAATCAGATTCCTCTGTACAGAGAACACAAGAATAGTATGAGACCACCAAGGTTTCCTTCACACCCTAAATGCGGTGCAGAAAACCCAAGGTCTGTGCGGATTTCCCACACTGTATTCAAAATGGACTGGGTGTGCGATCTGCTACGGGTGCCAATATAATATGAATGACATCCCAAACACAGTGAAGTTTCCTATACCGGATCTCATGGTGCCATGCAATCCAGTGCAGTGTGTTTTTGAAAAGTAGTGCATGTGCGATTTTAGCTCATTCAAGTGAATGGGCTGAAAATCACACTGCACAGGCATTGCACAGGTATGTGGACTGCATTCCTGTGCAATTCAAGTGTGAACTGGCCTGGAATGTTGTCTTATCACTATACTGTGTGTTTTTTTTATTGTCCAGTCAGCAGGCTGGGAGTGCGCTTTTTACTCAAACTGTTCAGCTGCTTCAATGAAGGATAAGGACCTGCCAGAGCTGTCTAGCAGGAGGACCAGAAAGGGCTGAACAGAATTATAAATCCTTTGGCAGGTACGAGTTCACATACACTATATCACCAAAAGTATTGGGACACCTGCCTTTACACGCACATGACCTTTAATGGCATCCCAGTTTTAGTCTATAGGGTTCAATATTGAGTTGGCCCACCCTTTGCAGCTATAACAGCTTCAACTCTTCTGCAAAGGATGTCCACAAGGTTTAGGAGTGTGTCTATGGGAATGTTTGACCATTCTTCCAGAAGCGTATTTTTGAGGTCAGGATGAGAAGGCCTGGCTCGCAGTCTCCGATCAAATTCAGGAGCGTGCTAGAAAGGGCTACTCCAGGGGATCCTTCAAGGGAACTGAGCCACCCTTAAACTAAAAGTAGTGGCTACTGACTATTTCAATGGAAGTTGCAGAGAGATTAAAGGAGGAAAATAGAAGACAGTCTTTAACCACTTGCCGACCGCCCCCTGTATATATACGTCGGCAGAATGGCACGTACAGGCAGAACCACGTACCTGTACGTGCCATTCTTCCGGCGGGTGGGGGGTCCGATCGGACCCCCCCCGGCCGGCGGGGACGGTCGGGATCGCTTCAGGAGCGATCCGGGATGAGGGGACGGCCAGTGGTTTCTGGCCACCCCCTCGCGATCGCTCCTGGCGAATCAGATGCTTCCTCTGTCTGTGTCAATCAAAACACAGGCAGAGGAAGTGATGTCACGCTCGGTGCGCCGGTCTATGTGACCGGAACGCCGAGCTGTGAACGCCTAAAGGTTAGTGCACCAACAGTACACTGACACCAGTACACATAGGCACACAAAACACCCCCCCCTGTCACCCCCAGATCACCCCCCAGATCACCCCCTCCCCCCCCCCAGTCACAGTGTCACTAATTGCAGTGATCATTTTTTTACTGATCACTGCATTTAGTGTCAGTGTGACTGTAATAACTGTCAGTGCAGTTAGTTTTAGGTCCAAGGTAGCCCCCTACCCCCCCTAATAAAGGTTTAACCCCTTGATTGCCCCCCAGGTAACCCTTTCACCCCCTTTTGCCAGTGTCACTAAGCGATCGTTTTTCTGATCGCTGTATTAGTGTCACTGCTGTCGCTAGGTAACCATTTTTTTTTTTTTTAGGTAACCGCCATGTTTATATAGGTTCATAAATAGGTTTATAGGTCAGGTACCCCCATATTACAACCTAAATAAAGGTTTTAACCCCTTGATTGCCCCTAGAGTTAACCCTTTCACCAGTGATCACTGTATAACTGTCACTGGTGACGCTGGTTAGCCAGTTAGTTATTTCGTTATTTAGGTTCCCCGTCAGGTTTTTATATAGCGTCAGGTACCCCCATATATTACCTAATAAAGGTTTTAACCCCCTGATTGCCCCTAGTTAACCCTTTCACCCCCTTTTGCCAGTGTCACTAAGCGATCGTTTTTCTGATCGCTGCATTAGTGTCGCTAGGTAACCATTTTTTTTTTTTTAGGTAACCGCCATGTTTATATAGGTTCATAAATAGGTTTATAGGTCAGGTACCCCCATATTACAACCTAAATAAAGGTTTTAACCCCCTGATTGCCCCTAGAGTTAACCCTTTCACCAGTGATCACTGTATAACTGTCACTGGTGACGCTGGTTAGCCAGTTAGTTATTTCGTTATTTAGGTTCCCCGTCAGGTTTTTATATAGCGTCAGGTACCCCCATATATTACCTAATAAAGGTTTTAACCCCCTGATTGCCCCTAGTTAACCCTTTCACCCCCTTTTGCCAGTGTCACTAAGCGATCGTTTTTCTGATCGCTGCATTAGTGTCGCTAGGTAACCAGTTTTTTTTTGTATTACTGTTACGGGTGACGCTGGTTAGTTAGCTTTATTTTTTATACTGTCAGGGCACCCGCCATTTATTACCCAATAACGGTTTAACCCCCTGATCGCCCGGCGGGTGATATCAATTAGGTTTTAGGGTCAAATAAGGTCTGCGTCGCCCCAGGTTAGTGCCAGTACCGCAAACACCCACGCGCAAAGCATACACCTCCCTTAGTGGTACAGTATCTGAACAGATCAATATCTGATCTGATCAGATCTATACTAGCGTCCCAGCAGTTTAGGGTTCCAAAAAAAAACGCATTGTTAGCGGGATCAGCCCAGATACCTGCTAGCACCTGCGTTTTCCCCCTCCGCCCAGCCCAGCCCACCCAAGTGCAGTATCGATCGATCACTGTCACTTACAAAACACTAAGCACACATAACTGCAGCGTTCGCAGAGTCAGGCCTGATCCCTGCGATCGCTAACATTTTTTTTGTGGTAGCGTTTTGATTCAGTCGCTTCAGTCAGGAGCTTTTTTACCTGTGAATCTCAAAAAAATAAAAAAAAATAAAAATAGTTGTCGTTTTATTGTTCTCTCTCTCACTCTATTCTCTCTCTATTGTTGCTCTTTTTTTACTCCATTCTATTCTGCAATGTTTTATTATGTTTTATCATGTTTTATCATGCTTGCTTTTCAGGTATGTAATTTTGTTTACTGTGTTTTAGTGTTAAGCATTTTTTTGTTTTCAGGTGCGCCATTCAGTTGCAACGCGGATTTATTTATCTTGACAGCAACAGCGTTTGCTCCCACGATACATAAAGCCGCGACTCCAACGCTGTAGGAGGTGATTTCACCACCACAGTTAAAAAAAAGAGCATATATGCCGAAGCATGGGGGCAGCAGGGGGGGGGGGGGAGGAGCGATTGGCTCCTAATGCCACGTACATACGGTCGAAATTCCGACCGTGTGTACACGGCATAACTTTTGCGGGAGGATGCCCCCATGCATCGGCATATATAAATGGTGCATGTATGCCCATCATTAGAAGTGGGTGGATGAAGGGAGGTATTCTAATGGTGGGCATACCCACCAATCAATCTCTTTTTTTCGTTCAGCCAAGAGGCTGCATGAAAAAAAAAAGATTACAATATATGTCCAGTATGTTGCTGGACTTTGAATGGTTATACCAGAATGATGCCTGCAGGTTTAGGTATCATCTTGGTATCATTCTTTTCAGCCAGTGATCGGCTTTCATGTAAAAGCAATTCTAGCGGGTAATTAGCCTCTAGACTGCTTTTACAAGCAGTGGGAGGGAATGTCCCCCCTCCCGGATATAAACCGCGCCATTGAGAAATTGGGAAAGCATTTTATCACACCAATCTTGGTGTGGTCAGATGCTTTGAGGGCAGAGGAAAGATCTAGGGTCTAATAGACCCCAATTTTTTCAAAAAAAGAGTACCTGTCACTGCCTATTGCTATCATAGGGGATATTTACATTCCCTGAGATAACAATAAAAATCATAACAAAGAAAAAAAATGGAAGGAACAGTTTAAAAATAAAATAAAAAAGCTAAATAAATAAAAAAAAAACCAAAAAAAAAAAAAAAAAGCACCCCTGCCCCCCCTTCTCTTGCGCAAAGGCGTACACAAGCGTTGGTCTGGCGTCATATGTAAACAGCAATTGCACCATGCATGTGAGGTATCACCGCGAAGGTCAGATCGAGGGCAGTAATTTTAGCAGTAGACCTCCTCCGTGAATCTAATGTGGTATCATGTAAAGGCTTTTAAAGGCTTTTAAAAATGTATGTAGTTTGTCGCCACTGCGTGTTTGTGCGCAATTTTAAAGCATGTCGTGTTTGGTATCCATGTACTCGGCCTAAGATCATATTTTTTATTTCATCAAAAATTTGAGCAATATAGTGTGTTTTAGTGCATTAAAATAAAAAAAAGTGTATTTTTTTCCCACAAAAAATGCGTTTGAAAAATCGCTGCGCAAATACTGTGTGGAAAAAAAAAATGCAACACCCACCATTTTAATCTGTAGGGCCTTTGCTTTAACATTATATATAGTGTTTGGGGGTTCAACGTAATTTTCTTGCAAAAAAAAAATATGTTTTCATGTAAACAAAAAGTGTTAGAAAGGGCTTTGTCTACAAGTGGTTAGAAGAGTGGGTGACGTGTGACATAGGCTTCTAAATGTTGTGCATAAAATGCCAGGACAGTTCAAACCCCCCCCAAATGACCCCATTTTGGAAAGTAGACACCCCAAGCTATTTGATGAGAGCAATGTTGAGCCCATTAAATATTTTTTTTTTTTATCCCAAGAGATTGAATAATGAAAAAAAAAAAATATATATATTTTTTTTACAAAAAGTTGTCACTAAATGATATATTGCTCAAACATGTCATGGGCATATGTGGAAATACACCCCAAAATACATTCTGTTGCTTCTCCTGAGTACGGGGATACCACATGTGTGGGACTTTTTGGGAGCCTAGCTGCGTACGGAACCCCAAAAACCAATCACCGCCTTCAGGCTTTCTAAGGGTGTAATTTTTTTATTTCACTTCTCACTGCCAATCACAGTTTCGGAGGCCATGGAATGCCCAGATGGCATAAAACCCCCCAAAATGACCCCATTTTGGAAAGTAGACACCCCAAGCTATTTGCTGAGAGGTATGGTGAGTATTTTGCAGATCTCGCTTTTTGTCACAAAGTTTTGAAAATTGAAAAAAAGAAAAAAAAAAAATTTTTTTTTCTTTACTTTCTTCATTTTCAAAAACAAATGAGAGCTGTAAAATACTCACCATGCCTCTCAACAAATAGCTTGGGGTGTCTACTTTCCAAAATGGGGTCATTTGGGGGGGTTTTGTGCTATTTTGGCATTTTATGGCCTTCGAAACGGTGATAGGTAGTGAGGAGTGAAATCAAAAATTTGCACCCTTAGAAATCCTGAAGGCGGTGCTTGGGTTTCGGGGCCCCGTACGCGGCTAGGCTCCCAAAAAGTCCCACACATGTGGTATCCCCATACTCAGGAGAAGCAGCAAAATGTATTTTGGGGTGCAATTCCACATATAACTATGGCATGTGTGAGCAATATATCATTTAGTGACAACTTTTTGAAAAAAAAAAAAAAATCTTTTTTTATTTTTGTCTTTATTCAATCACTTGGGACTAAAAAAAAAAATATTCAATGGGCTCAACATGCCTCTCAGCAAATAGCTTGGGGTGTCTACTTTCCAAAATGGGGTCATTTGGGGGGGTTTTGTACTTCTCTGCCATTTTAGCACCTCAAGAAATGAAATAGGCAGTCATAAATTAAAAGCGGTGTAAATTCCAGAAAATGTACTCTAGTTTGTAGACGCTATAACTTTTGCGCAAACCAATAAATATACGCTTATTGGCATTTTTTTTACTAAAGACATGTGGCTGAATACATTTTGGCCCAAATGTTTGACTAAAATTGAGTTTATTAGATTTTTTTTATAACAAAAAGTAGAAAATCTCTTTTTTTTTCAAAATTTTCGCTCTTTTTCCGTTTATATCGCAAAAAATAAAAATCACAGAGGCAATCAAATACCATCAAAAGAAAGCTCTATTTGTGGGAAGAAAAGGACGCAAATTTCGTTTGGTTACAAAATTGCATGACCGCGCAATTACCAGTTAAAGTAGTGCAGTGCGAAATTGAAAAAAGACCTCTGGTCCTTTGGCTGCCAAATGGTCCGGGGCTGAAGTGGTTAAAAAGAATAAGTGCAGTTGTATGGAAATAAAAGAATAAGTGGAGATTGAAAAGGAAATGTCATCGTAGCTTGTTGACCTGGGGTCGCAGCTCAAGTCCTACCCCATCCTCCTGGTGATGATTAAGCACAAGATGTATGTGTGAAACGCGTCTACGTGACCATTTGTTGGTGTAGTTGGTGTTATCCTTGTGATCAATAAAAGGCAATCGGGAGTTCTGGATGTGCTGCCATTCCTTTCGTCTCTACAATTCCTACCCCATCACTGGTCAAAATTTGGGGCTCCTATCATCTATGGTTCCAGAGATACGGGGCTCCTTGCGCAGCCTGTCAGAAGCTACATACAGAGCAATCAGTTTAAATACAAGCTGACACACTCTGCAGCGGACTAAGAAGATGAGCTCACAGTAGATATGTGCACTGACAAAAAATTTGTTCATTTTCGTATTTGTTTCATTCGTTTTTTTGCTTTTTTCGGAAAATTCGAAAATTCGGAAATTCGTAAATTTCGGGAATTTTCACATTTTGATTTTTCTAATTTCCGAATTTCCAAACTTCAGAACTTCAGAACTTCCGTATTTCTGTATTTCCGAATTTCCAATTTTCGGATTTCCGAATTTCCGAACTTCCGGATTTCTGGGTTTCCGAATTTCCAATTTTCGGATTTCCGAAATTCCGAATTTCCGAAATTCCGAAATTCCGAATTTTCGAATTTCCGAGTTTCGAATTTTCTGATTTCCGAATTTTCAAATTTTCGGATTTGCGAATCCCAAATTTTCCGAATTCCACATTTCCGGATTTTCGGAACTCCGAATTTCCGGATTTTCAGAATTCGGGAATTCAAAGATTTGAAAGTTCAAAAATTTTAAAATCTGAAAAAAGAAAGAAAATCAGTTTAATTAATAACTAACTATTAAATAAACGAGTACAAATTTATCTGAAGTTACGAATTATCTGAAATAACGAATGCCGCATCTAAACAAATGGAATGGAACAAATTAATAATAAATAATTAATAATAAATAATTAATAATAATAAAATGGTTTTATTATTATTATTGTTATTTATTATTATTATTAGATCATTACGTTCCATTTGGTTAGATGCAGCATTCGTTATTTCAGATAATTCGTAACTTCGGATAAATTCGTACTCGTTGCATTCACTAACAGACAAATTTGAAAGGGAATTCCAATACCTATAATTTAATAGTTTGTTATTATTTAGAATTTTTAGAACAGATTTTTTTTCTTTTTTTTTCTGATTTTCGAATTTTTGAATTTTTGAATTTCCGAATTCCAAAAACCTGAAAATTCGGAATTCCGGAAATCCGAAATTCGGAGATTCGAAAATTCTGAAATCCGAAATTTGGAAATTCTGAAATCCCAAATCTGGAAATTCGGAAATCCGAAATTTTGAAATTTCGGAAATTAGTCATTTCACTAATTTTGAAATTCGGAAATTCGGAAATTTCGGAAATTGAAGAATTCGGAAATTCGGAATTAACGAATTTGTCAAAATTCGTTAAAAAACTAATTCGGAACTAAACAAATTGCACATGTCTAGCTCTCAGTGCCTCTCCTCACTTCTTGTCAGAGTCACTGAGCTCAATGGACAGCTTGGAGTCTTGGACTAATGGTAAAGTACCATTAGAACCAGCTGTCCAATAAAAATGTTGCAGTGGAGGCACGCCTCTCATTGCAGTGTCATAGATGGGGGCATGTGTCTAAAAGACACATGCTCCCTTCCAGCCCAGCCCTCTTAATTACAAAGAAAAGGGTATAAGATTTACCCACAATCCCACGTTTTTCTCACAAAGTTAAGAGGGAGAATGAGAATCTGCCGCTGGTGAAAAGGTACTGTTATAATCAAGCTAAATTATATATTCATATGCTATATGTTATAACATAATAATTTATTATTTATCTATTCACTGTGAAATTACTGGTTGGAAGTTATAACTTCAAACTTCAGTCATTTGTCTGTTAAGTCACCTGTTTGAGTACAGTTTTTGAAAATATAGTAAATTACCTTAAAAACAATAAATAATAATTATTTGTATACTACTTAATTGTGGTAATTAACTCCTTGCCACCCAGGCCAATTCTGACACTTCTCGCCTACATGTAAACATTTTTTTTTTTGCTAGAAAATTACTCAGAACCCCCAAACATTATATATATATATATATATATATATATATATATATATATATATTGTTTTAGAAGACACCCTAGGGAATATAATTGTTTTCATTGCAACTTTTTATGTTTTTGCGCAGCATTTTTTCCAACACATTTTTTTTTTGGAAAGAACTAGTAAGAAAGGCGCATAGTCACAGTACCTCGTTATTATGCAGAGGTTCCCAATAGTCCAGGAAAAACAAAGGGAGGGGGAAGGGGGGGGGGGTGAGAAGAAATGGGGGGGGGGGGGTTTTAAAAAGTAGCGGCTGGATGTGTATATATGGTTTACACAGCAGGGCATATGGAGTTGTCAGGGCTGCCACCGAAGAGGCCTGAAGCCAGGTCCAATAAAAGCTGGAGAAAAAAGACAAGGAGAGGGGCGCCTCTGAGTATGTATCATATAGACATTTATTAATAAAAACAATATCCACTCACATCTAGGCAAGGAGTGTTGCATCCAGGTGGATCTCAGCAGATGGAGGGCTGGTGGAACTGCAAGTCACAGGAGTTTTTTCCCAGAGGCTGTCGTCCTTCTCAAGTCCTGGAGAAAGGCAGATGGGTGCAGCAGGTGGGGTAGGTATCCTTGCGGTGGTCCTCCAGTGGGGTGGTAGCGTCAATCCAGAGGGGAGAGAGTCAGATGGATATCGCTCCTTTCAGTGTACAACAAGTGGGTTCCAGGTGGTACAGGGGGAGTGTTGGCAAACAAGTTCCATAAAAAGTCTCTATGGCAATGGGAGTAAATACAGAAGGGAAGGGGGAGAAGGGATGGTTGGTGTGGAGACGTTTATTGCGCCCTGTAGCCTGCTGTGTGTTTTGTGCAGCCCTGTTCCTTGACAGGATGGTGTTTCAGGCACGGCCGTGTCTCTGGTGCGGGAACGAGGCTTGCACCGCAAACAGTGCTAGGCGCCGGGGCGTGACGTCATATCTGTGCGACGCGTTTCCGAGCTTACAGCGCTATAGATGATCTGTATAGCGGCGCTCCTTTCTCTTGCTTGAGAAAGGAGCGCCGCTATACAGATCATCTATAGCGCTGTAAGCTCGGAAACGCGTCGCACAGATATGACGTCACGCCCCGGCGCCTAGCACTGTTTGCGGTGCAAGCCTCGTTCCCGCACCAGAGACACGGCCGTGCCTGAAACATCATCCTGTCAAGGAACAGGGCTGCACAAAACACACAGCAGGCTACAGGGCGCAATAAACGTCTCCACACCAACCATCCCTTCTCCCCCTTCCCTTCTGTATTTACTCCCATTGCCATAGAGACTTTTTATGGAACTTGTTTGCCAACACTCCCCCTGTACCACCTGGAACCCACTTGTTGTACACTGAAAGGAGCGATATCCATCTGACTCTCTCCCCTCTGGATTGACGCTACCACCCCACTGGAGGACCACCGCAAGGATACCTACCCCACCTGCTGCACCCATCTGCCTTTCTCCAGGACTTGAGAAGGACGACAGCCTCTGGGAAAAAACTCCTGTGACTTGCAGTTCCACCAGCCCTCCATCTGCTGAGATCCACCTGGATGCAACACTCCTTGCCTAGATGTGAGTGGATATTGTTTTTATTAATAAATGTCTATATGATACATACTCAGAGGCGCCCCTCTCCTTGTCTTTTTTTGGAAAGAAACTTTCATGAATTAAAAAAAAAAAAAAAAACACTAAGGTTAGCCCAATTTTTTGTATACTATGAAAGATTATGTTACGCCGAGTAAATAGACACCTAACATGTCATGCTTTAGACCCCTTTCACACTGGGGCTTTTTCAGGCGTTTTTCAGGCGCTTTAGCGTTAAAAAAAGCGCCTGTAAAGCACTTGAAAGAAGCCTCATCTGTGTGAAAGCCTGAGTGCTTTAAGAGCCCTTTCACGCTGCCAGCGCCCGAAAAACGCTGGCAAAGCGCCGCTTAAACTAGCGACGCTTTACCAGCGTTTTTCGAGCGCTAGCATGGCGCTTTTAACCCCTGCTAGTGGCCAAATAAAGGGTTTAAAGCGCCCACAAAGCGCCACTGCCAAAAGCGCTTTGCAGGCGCTTCCCATTGATTTCAATGGGAAGGGGCGCTTTAGGAGCGGTGTATTCACCGCTCCAAAAGCGCTGCAAAGAAGCAGCTTGCAGGATTTTTTTTGACGCCCTGCCAGCGCAGCGCCTCAGTGTGAAAGCACTTGGGCTTTCACATTGGGATTGCAGATGAGGCTTCTTTCAGGCGCTTTTCAGGTGCTTTTTTTTAACGCTAAAGCGCCTGAAAAATGCCCCACTGTGAAAGTGGTCTTAAACATGTGTATACTTGTAAATGGTGCCAAATTTCATTATTTAAAAATCTCCATTGGCGACGCTTTAACATTTTTTACAGATTATATGTTTAGAGTTACAGAGGAGGTCCAGTGCTAGAATTATTGCTCTCACTCTAACGTTCGTGGCGTATGTAACCTGTGTGTATCTGGCTCTGATATTAACCAGTGCCTCACCAGCCACTGACCTCACCGCACGTTCCTGATGTGGAGGCAGAAGAGAATCCTGCACCCCCCAGGACGGCACCCCTTCCGCCCGCTCATGCTCTCACTTGGCACTCATTTTCAGCAAACAAACTGAAATGGCTGATCTAAATGTCTACAGAACAGCGGCAGGTTATACAATATTTCTTTGAAAGGAATAATATTTTCTCAGCAGAACTCTACTTTTCTAATAAGCGAGTTTTGCTCACACAAGCCGCGCTGCTCTTGCCTTAGCGTCTGCTAATCCGTGTGATCTTAATAGGGTTACATAAACCCTACATGGTACAGCAAGTTAGCAGCAATTGTTACTTTCTCTTGACAGTTTCTCTTTAAGTGTAATAGCAGTGTCACAAATTAAGTGGCATCTTTAGGGCCTGTCGGTGTGAACTGCCAGATCGGTGAGATATATTAATTGGGGGTGACACATGAGCAGAGGTGCTAAAGATAACCAGCCGCTAATGTGATAACATGTCCACGCCTGAAGGGCCCCACTTGACCTCTTCCTTGCCTCGAGCATTCCAGGTTCTGAAGACAGTCGGTCAACTGATAAATGTGTAAAGTGCGCACAGCAGGAGTTATTAGTTCAGCTGCGGAGGAACTACAAGTCCCAGCTGGCAAGTGATGCTGAAAGGTTAAAGGTAAAGACTTTCTAGGGAAAGTGTGTGATTATACCTTAGTGGGAATCCATTTTTCCTAATGTAAAAGAAGAAATTCAGCCAAAAAAGGCTTTTTAAAGCGCATTAAAAAAATTAAAAAAAAAGGTCCTGTGCAAGATAATAGCATAATGTGCTAGTATGCATTGCATACTAGCACATTATGAAAGACTTACCTGGGAACGAAGCCCTCCAGGGGCACGCAGTCACAGCTGACAAGGCTTTCATCTTAATCCGATCTTCCTTCCAGGTTCACAGGCTTCGGCTGTTTGATTGGCCGAGCCATGATGATGTCATTCCCACGCATGCATGAAGGAGCTCTCTCAATGAACAGGGAACGCAGTGCACATGTGACGGTGACGTCACCGGCTGCTACTAAAGTAAATATCTCCTAAACAGTGCACATTTAGAAGGTATTTACTGTATCTACAGATAAGCCTTATTTTAGGAGTACCTGTAGGTACAAGTAAACAATAGGGACTTTACTACAATTTTAAGTAGAAAAAAAGCTATTTATTAAAATTTGCTATCATATTGAAATATAAGGGGGTTGATTTACTAAAGGAAAATCCACTTTGCACTACAAGTGCACTTGAAAGTGCAGTTGTTGTAGATCGCTCTATATTGGAGGGGAAGCTCTGCTGATTTTATCATCCAATCATGTGCAAGCAAAAATGCTGTTTTTTTTTATTTTCCTTGCATGTCCCCCTCAGATCTACAGTGACTGCACTTCTAAGTGTACTTGCAGTGCACTTGTAGTGCAAAGTGGAGTTGCCTTTAGTAAATAACCCCCATTATGTGGATTGCAGACTACAGCTAGCCACTGCACACATTTGATAGGCAACAATCTCTGGGGTTGATTTACTAAAGGCAAATAGATTGTGCACCTTGCAAGTGCAGTTGCTCCAGAGCTTAGTAAATGAGGGGAAGCCCTGCTGACTTCCATCATCCAATCATATGCAAGCAAAAATGTATTCTTTGCAAAGTGCAGTTTCACCACATTTACTAAGCTTTGGGGCAACTGCACTTGCAAAGTGCACAGTCTATTTGCCTTTAGTAAATCAACCTCATTGTATCCAAATTGTGCTCTTGTGTTATCACACCGTCACATGGACTTCTGATGACTACAAGCCATATAATTAGACATATGATGAGTACTTATTATATATTTCTATTCACTTAGAACATTTGTCTAAGCTCCTGAGGAAGCATGACAGCACGAAACATGTAGAGCCTGATTAACCCACATCAACCTACAGCAAGCCCACCTGGCTAGCTGCAGCCGTAACGTTGGTGCAACTACTGCAGATTAGGATGGGGCCCTTTGGTGGTTAATTGGTGATAGTGGCTTCATTGTGTGATTTTATTGCCTTTCTATGTTTAAATACTATTTTGTAATAAACATTGTCATTTTTTAAGGTATTGTTGTATTTTGGTGCCTATAAAGTCCATGTTTTTGTTAAAAATTTCGTAGATAGACAAGCCATATAATTCCACAGATGTTACCATCAGAAAACCCTCCCTGAGAAAACCCATCACTGAAGTGCATGTGTATATAAAGTGCAGCGGATCAACAGCGCTAAGATGCAACACATGATAAATAAATAGGTAAAAATTGTATTTTATTAAAAGAGGCAAATGTTTATGATGCGCAATGGGGTTGAATTACTAAAGGCAAATAGTCTGTTTACTTTACAAGGGAATTTTGCTTTAGCCTGATGAATGAGGTGAAGCTCTGCTGACTTCCATCATCCAATCATGTGCAAGCAAGAATAGTTTTTATTTTTTCGTTTGAATGTGATTGGGTATTCTTTGCAAAGTGAATTTTCACCACATTCACTAAGCTAAGGAAAGACTCCCATGCAAAGTGCAAAATCCCTGGCAAGTTGAACTGCCTATTTGCCTTTAGTAAATCAACTCCAATACTAAGGGGCTGATTTAAAAAGAAGCAGTATGGCCATAACCTTTAAAACAGAATTAGAAATGGCAGCTTCTGCACCTAAACCATTTTGATGCCAAAGACATAGTAGTAATGTCCACAGCAGCATAAGGGTTTAACACAAACTCTTGGCGGCTACAGTGGCTGGGAATACATGTAAACCCTCCTTGTCATGTCTCTTGGGCTCCACTGTCTTGATTTGCACACCCAGGACCAGCATGGCCGGTGTCACAGGATAGAGAGGAGGGAGACCAGTGAAGATCTGTTCGCTGATCTCCCTTAGCTGCTAACAACTCAGAAGCAACATGTTTTACATCAGTTTCACTTTCAGCGGTCACTTTCACTGGAGGATGCGACTAGGGTCAAGCGAATGGAGCATGATCTGTTCTCCATTAGCTTTAGAAAAGGGCAGGGGAGACTAATAGACCCCTGATGTCTCGGTAAAGATAACCTGTCACAGTAAAATACCATTACCTAGGAGGGTTGTGGCCTCATATGTAATAGCAATAAAGTTAAGCGGATCTCCCTTTTTAGCAGGGGATCTCTCCACTGATCCCTGCTGAGTAAGAAGATTACATATCCGTGTCTGCTCCGCGGATGTAGACACAGCCCGCTGTTCGCTATGGGGTGGTCAGATGAAAATCCAATCTGTTTCAATCCGCTAGACAGGGGGGGGGGGGGGGAGGGCCTCTTCCCCACAACCCTGGGCTGTGGTAGTGGGGGTCTACGGGTTTGTCATGTTTGGTATCTATATACAGGCTGCAATCTCGTCTTTTATAATTTATTAAAATAACAGGTGATATATTGTGTTTGTGTGCACTAAAATTACTTTTAGTGTATTTCATACTGAAAATATTGGTTTAAAAAACCATTGCGCTAACTACTGCCATTTGTAGAACTACCGTTGTTTTATTCTCCAGGGTCTCTGCTATCAAAAAAAAAAAATAATGTTTTTTTATACCTAAAATTAAAACTAAAATGTGCAAAAAAAAAGGCAAAAAAAAAAAGCATAATCGTCTTAGACAAAGTAAGGCAAATCTCTCTACTCCATTAGAATGTGCTTGTAAGCACAAGTAACTGACTCTGAATTTTGGGATATTTAGTTGGGTCAGACCTCGATTATGGGTGCGAAGGTAGAATCCCCATAGCATTGCTCTGGGTTGGGGGATTTCCATAGACTGCAGATGCAGTTTTATATTGAGACAGACGCAGGGGCTGGCAGCTTTAGGTGGCTGCTATCAGTTAATTAACAAGCATTAAGAGGTTAAGTGTGCTGACAGGTTTACTTTAATAAGGAGGTACAAAGAGCAACAACGTACAAAGTATGATCACCGAGCAGATCAAGGATTATCTGGAGTTAAATTTGAAAAGAGGCTTTTAATGTCAAAAAGTGTAAAATAATGGTCTGGAGGAAACTTTACATAACCTGTGTTGGCAGAATTAATGGTTTTAATGCCTAAAGCACTATAAGCTCTATATTATTCTACTATATAATCAGGTTATAGGAACATTTATTTGTAAATGGGGACATTATTCGATTAAAGGAAACCTGTACTGGGAGACATATGAAGGTTGCCATTGATCAACCTACTTCATAAAATGCTAGTTAACTGGCTGTCACTGGCTTTATACACTAAGCTGGAACATGCTTACAGGTAGTGAAATTAGAATTCTAGATCTGTAGTAGGTTTCACATTGAAATCATTAAATCGACACGATAGGTGATTAGCAGTGGCGGCCTACAACGCAAATATTCCACTCAGTGTCACACTACAAAGTGCATAAATAAAGTCCCAAATCGTGGATGCAATCTTGTATTCTTCCCTTTTTTATATAATGTGTAACCAACAATCCAGTGCTGTACACCCCTATTGGAAAAACATGCATGCTCCACCTCGGTGCAAATAATGCCCTTACCTTCGAACTATGACCTAAAGCACAAAAAATCATATAGAACGTAGGAACACTTCCAGTGGTACCCCATGTGTTTTAGATATCACTCTCTCCTTAAAGACCCTTCACAGTATAAATAGGTGTTTACCCCCTTAAAGAGTCAGAGTTCCACTTGTTCAGCTCAAATATAGACAAAGGAAACGTAGTATATTTCAAACAGAGTCAAGACTTATTAAAATTACGCTCACATTAAACTAAAATGTCATTGCATAGCACATAAAAAGATTGAGATACCACAATTTCCAATCAGCACCTTGCTTCCACTCACAGTGCACGATGGTGTCACCTGACTCTGCCCAACGCGTTGAGTTAAAACCTATGTGACTTCTTCACCCCACATGGGTTGTGAGACAATGCATTGGGCGGAGCCTCTGATCGCAGCTCTATTTCAGCCACACATCAACTCATCCCCACACACTTCAGCCTTTTGTAGCACTTGCTACTCCATTTAAGATTTTAAGGTCCTATAAACAGTTCCTTCCTCTTTCTGCAATTTGTATTGTAACTGTTCTGTTCCCCTTTATTTTTTAAAATGCTGTTTAATGTGTTATAGTTTATGTGAGGTCAGATTTAGATTGACCCTAAACTATGTGTAAGGTTGCCTATCCTAAAATCCTTCTCTGACTACTCTTAACGTGAACTGGAGTAAGTCTCAGATACTCCCCCTGAAGGCTCTCCTACTGTCCGGTCCCCAGACCCTTGTCCACCACAGTGGGTTGACAAGGTTAAATACCTAGGACTTGAGATTTCCAATGCTATGAGAGACTTCATAACTTTAAAATTAACCCCTGTTATCCAAAGCCTTAAATAGAGACATCAGGCCTGGCGGAATCTTCTGCTCTCCTTGATTGGGAAGATTCATTTTAGTAAAAATGAAATTCCTACCCCTTTTCTTGTATATTTGTAGACACTCCCTGATTTGGGTACCTAAAACAATTTTTAGGACCATTGACCCCCTGGTATCTAATTTTTTGTGGCAAGGGGGCACCCTGGGAATTAAACTGCAGGTTCTTCAACAGCCATGGAAGGAGGGGGGTTTTGCGGTTCATAATTTTTACCGTTACTTTCTGGCTGGGCAATTGGTTAATGTTCATAGGTGGCTGATTACGCCGGACGATGATGCGGCAGTGTCTCTGGAGGCAGCCGTTGTTGGCTCCTATGAAGCATTGTCTCATTTTGTATTCTGAGGAACTAGGGCCCCACATCCTCTGACTATATCAATGCAAACCGCAATTGGCTTTGGAAGTGACTAGGTGGGCAGCACATGAAGATGTTGATGATTTTTCTCTCTGAGCCTAAACTTTTAGCTTGAGTGTCAGGAGCCAGATGTCATCTGAAGTGAGACAGTTACTGTCCTGTCAAATCCCCAACTATACAGACTCTTTACTAGCTACTAAATGCGATCAGTTCCATTGGCCTCTCCCTCCTCATTGACTTACCTTTAAACAGAATATCCCCTATACAGTATATGGTCCATAATAGTCCAAAAGGGCAAGTATCAGGGCATACCTCCCAACATTTTGAAATGGGAATGAGGGACACCTACTAGCAAATGTATGTAGGCATAGGACATGCCCCCTGCCACACCCCCTTAAAGGAGAATTAACCAAAAAAAAGTTAGTTAAATCCACAAGAGCTTTTTTTTACCACTACTATGTATATATATACTCCTTTATATTGGCTTTTAAAATTTACAAATGCAGCAATTTAGAATTTGGATGAAAGGTTTAGCACTGGGAAACACTTTTTGAAAGATAAAAAGTGCATTTTATACACAACTATATAGATCAGATCAAAATGAGGGACAAATGAGGAGGAAGGAGGGACAGAGGGATATTGCTCCAAATCAGGGACAGTCCGACAAAATCAGGGAAAGTTGGGAGCTATGTCAGGGTAGCAAGAATAAGTTAGTCTGTCAGGGCTGCCACCAGAGGAGACCAGAGGCAAGTTCCAGTTGAGCTAGGTAAAAAACAAGGGGCGCCTCTGAGAATATATCAAAACACTTTATTATAAAGAACAATATCCACTCACATGTGAGTGGATATTGTTCTTTATAATAAAGTGTGTTGATATATTATCAGAGGCGCTCCTCTCCTTGTTTTTTTGCATTTTCTTCTTTATCTTCATAAATAAGCATGTTTGTAGAACCCCTGGTTTTGTGGCTTAGGCCCATTCAGCCTAGGGGGGGTTAAGGGGTAAAAATTCATTCATGTGACCGCTAATAGTTGTGTTCCTGCTGACCAGGTAACTTTTCTTGATGTTTTTATGTAATTTTCCACATAAGATTTAATAGCTGTGAATGGTGCTGACTGCTCAAGCAGTGTTGTCAAATCATTGATTAAAAGACTGGAGCCAACACTTTGCTTCAATAAGAGGGATCTCTGAGTGATGTGCAGTAATCCTTGGACATGCTCCTGGCAATTGAACTGACAGCATCTGCAATGCTGAGCGGGCTTTGTGGCACCTGATCAGTAATTAGAAGTTATCCGTGAATACCTGCCTGAAATAGCAGCCTGAGATTCGGTACAGCGGGGACATCTGCCGCAATAAATAGGAGTCTTAAAGAGGGCCGCGGTCAGTACAGGAAAAACATTTGATCAGTTATATTGACCTCAGTCTGATTTGTCTTATATATGTACAGTACATGCTTGCTTCTGTCAATGTCGGCTGTATAACTGCTCTGCCTTTAAGAGTAACGCTGGATTTATTTTTTTCTTAATTTAAAGCAAAACTTTCCCCCTGAACATTGTTAACCCCCCCCCCCCCCCCCCGGTTGTCTTTGGTGCCTCCATTTTTATTGACAGTCTTTCTCAACCTTTTCAACACAGAGGAACCCTTGAAATAACTTTCCGGCCTCGGGGGAACCCCTGCTAAAAATGACTATATCTACAACTCATGATACATTAGTGTGGTGGTCAGTGGGAGGAATGCTCCTTACACTTGTGGTCATTGGGAGGAATTCTCCCTTATAGATAGCTAAAAATATCAACAGTGACGTCGCCAGGCTATCAAGCCACTGCGCACCCCCGGGGGTGTGCATCACGGCAATCGTTCAGTCTGACACACCGCAACTCCGATCTAGGTAAAGAGTCTCTCACGGAGACTGTTTACCACATGATCAGCCGTGTCCAATCACGGCTGATCACGATGTAAACAGGAAGAGCCGTTGATCGGCTTTTCCTCACTCCTCACTGTCTGTCAGACGCGAGTAGAGGAGAGCCGATCGGCTGCTACTCTGACAGGGGGGTCTGTGCTGATTGATTATCAGCACAGCCCCCCCAAGGATGCCCACACTGGACCACCAGGGACGCTACCAGGACAACCAGGGATGCCACCACTAGTCACCACCAGGTATGGCACCCTAGACCACCAGGGATGCCAATCAGTGCCAATAATGGATGCCAATCAGTGACCATAATGGATGCCCATGGGCATCACTGATTGGCAGGCATTATTGTTTGGCACTGATTGGCATCCATCAGTACCATCTATTAGTGTACATCAGTGCCACCTATCAGTGCCCACCCATGCCCATCCGTGCCACCTATCAGTGCCCATCCATGCTGCCTATCAGTGCCCATCTGTGCCGCCTATCAGTGCCCATCCGTGCCACCTATCAGTGCCCATCCGTGCCGCCTATGTGTACCCATCAGTGCTGCATATCAGTGCCACCTATCAGTGCTCCATCAGTGTCGCATATTAGTGCCCATCAGTGCCACCTCATTGGTGCCACCTCATCAGTGCCCATCAGTGCCGCCTTATCAGTGCCCATCAGTGCAGCCCCATCAGTGCCCATCAGTGAAGGATAAAACTTACTTATTTATAAAGTTTTGTAACAGAAACAAAAAACCTTTTTTTTTCAACATTTTTGGTATTTTTTTTATTTGTTTAGCAGAAAATACTTGATGTGATCAAATACCACCAAAAGAAAGCTCTATTTGTGGGACCAAAATGATAAAAATGTAGTTTGTGTACAGTGTAGCTTATGAACACGCAATTGTTATTCAAAGTGAGACAGCACTGAAAGCTGAAAATTGGTCTGGGCAGGAAGGTGTATAAGTGCCCGATATTGAAGTGGTTAAAGGATCTGTGTTCTTGAATGCTTTTGATTTTTTTTAAATGGCGCTGTTGACATCGGGGTAAACCGGTGATTTCAGGTCATGACTTCTGGGTTACTAGACATGTGCACTGCCGAAAAATGTGTTCTTTTTGGTTTTCGTTAATTTGAAAATTTATCAATTCTTAAATTTGAAAATTCGTAAATTTGAGAAAACTGAAAATCCAAAAATTAAAAAATCTGAAAATCCGTAAATTTGAAAATTCTAAAATGCGTAAATTCGAAAATTCGAAAATCTGGAAATTCAGAAATTTGAAAATTTGGAAGTTTGAAAATTCGAAAATTCAGAAATTCGAAAATCCGAAAATAAGAACGAAAATCCGAAAATTTGAAAGAACAAAATAGCAACTATCTATTAAATTATAGGTATTGGAATTTCCTTTCAAGTTTGGCTGTTAGTCAACGAATATGAATTTATCCGAAGTTACGAATTATCCAAAATAACGACTGCCGCATCTAAACAAACGTAATGGAATGAATTAATAATAATAATAAAAAGTTTTTTTTTGTTATTGTTATTTATTATTATTAATTCATTACATTCTATTCATTTAGATACGGCATTCGTTATTTTGTATAATTTGTAACTTCGGATAAATTTTGTATTTGTTACGTTCCAATACCTATAATGTAATAGTTAGTAATAGTAAGTTATTATTAGTTAGTTATTAGTTAGTTATTATTTTCGTTCTTATTTTCGGATTTTCAAATTTCACACCATTAGTGGGCCGATTTTCATGCAGCAATAGAATTTGAGTGATCGGCATGTTGGACATTTTTGGAAAAAAAAATTTCCAATTAATGATGGGAGAATTGTGTGAGAAATCTAATCGAAAAAGAAATGCGCATGAGCAAGAAAAGAAAATTCCCGGGAAGAAAAGAAGATTCCCCGCCCACGAAAAATATTTTCTGTAGCAACATGAGGTGAAATTGAAAGCTTGGTAGGTCGAATTTCAAAATGAATGGTGGCACCATCAGATCACAAAGCGCACAATTTTTTGGATTCTCTGAAGGAAATTTGTTTGGAATTCTACCAATGTATGGCCTGCATTAGTATGGATTTTTCAGTGACATAGAACATTTTCATTGTGGGAACTGAAGGAGGGGGGGAGGAAAAGGTGGGCATAATTGTCGCTTTTTTCAAGTAGCTGCTCATATTCACCCCCACAAGATCACAGCTTTAGGGGGCAGAGGTTGGAAGATTTCAAGGATCAGAGCAGCCACCAGCACATGGGACACGTATCATTTATGTAAGGTTCAAAGTACCGTCCCTGGTGCTGAGAAACCAAAAAATCTAAAAACTTCCACTTTAATGGGACTTTAATGGTCCAAAACATCAGGGTGCTACATATGGCCAGCCTAACTATGTAACCTCGGCAGCAGAAGCTCAGCTCAGCAAATGTCGCTAAAGCCAGCCATACACAATACTAGTTTGGATGAATCATTCTTGCCAAAAATTTGAACTTTCCTGAACACTGTATATGACACGAGCAGTCTGTCCTGATGTCTTGCACCAGTCGTGGATGAAGACACTTTATTTAATATGCCTATAAAGCATATTTGTATTAGCAGCAAATATACTGTAACTGTCTGTTAATGAAACAATTCTGTGTAGCCCTGAAGGAGCGTGTCTTCTTTGTTTTTTACAGAAGTGGTTCAGTTACTGTAGGGAGCAGCAGCTGTCAGTATCCATTACTTCAGCACCATGGACAGCGCACAGAGACTTCTCAGTGTTGGAGCTGCAGAATCTATATGACTGCAATGTTACTTGCCACCAATAATCAAGTTTGCAGACAATACATTTCTCTCTTACTGGAAGGCCATGTACCGCAACGAAAAATAAATGTATTGCGTGTACAGGCTCCTAACAATTTACACCTGCACTATATATATATATATATATATATATATATATATATATATTCATACAGTACTGTGCAAAAGTTTTAGGCAGGTGTAATGCCGCGTACACACGGTCGGACATTCTGACAACAAAACTGTGGATTTTTTTTTCCGACGGATGTTGGCTCAAACTTGTCTTGCATACACACGGTCACACAAATGTTGTCGGAAATTCCGATGGTCAAGAACGCGGTGACATACGAGACATACGACGACCTGAGAAAAAGGAAGTTCAATAGCCTTCTGCTTGATTCCGAGCATGCGTGAGCTTTTTTGCGACAGACTTGTGTACACGCAATCGGACTTTCCGACAAGTGAAGTTGTCGGAAAAATTTGAGACCCTGCTCTCAAACATTTGTGGCCGGAAATTTCGACAACAAATGTTCGATGGAGCATACACACGGTAGGACTTTCCGACAACAAGCTCACATCCAACATCTCCCATTGGAAAGTCTGAACGTGTGTACGCGGCATTAGAATGCTTTCAAAAATATTTTATTTTTTTCAATTTACAAAATGCAAAATATAGGAACAGAAGAAAAATATTTGGTGTGACAATCCTTTGCCTTCAAAACAACGTCAATTCTTCTAGGCACACTTGCACGCAGTTTTAGAAGGAAATCTGCAGGTAGGTTGTTCCAAACATCTTGGAACTAATGAAGTGGATAATGGTGTGACGCTAAAGTACCAATATTATTACTCCTTATCTGATCATATATAAATTCAGAGGGGTAAACTATAAAACACCTTCCTCTCTTATGCTGACAATACTGTGAATACTCTACTATCAGCGCGATCACCTGTGATAAGTAAATGGCAATAATTACTAGCTTCTGTGCCTATATAAATGAAGTGTTTGGTGCAGACTGTAATGCACCTTATATATCTATATAGGAAGGTCATGAGTGTACCCATTTTTACAATCCTCAAATTTATGGTGATACTTAAAGTGGTGTTCCACCCAAAAAAAAAAACATTAAAAGTCAGCAGCTACACATACTACAGCTGCTGGCTTTTATCAATAGGACACTTACCTGTCCTGGAGTCCAGCAATATTGGCACCGCAGCTGATGTTTCCATCAGCTGTCGGTGCTGATGCTGCCATTACGGGTAAGGATGCCTTCACACCGGGAACCCTACTGCGCATGCGCAAGACCCCACACCTCTCTCCTACTGGCCCAGCAACAGGGAGAGAAAGAGGGTGATGTCACAAGCCGCGGCACGGACTCCCAGAAGTGGGAACAGGATACCTGTCAAAGACAGGTATCCTGTCCCCCCTGCCCCCGAAAGGTGCCAATTGTGGCACCAGAGGGGGAGAGGAGACAAATGAGTGGAAGTTCCACTTTTGGGTGGAACTCCGCTTTTATAGGCCACCATTATCCATCTACTCCTGAAGAGTGGCGACGGCCACGAAACATGTCGAGCTATTAGATGCCCTCCTTGTTTATACAATTCAAGATTGTTACCAATATTACATTGATTACACATTACTGGAATGTACCAGCTCAATCCAAGATTATACATTTTTATATTGTGGAGACACACAACAATGTGTTTGGTGTTTTGATAAAGGTTTACAATATGAACTAATATGTTACTATATTACCTCATTATCATGTTACTGTATATTCTGTATGAAATACATTTTATGTATTTTACTTTTTTGTCATGTATTATGTATATGTAACATATGTGGTTCTATCTTTTTCATATTACCCACCAGACATAACTTGGTTGTGTCATCTCCCTGGCTACATGCTTCATATAAAGTCCCAAACCTTCCCCATACATATTGACAGGGATGGAGGCATCTGTTCTATTATTTTCTATGCTTCATATAAAGTCCCAATCTCCCCCTTTGTTTTTCTGCGGATTTAACATTATACATTGCCTATTTCAACTTGTTCTTACACATGATTGTTTAGCTCCACCCCTGTGTGGGCAAACCACGAGCTTGTCATGTTTACAATAAATATATTGGAACAGAAAAGGAAAGGTAATTTTTAATAACATTCAAATACAATATGACTTGTGTAGCAATTGTATATATCATTATTATTTTTTAGGGCTGTGGAAATTAAAGATTAATTACTCAATTAATCGTTAATTTTTTTGATCGATCAAAAGTCTTTTGATCGGTATTCACCTCTCCGCCGGCTTCCGGGTCTTCAGGGAGTTTTGTCAGAGATCCGGTGACGTCACGGACATCGACGTCATCGGACTCCTCCCCCTTCCCCAAGTGCCTCCGTCTGCTAACGAAGGGAAGGGGGGAGGAGTCTGGTGAGGTTGAAGTTCTGATTGAACGAACCGCCTACGGGGGAGGAGCTACACATGACGTCACCCGCTGCTTCCCTAAGGAACTAACACGATTGTCGGCTTTACATGCTGTGTTTTTATCATCTTTATTTTAGTAGTTTGTGTTTGAACACAAAAATTAAATCTTATACTTAAGCGGTGAGCACTTGGATCTTTTCTTTCTACCCATGACCTGGCGTCCTTGCTGAGATCTAAGGAGACGTGAGAGAAATTTATGGTCCGTGTTAACCCTTTAGATACCCGCTTGTATGACCACCTGTTTGCACAAGGGTCCATGCCATAAGGTGAGAATGATTAGTTAGACCAGAGGTGGAGGGATTGTCACGCCACTGTGGAAAAAAATGACTTACGTCAGTGCTACAGTTTGAATTTAAAACGTATTTGTGTGAACTGTGAAGTTAAGTCATGGATTGTGGAAACGAACTAGTGTCGGGTGATTGTATATAGTGTATACCACATTTATCACTGACTAATGCAGAGTTGCAATGCAAGGAGATCAGCTAAAAGTAGTTGGATCTGTATGTGCGTTATAATTAATCGAAATTAGTCGATTAAAAAAAAAAATTGATTAATCGAACACGAAAATTTGAATCAGTAACAGCCCTATTATTTTTTTATTTGCTATTTATTTTCTACTCTTTAATTCCATCTTAATGCAAAATTGGTCCCTGCGTGTGTCTGATACCTATTAGATCGGACGCCATTCTGCAGACTTTGTAATGTCCTCTAGAATTGCTTGGTACGGTATAAACAAATATTTTTATATGAAAACTCGAGACTGATCTGCTGTTTGGAACAAAGCATCTACCATGCCAACAGCTGTCAATATGAGAAAAAAAAAAAACGGGAATAAAATCCTGCCTTATTTATCAATGCATTGTATATCCGGTATTAGCGGAATAAACGCAGGCTTTGACTTTGTTGATTGTCATTGTATTTGAAGTGTAAAGTATCAGAGGCAGGCTGCAGGCATAAGCTTGCTTCACACACACACCGCCATCCTCGGTGACAGGGGTTTTTGTTTAGCGTACTTAGAGAAGACAAAGGATAAACTTTGAGGATTCTCGGGAAGGGATTAAACACATTTACACAGGTGACAATGAAATAAGTGCGTTTGATTTATTCTTGGAATCTTTTCTTTCAAAATACATTTATATTGTCAGTTCATATTAGTTTGTTTGTGATTTGTTTTCACAAAAAAAAAATCCCTTTAATATACACTAACTTAGGAATTGTTTGCAGTTGATTTTGTTTGCTTGAGCATAAAATGATATGCTTATGTGCTTAATCCACATCTGTTTCAGTGGAAATGTGTTGCTGTAATTTTTTTGTTTACTTACAAGGTTTAACTCCTTTATGACAGCAAAACACATATATGCGGCGGCAGGGTGGGTGGGCCTTAAAGTAGTATGACACCCAAAACTAAAAATTGAATATACAGTGGAACCTTGGATTACGAGCATAATCCGTTCCAGGAGAATGCTTGTAATCCAAAGTACTCGCATATCAAAGCGAGTTTCCCCATAGAAGTCAATTGAAACAAATATAATTTGTTCCGCATTGACTTTTATTGCATGCAATACCGTATGTTACCAGAGGTGGGAGAGCGCTGGAGAACCTCGGAAATACTTGGGGACAGCTCGGCTGAACTCGGAAACCCTCAGAAAGGCTCGGAAACACTCGGGAATGGAGCATTCCCGAATGATTCTGAGTATTGCCAAACGGCTCTGAACCGTTCCAAGTGTCACCGGCGCCCCCGCACCTCTGGCCGAATGCGGTACTGCACACCCCATTAGCTTGAATTCTGCTCGTTTTGCGAGACAACACTAGCAAACCGAGTGAAGATTTAAAAAAAAAAGTTGCTCGTCCTTTAAAACGCTCATTAACCGCATTACTTGTTAACCAATGCTCCATTGTATTGGAGCTTACTAATCATTAAAAGCAGGGTTGCACCAATAACGATATTGATATTGGTATCGGTGCTGATACTAAGCAATTGCACGAATATCAGTACTCGTGCAAATGCTCTGATAACTGAAACCGATACTTCAGGCTCGGTTATTTTATTTGTCAGCGGGATTCCACCACTGAAAGCTGAAATGTAAAAAAAAAAAAAGAGGCGGCAATCACCAGTTGTTAAAGCGGAGTTCCACCCAGAAATTAAACTTCCACGGATCGGATTCCTCCCGCCCTCCGGTGCCACATTTGGCACCTTTCAAGGGGGAGCGAAAACATGTCAAATCCAGGTATCTGCTCCCACTTCCGGGGAAACTACCCAATGTCTGGCTCCTCCTCCTCCCCCTCTCTTCCTTCTGGGAGACACATAGGTCCCAGAAAACAGCAGGGACCATTCAAAACACCCAGCGCGACTCGCGCATGTGCAATAGGAAACAAGCTGTGAAGCCGGAAGTCTTCACTTCCTGTTTCCCTTAGTAAGGATGCCGGGGCCTGCACCTGGAGCCGAGGAACGGGTCGGCTTCGGGTGCCGACATCGCGGGATCCCTGGACAGGTAAATGTCCTTATATTTTTTTGTTTCTAGCGCAAAAAATTAAAACTGCAGAGGTGATCAAATATCACCAAAAGAAAGCAAAGCTCTATTTGTGGAAAAAAAAGGACATCAATTTTATTTGGGTACAGGGTGGCACGTCTGCGCTATTGTCATTTAAAGTAACGCAGTGCCGTATCGCAAAAATGGCCTGGTTATGAAGGGGGATAAACCTTCCCGGAGCTAAAGTGGTTAAAGCAACCTGTCAAATAATTTTTTTTTTTTTATTTAATTAAATTGTTCCTCTGTTTAACCACTTTAGCCCTGGAAGGACTTGCCCCCTTCCTGACCAGGCCATTTTTGAGATACGGCACTGCGTCGCTTTAACTGACAATTGCGCGGTCATGCAATGCTGTACCCAAACAAAATTGATGTCCTTTTTTCTCCACAAATAGAGCTTTCTTTTGGTGGCATTTGATCAACTCTGCGGTTTTTATTTTTTGCGCTATAAACAAAAAAAGCAACAATTTTGAAAAAAACACAATATTTTGTACTTTTTGCTATAATAAATATCCACCCAAAAAATATAAAAACACAATTTTTTTCTACATATTTTTGGTATAAAATGGTAATAAGCATATATTGATTGATTTTCACAAAGGTCTACAAAATAGGGGATAGATTTATGTAATTTTTATTATTATTATTTTTTTTTACTAGTAATGGCAGCGATCTGCTATTTTTTTTATCGGGACTGTGACATTGCGGCAGATCGGACACTTTTGACACTTTTTTGGGACCATTGACATTTATACAGCGATCAGAGCTAAAAAATAGCCACTGATTACTGTATAAATGTCACTGGCAGGGAAGGGGTTAACGCTAGGGGGCAATCAAGGGGTTAAATGTGTTCCCTCATGTGTGTTCTAACTGTGGGGGGATGGGAATGACTATAGAAGGAGACAGATAGTTGTTCCTACTTAGTAGGAACACACGATCTGTCTCTTCTCCCCTAACAGAACCGGATTTGGGGGTTTACACACAAACATCCCCATTCTCATTCTGTCACGAGCGATCGCGGGTGCCCAGCGGACATCGCACCCGCCAGGCACGCACATCGGCTCCGGTGACACGCTGTGGGCACGCACGTACGCCTGCAATAGTGTCTTAAAGAGCCAACGTACATCTACGGTGATTTGCGCGCCCGGGCCAACCTGCCGCAGTATAACTGCGGCGGCTGGCCGGCTATCAGTTAAACCCTTATTAACCCTTAAATTACTCTAATCAGCCATATTAACTCCTTATTCTCCTTCTCCATTAAAACATTTTTTACTGCTGATTTTTTTTTTTTTTCAGTTCTATTTTATAAACCGTTAATAATTAAAACTTTTTTTTGTTTGCTTTGTTCATTAATATTTGTACACCTTTAACATATATACAATTATTACCAAAAAAATGTATTTCATTTATAAATAACTTTTCAGTGCTTTGCACCATTGCTGCCAGCTGAAGTGTAAACAAAAAAGTTGTGGTAGGTATCAGTAATTGGTATAGGCGAGTACTAAAAAATAAAATATCTGTACTCGTACTGATTGTAAAAGAAATGGTATCGGTGCATTCCTAATTAAAAGTGGTGGCTGCATTCGTTTTCTCTTCTTTTTTTTTTTATAGGCTTTTAGCTTCACCTGGTGATCTGACCCATAACACATCTCCTGTATTGGAGTGTTTCATTCTGGATGAAGGAGCACAGGGGCACCTTTGGACAGCAGCTTTATTAATCTGGGGGCCGGGAATTTTAGATTTGCTAGCATATTTAAATACACTAACACACTGAAGCCAGCTTCCTTAGGATTTCTGCAGAAAATTAAGATTGATTTCCAATCTACTTTAATATTGGTTTGGATAAAAAGTTATTTCTGCCTGCGCTTAGGATCCAAAGGGAACAGAGATCGATTTAAGGACTATCACAGGTACTTGCAGAAATGTCTCCACTCTCCACCAATGTTGTCTCTTTCCTTCCATTTAAGGTCAGGTCAAGTAAGTGGTTGTAAACCACAAATAACAATTGCCCCATTTAAATTGAATTCTCCTGTATTGAATTCTCCTGTTTAGAGCTGCTGTTTTTTTGTCTTTTTAAAATGGCAAAATATCTGGTGATCCTGACTTTTTTTTTTTCATCATGCCCCACTTTTTTTTTTTTATATATTTTCTTTTTTTTATATATATTAACCACGTCTGACAGCCCTGTGGTAGCATTGACAGACATACACAATGCCATTGGGCTGCCCCGTTGACTCCCGGGATATCTGTGTCATTGATCCCAGGAGTCATCGTCACTCACTAATACCCTGTGTAATGTCTGTGTTCTCATGTGGGCATGTTTGCAGGTCACCCACGTCTGAGCACTGAATTCTGGGGGAAGGGGAGGAGGTCACATTCTCCCCGATACTAGGTATCTCTCATGACAAAGGTAAATATCAGTAATTGAAGGTGGGGACAGAGGCTTCCTAAACTTAAAAGTCAAATAAAGCTGATCAGAATTGGAGATGAGGTTTGGATTTGCTGCTATAATGGGTTTGAATCGAGGTACGTGATTCGTGACCCTTTGGCCCAAAGCTCTGAAGGTCTACCATCAGAAATCAGTAACAACCTATCATGCAGGTCATAGTCTTTTCCCCTGGTCAGTTGAGTCACAAGATCCAATTAATTGAAGGGATGGACAACCCAGCCCCCTTTCTATAAAAGCAGTAGCCATATTCTCAGTGTGTATTGGACTTGCTATGCAGAGCTGACAATTCTGTGAAGGGGAGATACTGTTTTTTAATATTTATTTAATTTTGACATAGGTACATGCCCCCCTATCGCAGTGCCCATCTTTCCATCCATTGTTTGACAACAGCTTGCTTATTAGCTTGACAAATTACCACAATTGAATAACAAGATTTGCCCTCTCCTAGAACTCAACAGAACAAGATTTGCCCTCTCCTTGACCTCAACAGAACAAGATTTGCTCTCTCCTAGAACTCAACAGAACAAGATTTGCCCTCTCCTAGACCTCAACAGAACAAGATTTGCTCTCTCCTAGACCTCAACAGAACAAGATTTGCCCTCTCCTAGACCTCAACAGAACAAGATTTGCCCTCTCCTAGACCTCAACAGAACAAGATTTGCCCTCTCCTAGAACTCAACAGAACAAGATTTGCCCTCTCCTAGAACTCAACAGAACAAGATTTGCCCTCTCCTAGACCTCAACAGAGTTTAATGCTAAGTTTACCAACTTCAAGCAAGATTGGCGAAACTGTTCACAAACTGAACCCAGGCATTTAGGACTGCGTTGAAAATGAATGATCAAAAAAAAAAAATCTTTGCTAATACCTAGCACTCTCCAACGCCTATAGCAACCTCCATGCCTATGGGATGCCTCCCTTCCAGCAAGAATAGTTCCAGAGCAAAAGGGAATTTGTCCAAAGACTGCCTGGCAGCACTAGGGTCATTGGTTAAAATCTCAACCAGTGTCCTACCTGCTTGGAGTTCACATGTCCTCCCTGTGCCTGTGTGGGTTTCCTCTTGGTACTCCAGTTTCCTCCCACCCCAAAGACATGCTGGTAGGTTAGTTGACTCCTGTCTAAATTGGCCCTAGTATGTGTATGCAGGATTGTGTAGGACATTATATTGTAAGCTCCTTCAGGGCAGGGTCTCATGTGAATGTACAATATATATGTAAAGCCCTGTGTAAATTGATGGTGCAACATAAGTACCTGTAATAAATACACTAATGGCAGAAAGTAAATAAGAACTAAAGAGTCTCTTAATGAAGGTGAAAGAGGAGAGCGCAAAAGCTGGCCTGAAATTGATGAACATTAAGAAAACTAAGATAATGGCAACTGGTCCCATCACTCCTTGACAAATAGAAGGAGAAGAGATGGAAACAGTTACAGATTTTATCTTCCTAGGCTCCAAGATCAAGGCAGACATTGACTGTAGTCTTGAAATTAAGAGACGCTTGCTTCTTGGGAGGAAAGCAATGGCAAACCTAGACAACAATATAAAAAACAGAGACATCACCCTACCAACAAAGTCCTGTATAGTCAAAGCTATGGTATTCCCAGTAGTAACCTATGACTGTAGAAGCTGGACCACAAGGAAGGCTGATCGCGGGAGAAATGATGCGTTTGAACTATGGTGTTGGAGAAGACTCTTGAAAGTCCCTTGGATGGCAAGAAGATCAAACCAGTCAAAATTTAAGGAAATCATCCCTGAATATTCACTGGAAGGACAGATCCTGAAGCTGAAACTCAAATACTTTGGCCACATAATGCGAAGAGAGGATTCTGATGCTGGGAAACATGGAAGGAAAAATAAGAGGATGACAGAAAACAAGATGGATTGATAGCATCATCGAAACAATGAACATGAAGTTAAGCAAGCTCTGGGAGGCAGTGGGGGACAGAAAAGCCTGGCGCGCTATGATCCATGAGGTCAAAGAGTCGGACTTGACTAAACGATTGAACAACAACAACAATAAATAAGTAAAGACCAAGCCATCCTTGCACCCTCTGGCCATGCTGCAATCAATTCAAATAAGAGCACCATTAGCACTATTACACACGTTCTCTATTACAGTTAAGCTACACCACCCATCTGCTCTTTGCTTATCTGGCTGTGGGCCCCCATCCCAATTTCCCTACACCCGCAGCAGGAATAATAGAGACTGAGCAATCAGTCAGTTTTGGCAAACAGGTTTTGGGTGCACTTACTCTTTGAAATGCTAGTGTAGAGTAACTGTTACGAAGAGAAGAAAATTATATATGTACCAGCTAGCAGTAAATTGTAGATTTCTGTTTCAGTCTCCCAGAATCCCTTGTGGCTCCAGTAATCCTCACAGTCATAGCCTGTCATCTGGAGATTGGGCTGCGCATCTAAGCGAACACTGCAGACATTATGACTGAAAATATAAATATCAATACGGCAACAAAGCAGGAGATTCGAATACATGGCTTCCACTCTTAGCGACTCCGGGTGTCATTATCGTCTCTGCGCCTTTTGGAAAACCGTATTAAAGGTTGATAGCATTATCGCTGCAAAATAACTTTAAAAGTCTGTAATTTGTAACTGTAGGCTTTCAGCAACATTAAATTGTTTGAAGCAATCGCTGTAAGCCTGACAGGAACCGACAGAACATTTGATAACACAATTTCCATGTATGCCAAACAGGGAAGAGTAAATTGTCGTCTGAAATGCGCGGTCTGGATTTTGCTAACAGCGAGTTAACCCTTCCTTACCTTGTGCCAAAGTGGTGCTGCTTGGCAAAACTTTAGCAGCTTTCTCTATACTAGATAGACCC
This sequence comes from Lithobates sylvaticus, assembly GCA_028564925.1. Taxonomy (NCBI): domain Eukaryota; kingdom Metazoa; phylum Chordata; class Amphibia; order Anura; family Ranidae; genus Lithobates; species Lithobates sylvaticus. The sequence continues at coordinate 233,149,991 of CM053032.1, forward strand.
TGTTTTCAAGCATTCATCTATAAATTCTTACTTAAAGGGGTTGTAAAGGAAATTTTTTATTTTTTTTTAAAGTTATAAGTAAGTTATACCTACCTCCACTGTGCAGCTCGTTTTGCATAGAGTGGCCCCGAACCTGGTCTTCTGGGGTCCCTCGGCGGCTGTCTCGGCTCCCCCCTCGCAAGTACTTCTCACGTTCATGCGAGCTCCCCTCGCATGGTGAGAAGCACAAGCGGGCGCGCTCCCGTAATACAGCCGACGGCTATATCGGCTCGCTACATCACTCGGCCCCGCCCCCCGGCGCGCTGCGTCATTGGATGTGATTGACAGCAGCGCGAGCCAATGGCTGCGCTGCTTTCAATCCATCCACTCTAGCCAATCAACGGCCAGGGTGAGCGGTGAAGAGGATGTGGGGGCGAGCGCGGGACTTTCGAGGGGTCAGGTAAGTTCTGATGAGGTGGCACTTATGGGCACTGATGAGGCTGCACTTATGGGCACTGATTAGGCAGTGTGATGAGGGGGGCAGTATGACATGGGGGAGTATGACAAAGGTTGGCAGTGTGATGGGGGCAGTGTGACAGGTGGGGGGGCAGTGTGATGGGAAACAGTATGACAGGGCAGTGTGACAGTTGGGGGGGGTAGTGTGATAAGAGGGGGCATTGTTACAGTAGGACACACAGTATACTTACTCATGTGCCAGGCTTACCAGACCCGGCAGAAGAAGCTTAGGGGCAAGCAGTGGGAGCCAGAGTCAGGGGGTGGAGCTAGGGGCAGAGCTGGTGGTCCTGGCAACTGACTGCCAGAATCACCTAGCTTTGGGGTAAATAGGGGGGGTGGTGGCATATAGCAGAATTGATGCCCTGTATTTTGCTCCTGCAGCCGGTAAATGCCTGCTTCTCCTTCTCTTACTCCTGAAGGCATTCAGTAGCTGCAGGAGCAAAATGCAGGGTGTCGGTTCTGCTATATGATGCTGCCCCTCTCATCCAGGTGTAGACAAATATGAGAGAGGGGTCACATGGGCCCCCTGAAGCACGAGGCCAGGTTGCAATTGCGACCTCTGCGACCCCTATAGTTACGCTTCTGGCTCATAGCCAAGAGTTCTGTTGCATCTGTGAGATTTATGGATCTGGACGCAGCTCCACAAAAGCCAGTGTCAACGAAGGTTCCGTTTTTGTTTCTTAAAGCGGAGCTGCACCCGCACAAAAAATATTAAAAGTCAGCAGCTACAAATAGTGCAGCTGCTGACTTTTAATAAATGGGCACTTACCTGTTCCTGGTTCCAGCGGTGTAGGCAGAATGTGACGAGAGACTGCTCGTCTCTCGCTGCCCCGCCTTCAGGGAATCAGGAAGTGAAGACGCAATGTCTTCACTGCCCGGTCCCTACTGCGCATGCGCGAGTCGCACTGTGCGCCCCTATTGGTCCCCGCTGTGTCCTGGGAACTTTGTTTCCCAAGACACAACGGGGCAGCTCCGGATAAGGGGCAGGGCAGCTCCGGATAGGGATAGGGGCAGCTATCCGGAAGTGGGTGCAGATACCTGTATTATACAGGTATCTGCACCCCCCTCCCCCCTGAAAGGTGCCAATTGTGGCACCGGAGGGGGGGAGGAATCCGATAAGCGGAAGTTCCACTTTAGGGTGGAACTCCGCTTTAAGAAAAGGAGCCCAACTTATGATTTTGCACGCAGACCCACTATATTTAGAAAATGCCCATGGTTTTCAACAAACCCCCTCCAAATGCAAAATACACTTGTGGATAAGGCCAGTTGTGTACGCTAGGCTAAGCAACTGCTCCACTCACTGGTATTCCTTTACAGAACAGTAATGTAAGATGAAAGTACCAAGATTTCATTTTACTTTTTACAGAAATTATTTGCTTACATTTCCCAAGAAGCGTTGCCTGGAGTCTCCCAACCTGTATTTTGTACTTTAGTGAAATGACTAGCGTCAAAAGCTTTCAGAGAAATAATTATGGCAGCATGAGAAAAAGCGCCTCTTTACTTATGAACCACGTAGTAAGCGCCCTCGCTTCTTGCCTCTCAGGAAAGAGATTTTTCTATGCCAGTCTCTAACACCTGTGATTTATTTGCTGATCTTTGCAAAGCAGGGTCATTTTTAACCTATGGAATTGATACCTCCATAATCCACATTTCCAATAATCTTGCTGATCTCTAGCATAGCTTCTGCTCTCTGGCTGAGGGCGACTGCAATGGATAAACCAAACCAGATAAACCTTGATCTGCATAAGCCTAGTTGATCCCTCACAGGTTGGAAGTGATGTGGAAAAAAAAGAACTATCTCAAAGGCTCATATACACTTTACATTAAGATGGGTGCCAAAACCATGTATAAATATTTTGCATCAGTACCTTAATAGGATGTGTAGCACAGGTATCTGTCATTGCTTATGAACATTTGTTGGGAAGTTTAATAGAATCTAATAATGAAGTTTAGATGAGACTGACAGTTGAGTTGGCTTTGGATTGCTGAACTGTGGAGTCTGTGGATACGGTGATCTGATCTAAACAGAGTATTTTTTATTAGAAACTGGATGAAACAGACAAGCCGTAGTATATTTGAGGTCAGTTTCTATGTCTGCAGAAAATAGATTTGCTGCATGGGAGATTGCTTAAATCCTAAAATGTGTGAGTTGATTTTGTTAGAAATATTACAGACCTCTCTACTTTTGCACTTGTAGTAAAGTTGGTTGAGGTTAGGAAAATATTTTTTGATAGTATTGTAAAGTATCAAGATTATCTGGAACTGGCAAAATAACAGCTTGCAAGAATATTTCTGTATACTATCCGACCAATTGTTAATTTTAACAAAATTATACGTCACAATTGCTTGTGCATTTCATGAAGGTATAATATACACTATATTCAAAAGAATTGGGACGCCTGACTTTAAATACAAATGAACTATAATTAGTCCAAAGGGTTCAATATTGAGTTGGCCCACCCAAGCTATAACAGCTTCAACTCTTCTGGGAAGGATGTCCACAAGGTTTAGGTGTGTGTCTATGGTAATGTTTGACCATTCTTCCAGAAGCGCATTCGTGAGGTCAGGCACTGGACGAGAAGGCCTAGATCACAGTCTCCACTCTAATTCATCCCAAAGGTGTTCTTTCAGGTTGAGGTCAGGACTCCTCACATCACAGTTCCTCCATCACAAACTTGCTCATCCATGTCTTTATGGACCTTGATTTGTGCACAGGTATGCAGTCATGTTGGAACAGGAAGGGGCCATCCCCAAACTGTTCCCACAAAGTTGGGAGCATGAAATTGTCCAAAATGTCTTATTATGCTGACGCCTTAGGAGTTCCCTTCACTGGAACTAAGGGGCCAAGCCCAACCCCTAAATAATAACCCCACACCATAATCCCCCATCCACCAAATGATTTGGACCAGTGCACAAAGAATGGTCCATAAAGACATGGATTAGCGAGTTTAGGGTTGAGGAATTTAACTGGCCTGCACAGAGTCCTGACATCAACCCAATATAACACTTTTGGGATGAATTAGAGCGGAGACTTTGAGCCAGGCCTTCTTGTCCACATCAGTACCTGACCTCACAAATGTGCTTCTGGAAGAATGGTCAAACATTCACATAGATACACTCCTAAACATTGTGGACAGTCTTCCTAGAAGAGTTAAAGCTGTTTTAGCTGCAAAGGCTGGGTCAACTCAATATTGAACCCTTCGGACTAAGACTGGGATGCCATTAAAGTTCATGTGCGTGTAAAGGCAGGCATCCCAATACTTTTGGTAATCTAGTGTATGCTTAATCTACAGTATATTATAAAACGGTATATGTTTAAATGGCATGTGTGCTCCTTATAGTTGGTTTTTATATGGGTGGGTTTGATATACTGTAGACCTGTCACTTTGTCCATTTGGACCAAAGCGATAGGTTGTCTTAATAAGACATTCCCCACCTCCCAGCGATGCCCACTTTTTCCATGCTCCTCTAATGCTTTACTCATCTGCTAGAGCCCATGGAAACACCTAGTACTTCTGGGTATGGGAAATAATGTGACCATATCTCCTTCCTCTTATGATATAGTGCTTGAATACTGAGCGGCCCGTTGCCAGTATTGGACATGTTGTGCTCATCAGGTGGGGGAGGCAGGAAGGTCATAGCTTCAAAACAGTAACAGCTTCAATTTAAGTAAAGTTGTCACTGCCCCTCACAAACAAAGCTATCCCTTGAAAGCTAGCATAACCTCCAACAAATGCTGATTGGTGCCTTTCCTGTTTTAGAAAATTGCAGAATAACCCTATGCATTGGCAATGTTGGCACGGAGGTATACTACTACCGCATCCCACAATGCAGCAGGGTAGCCTCTCAATGGGGTCCTGAATTGTGTTGTGCCTTATGATGTTGCAATTTATACAGGAAGCACATAGGGAAGTAACCTATACAACTACAGTACTGGGATAGCTCTCAGCCCCCGTACACACGGTCGGAAATTTCCGACCACAAAATCCGTCTGATTTTTTCCGACGGATTTTGTCTGACACTGGTGTTGCATACACATGGTCGGAGAAAGTTGTTGGAAAATCCGATCATTCTGAACGTGGTGACGTTCGTTGCGTACGACGGAACTACGTAGAGGCTAGTAGCCAATAGCTTTGGTCTCGTAATTTGATCTGAGCATGCGTGACACTTTGTCTGTCGGAATTCTCTACACACGATCGGAAAAAGTCTGATCGGATTTTGTTGTCGGAAAATTTGAGAGCAGGATCTCAAATTTTTTCCATCAGAAATTCCGACTGAAAAAGTCCAATGGAGCCCACACACAGGCGGATTTTCCGACAACATGGTCCGATCGGACATTTTCCGTCTGAATTTTCGACCGTGTGTACGGGGGCTAAGTGTAGTGTAAAGCAAAAAGGTCTTCTGAAGCACTGTTCTGTGACCTATAATGTCACTTTCAGGAGGCATATCAAGGCTGGTACATGAAAAGACCACTTTCCACTAACAGTTGTACACTTTGCCTCCAACCAACAACAGATTTTCATCGATATTTTGACCGCCCTTACCCCCTCAGCTGTAGGTTAGAAATTGCAGTGCTAAGTATTTAAAACATTTACATAACACAAGATGCATAAGGCAACATCTGAGGCAGAAAGATGTGTTCTGAATGAATTGGTTATTTCTTTTATATGTACCAAAAAGTTCAGGCTTACAAAAATATAGATAGAATAATTATACAGATAGCACATACCTTGAGTTAGTTATTCCCAGGTCGAACAAAGTTCACAAATCTCAGAATAATATTAAAGGATACACGTTTCCTCTGTGTAGGGTATTGTGGTACTGGTTCCTCCCAACAGATAGCTATAGAAGGACACTTCCAGAGTGTAACAATATGAAGAATCATCCAAAAGACCTCCTAAAAGCCTTCTACCAGTTCCAGCCTTCATGGTGTCTCGGTTGAAAGATGTGCTGGACTGTAAAAAAAAAAAAAAAAATGTATAAAAATACAACATTAATTGAATATGTCATCAAACTTTCATATTTCTGAAGCTAGTTTGAAAAATATAACTAAGCACAATTGGTTATAATGCTACTTTACATAATGTCAACATGAAGTTGATGGCAATGTGAACACTTTTAAACGCTATATACTGCTTTTGTTTACTCCAATCTACTTTACATAACAGACTGAAAAGAGAGACAGTGGTGGCAATTCGGAGAAGGTCAAGGGCCAGGGCTGGTGGCAGAAACAAGGGACCAGAAGACAGGCTGGTTCATTATAAGATTAGAATGTTCAAATGAGAAGAGAAGCTGAATCATTTCCATAAGAACAGATCAGGATATTAGCGGTACTGGACAAAAACAGAATTTAAACAATGAACTGATAGAAAATGTTCTTAGACCAGGCCTGGTTAAATATTCCCAAAATGTAAAAGAATAGGGAGCCAGCATAAATTAGTCTGAACTAACCTCTCTGCAGTTCCCCCAAGGCTTATTAATGTTCAACTCAGTACTGACCTCCTTACAGTACTCCTTTGCTCAGAAATGTCCTGGATAGTGCCCCCATGCTCAGTATGGACCTCCCGATAGTGTACCTAGACTCCATAGTGCCCCATAGTTTCTCTCTTTGTTCAGTACACACACCACATAGCACCCGTATGCCTAATGTGATGAACCGCTCAGGATGGCAATTACATCTTCTCACCTCCCCCCGCCAAATAGGGTGCAGGCTCAGTATACAAGATAATGCAAGCAAAAAAAGTCTGAATGGCAGCACTCCAAATGAATACCTTTATTGGAAATTTAGTCCATACAACAATCGGAATAAAAAGCACAACTGCCTTTAGCCTTTTTTACAATGCATGCATCAGTGACATTGTCCCTCTAGTCTTCCTGCTGGAGCACGCGCTACGCGGAATCATGGACAGGGCACTTGAGGCAGAACAGCGATAGGAAGAGGAGGACTTCCTTACCCCTCAAGGCCCCCTTTATCCAGATAGCATTCCTGCAGGCCCGCCAAACACACAGGAAGAAGAGGAGGAGGAGGAGGATTGTGTCAGCATGGATTTAGAGGATAACACTCAGCAGCAGTCTTCAAGGGATGGTTTACAGTCACCAGAAACCCAAGCAGTTGTACGTGGCTGGGAGGAGGTAGTTACTGATCATGTGATCCTTAGTGACCCAGAGCACTCAGAATCGAATGCCTCTGCAAACTTACGTTGCATGGTCTACCTGATTCTACAAAGCCTGTGAAAGGACCCTGGGAATCGTGGTATCAAGGAGAGGGATCATTACAGGCTGGCAACCCTTCTTGATCCACGTTTCAAGGGTAAGGTTGCAGAACTCATCCTGCCTTTGCAGAAGGAGCAGAGGATGAATTATCTTCAGGAGGCCTTGAAGAAAGTTTTGTGCAATGCATTTCCAGACCCTGGGAGGTTACAAGTTCCTTGTGCTGGACAACGTGTTGCTGAGGCTTCGTTCAGTCAGAGGAAGAGCGGTGGAGAAGGTGGTCGGCTGACCGATGCCTTTAAACAATTTTTCAGTCCTCAGCGCCAAGATCTGACCGGTTCAAGCAACCATCGCCAACGTCTGCATTACATGGTGCAGGAATATCTAGGGGCAAGAGCTCCCCAGTTGTGGAAAGTGCCAGTAAATTATGCTAGACATTTAAATTGCCCGTAAAAGCCGTGTGCCTAAGCCCTCATAGTTAGAAAGCAAAAGGGTCAAAAAAAATTGCAAAAAAAGAGCCAGGAAGTGAAAAGTAGTAGGTTTCATTTAAAATGGAATCCTAATTTTATAATAATTCCAAAATAATTCTCAAAGCAGAATAAAACTATTAAAGCATTACTTTACTCTGAGCCTGGAAGCCAATGCCATTAATACAGGCAACTTCATATATCAGCAGAACAATTAACAAAAGCAGCAGTTTGAAAATGAGAACATATTTCTTTCTAGTCTTCTCTACCTGTCATTGATATATGGAGTGTAAAGAGGGCTCGTTCCTTTGTACTCACCACCTGACCTTCTGGATTCAACACATGGAGAAGAGAATAAGTTACACACGCTGGAGTACAGGCTATGTCAAGAGCATTTGGCTGACATATGGAGGGAGATGCTCCTTTGACCATATTGACATGAAGACAGAAGCATGATGAAAAAAAAAACACAGAGCCCTGGATTAAGAGTGTTGAGGAGCCAGACTGGGGCCTTTCATGTTGTAATAGTCAAAAACAATTTATGGCCCATCTTTGAAAATAAATTAATCCAGAAGTAAAATAGTCAGGGCAAAGTGATATCGCCTCCTGATATCCGACCTCTGCAATCCCTTGATAATGGCAACCATCCAGGTAAGCTCATTTGACACCAAAGCATAGTCAGCATACATATTGTGACAGTTGAATTTTGAATCTGCAGTTCAGCAAACACATTCCTATTTCTCCAACTTCTGTTCTTTGCACTAAAATGAGTATCATTACATTGGTGACACCTACCCAGAGCTCAATATACATAAAACCTGGTGCGCTTCATGCTCAAAGACATTTGAGTTGAGAGTGAGACTGTAGAGCAGCCTTTCTCAATCTTTTTAACATGGAGGAATAATAATTATGTAGCATGGCCCCCTAGAGGACTGTTTAGAATTACCTGCACATCGGCACGGCCATGACCCGGTAAACCTTCCAACCCACTTGACACTCTGGGTTCAGACATTCTTGTATTACTGTAGAGTAATAATCAGAGAACTCTGTGTATTTGGGTTCTATGAATATTTTTCTTGAACCATTAATGGGAAACATTGTCACAAAGAGGAGGTAACAGATCTGCTGAGGTCTAGGCAACAGCACCAACTCAACAAAACAATTCCTCCAAACTACCCAAGACAAATATTAACAATGGCAATATGATATACACACACATATATATATATATATATATATATATATATATATATATATATATATATATATATATATATATATATACACACACACACACTTCCTTGAGAGATAATGTTTCCCCCTAGACGGATATTTCAGCTAAATGATTATACTGACTGTCACGTACTACTTACAGTGAGCCCACAGGCGAGCAGGTGACACGGGATCCCCCAGGGCATGGAGTCTAAGGGCCAGCCGGTATTCTGCCAGGGACCCCCTCATGAGGGTTTTGGCTTAGCTGTGTGCTGACCCCAGGTCACGACTCCCGTGTTCCCCCGGGTAGCTAGGGAAGTACCAGAAGACACTGAATGAATGAATGAATGAATGCATGAATGATTTGTATACACTGACAGATAAGGATGGATGGATAAAGCAAAGGAGAGCTGGATAGCGAGCCAAGGTCAGGGCAGGCTGCAGACAACGTAATCAGAACAAGCCAAGTCGGTACACAAGAGATCAATTCACGAGAGGTCAGGTTAAGGCAGGTTACACGAAGGGAGCTCAGAAACAAGCATTGCTCAAGCAACCAGAAGCTGGACTGGAAGGAATTTAAATAGAGAAGCACACGAGGGGCTGGACAGGAAGTAGCAGGAAGGAACGACATAATTAAGCAACAGGTGAGACCGGCGACACCCATAGCTGCAGAGTGTTGCTAGAAGAATGTCCGACAGCAAGCGGCAGAGCTAGGCCTCTCAGGTTATGGATTTCTCCCTACATTTGTGGTCAGTGGGAACAATCCCCCTTACAGATATACAAAAAGATCATTGGTGTCAGTGGCTATCATCTGACATACAAAAATTGCTTTTCGCTCAAGGAACCCCTAGCAACCTCTGGAGGAACCCTATCATTCCATAGAACCCTGGTTGAGAAACTTTGCTGTAGAGACGTACTTACCAATGGATGGGGCCAATACTGCCAGATTTAGTGAATGAAAGGGTGAACTAGCATACTAAAAATGCTTGCCATGAGCTTAATTTGTTGCATTAAGACATGCAATGCTCCAGGCCATCAGTGGGTCTCTTTATCAGATCAGTATCAATGTTGCCTAAGGAGGCCCATTAATGGCTCAGAAACATAAAAAAGCCCATAAGGAGCATTTTGGATGTGCTGGTGACACTTGTGATTCATTGGACCCACCCTGAGCTATCTACCCATCTGAGCTCAATGGTATACTGTATATCATCCCGTTATGTCCTCTTCAAGCCTGATTCCAGGTTTAAGCTAGTAAGCAGTAACACAATACAAAGAAATAGTTCAGGTCATTACACTAGCTGATTTCAAAAAGTATTTTATAGATTTAGAAGTCATGTATATGTAAACTTATTTTTTTTTATTTGCATGAAGAATTGACTAAAATATTAGCAGCCAGATCTCCTGTCACTAGGACATTAGAATTGCACATAACTGCAGGTCAAGGGTTAACCCCTCCATACATTTTGGGTTGTTATTACAGTCTGCATCTCATAAATTACCACCGTATCGCCAGCAAAGCAGACACTCCGAAAGAATACCACCCAAGGGAACTTATAATGGAGCAGACACAGAATAAATGACATATAAGTGGTAAATTCCAATTTCACGTTCCGTGCGCCTAACTCTGGCAGTTAATTCTAAAACAACACCCCGAGGTCAGGCAGGATTGGACTCCGTGCCACCATATGACAAGGCTGTCCTATTTATTTCAGTTTTTCTTCAGGGCTACGTTCCTGCTAGAGAAAGTGGAGAAAACACACATCTTTTACAGTCTGTTAGTCTCTGTCACCAGCACATGCCTGCAAAAATCTGCGTGAGATAGTAGCATGGCCAAGACGTGCTCTCTGCCCACAGGACAGAACTGGTGGCTGTGGCTTTATACTGGAAAATATCATAACAAAGCCTCAGGAAGCACTTTCTCCAAACAGATTGAGCTGTATTTATTTTCAATTGTCCCAGAAAATATCGCAAAATGGTCTGTACGCTTCACTAGTACAGTAAAGGGCCTGATAGCACGAGCACTGAGTTGTGGCGGATAAATCTGGGATTTCATTATTTTGTTTCATTGGCATCTAGAGGGAATAATAATAATCACTCTAAACATAGTCATGGACGTAAGCTAACCTGTCAGATACAGACCGCAGTGGTAGCCATCTTGTCAGCTGAAATAATATACAGAGGGTAAAATAAGTATTGAATACGTCACCATTTTTCTAGGTAAATACAGGGGGTCCCCGGGTTACAAACGAGATAGGGACTGTAGGTTTGTTCTTAAGTTGAATCTGTTTGTAAGTCGGAACAGGTAAATTTTTTAAGTGTAGCTCCAGCCAAAAAATCTATTTTTAAGCTTTTTGGAGAACATCTGGAAGGGTTATCACCCCTGTAACATTTGTTTTGCTGTCTGTGCCTCTGTTCAGAAGATTTCACCTCACCTTCTGTCCCAATGACAATTGGATTTTGAAAATTTTGGGTTGTTAGGGAAACATGGACTGGTGATAAAGCATCAGTGGAGACACCTTTTTCCCATATTAACTCTTACAGGAGTGAATTTCCCTTCCTAGGGGTAGATTTCCTCTCACTTCCTGTTGTCTCCCTCCGTTTGTAAGTAGGAGTCGTTTGTAAGTCGGATGTTTGTAAGTCGGGGACCCCCTGTATGTTTCTAAAGGTGCTATTGACAAAAATTTTTACCACATGTCGGTAACAACCCATGCAATTCATACATACAAAGAAACTAAAACAAATAATTTCAGAAATTAAGTTATGTGTCATAAAATGGAATGACACAGGGAAAAAGTATTGAACACCCTAACTGAAATATATTTAATACTTGGTACAAAATCCTTTGTTGGTAATGACAGCTTCAAGATGCCTCCTGTATGGCGAAACCTGTCACATGCATTGCTCAGGTGTGATTTTGGCCCATTCTTCCACACAGTCATCAAATCTTGAAGGTTCCGTGAGCCTCTTCTATGAACTCTGATCTTTAGTTTGTTCCATAGATTTTCTATTGGATTCAAGTTAAGTGATTGGCTGGGATCATTCTAGCCGCTTTATTTTCTTTATTTGAAACCAATTGAGAGTTTCTTTGGCTTTGTGTTTGGGATCATTGTCTTGCTGAAATGTCCACCCTTGTTTGATCTTCATCATCCTGGTAGATGGCAGCAGATTTTTATCAAGAATGTCTTAGTACATTTTTCCATTCAGCCTTCCTTCAATGGAAAAGCATGTTTACAACTTTATGCCTTGCCACCCATAGTTGATTGTTTGCTTCAGTTGCAATACCATGGAGTGAAATGCTCCAGGAAAGCTCTTTTCATGCTAAGCTAATCAAAATGACCACAACTGATCACAGTTGAAAGTCAAATGGCTTTGTCTGCCATTGAGAAGGTGATTAGCTACACCTGATTGAGTTTAAAAGTCATTTTTAGGAGGAGGTGATCATTTTTCCAAATCTGATTCTGTTTTTTATTTTTTTTTGTCTGTTGGCGTTATATCTTTTACTTAGGCGTTATAAGTTACACTGAGTAAATACAGCTGGATGGAAAAAAAAAACTGTGTCTGTCTTTATTTCAGACTGCAAGGCAACAAAATTTGATTATTTTAAAGTGGGTGATTATTTTCTATAAACACTGTATATAACATTGTTGCCCTATTTTTACCTAATGCCCTTCTAGGCTAAATTTATTGTGCATTGCTCATTTTCATGCTCACAGTGCTTCATATAGCTCAAATGATCTATGTAGGTGTATTCTCCATGAGGTCAAATTTTAGATTTTTATGATTTTTCTTCCTGATTTACATAAGGAAGATACATGGCAAATATGAGGAATACATAAAAAAAATATGGCTTTCTGCAATTCCACAAAAATTTTGGTGGCCAAGTCTTCTGCCTAATAGTCTATCTATAAATAATGGCTTGGTCATACCTTAGTGATGTGACCAATTCATAATGATTTCAAGTCTACAAATGGCTCCTTCCGGGAAATGGTTGCCTACACTGTGCAAGTCTTAAAGAAAATAGCTGCTGTTGTAGATGGGTTTATTCAATAACCAGTGATTTTCTTTGCAATAAACAGCAAAGAAAGCACAGCAACCAATAAAACCAGAGAGGTATTAACTCCAATGACCAGGATGATTGGGTTATGTGGCTTGAGGGGTCCATTGGCCATGGCTACATGCATAGTCCACCAATCATGACCCTTCAAAGAGGAGTTGTCTAATATTAGATTGACCTGGAGTTTGGAACCCTTGCCATTATCTGTGCTACTCTTTCTGATGCAGGATTTACTTTCACATTTTTAGAGGTGACCACAAAAGTGAAAATAACAAGTAAACACAATTGTAAAGATTGTGTCGTGCCACTGCCTTTCTGCCCAAGGCAGAGGTTCAAGAATAAGCATTGGTCATTTTGTCCTTCCAATATTGGTACATGTCAAGATACCCCATTAAATGTGCTCACCAAGTTTTGCCCTCAATACTTCTCCCTCTCCCAATAGTTTGCAAACAAGTGCTTTTGATGATGCGCATAAGTAAAATGACAATCACACAGAGGGAATAGATGCCATCAAAGAAATCCAGCCTAAATGTCCTTTCTTTACTAGAAAATGTGTTTTTATTGCTGTCTTTACAAGGATTTCCCATCAATTCCTGTTTCGTCTGACCCATGTCAAATAGACTTAAGGTAAGAACAAATCTCCAAAATGAGGACACAGCAATGTAAAGTTACAAGATTATACATTTTTCACGTTCTTATTGTGTCTACAAGACACAAAAGTGAAAGAATACTTTCTAATGGAACACAGAGAGCAAATAAAATACTTGGCATGTTTTTTTACCCCTACCAACTTTATCCAAAAAAAAAAAAAAAAAAAAAGTTTTGGCTTTAGATATGTAGAAAAGGAAGGGGGGGAGGGGCTGGGACCGAGAGAGGCGGGCCCATATAGAAGCTACTTATGGTAACAAATGTATAGATTGAAACTTGCAGTAATTATAAGTGAAAGTTTATTAGTAAAGTTGGGTATCTTCCTTAAAAAAGGAATATCATATTCCTATTAGCATGGACAGACAAACAAGACAACATGAAACAACCATATAACAAGCAAGTGGTGCACCACAATGACAATAAAGCAGAACTGTTCAGTTGGGGCTAATTGGTAAAGTAAAGTCAAAATTTTAAATTCAAGAATGAATTTTTCTTAATCACATACCAATTTATGCCCCATCTGATCATGGCCCTGATCGAAAGGTAAGTAATAACCAGGATATAAGGCACGTCACTATCGATAAATAAAGCAAAACATACAGCAAAAAATACAAAAATGATTCAGTAGCTGTTCATCTATGCTGGTGTAAACCTGGTTATTAGTCCCGTAATTGGCTACTTAATAATTTGAGAAAGTACAGCAGCTCCAGATTGATTAGCGGTATTGCAAACCGGCCGTGTGTGGTAAATAGCGATCATTGGAGATCAACAGAATCAATCAATCATGAGACTAGGCAGCTTCCGTCAGCAACAAGGTGATACTGAATATCAAGCAGACAACCGTAAATTTACGTAGTAAGCAAAGTTCAAGTGCGGCTCAATCACTCATCAAATATCAGGACACATCAGCATCAAGGAGCTGGCGGTATTAATAAGGGCAAACCCGATCGATATCAGGTTTTTTGGCAAGATTACCAATGCCGGTTGCACTACCCTATAGTCCCAAGCCAGTCCTACCTGCAGGTGTGTGTCCCCCGTCAGTGTCGGGGGTGTCATGTGTTAGTCCCGAAATCGTCCGTGGGTGATGGCCAACAGATCTACAGCTGGGTTGCTGGATCGATGGTAACGACTTGGCTTAGTGGTGAAAATATGAAGGAGCATGTATTAACTTGGCTGTGCTCGGTGCTCGGTGTGCTCGATGTCACTTGCTGGTTCAGAGCCGCTGCTGGTGCGTCACTTTCTCCGTGCGGGGATTCCGCTCTGAGTAGCGAATGGTGGGCGTCTGTCACATGGTGCAGTGACGTCAACGCGTTTCGCTGGGTGCGTAGTTGCGTGGCTTCTTGCTTGGCTTTAGATATATCCAAAGCTCCTAAACTATCTATAGAAATGATACAATAGTTGCCTGCTCCATCAAACTTTGGAAAAAGGATGATCTCTTGTCTATAGGCTATAGGCATGTCTGTTTACAATTGATTATACAAAATTTTAAACAGAAAGCTTTGTTTGGGGCACTAGCACACATCTGTGAATCTCAGAAGGTTGGAGTCTACTCCCCTGGTTTACCACCTTTCTCTAGCCATTCCTCCTCCAAGAGTAACAAGGTTTCAGGTCTTGGGGACAAAAGATTCTTTGCAAAATATAATTATTGATCAGCATCAGATTATCTATATACACTTCATTTTGTCAGAGATAATCCTGCACAGTTTCCTTGCACACAAACATAGATATAGCATGGGTGACTAACCTAGGAATGTAGTCTTTAGGCCAAATCCTTGAAATCCTCCCCACTAACCAGAGGACCTTTCAGTATCTTAACTCTGTGTGGAAATTTTCATTGACATCAACTACAATATCCTTATTTTACCCTAGAAGACTGTGGGGTTGGTTTACTAAAACTGGAGAGTACAGCTGTGCATGGTAGCCAATCAACTTCTAACTTCAGCTTGTTCAGTTAAGCTTCAACAATAAAACCTGGAAGCTGATTGGTTCCTGTGCAGAACTGCACTAGATTTTGCATACACCAGGTTTAGTAAATCAACCCATTTGTTTTCTTTATCACATTGCTATTCTGACTGGGTGCTACACTATGCCAAAATGCATTAAACCACTGGATGGCATGGATAATAAAGTATGTCTCCATCACTATACATCATTTAACCACTTCCCTACCGCCCACTGTCATATGACGCCCACAAGGTGGATCTCCCATCCTGGGTGGGCGTCATATGACCGCCTAGGGGGCGCGCGCGGCGTCGCTCGGGACCCGGTGCGAGTGCCCGGCGGCCACGATGTCCGCCGGGCACCTGCGATTGCCCGTTAAAACAACCGGACCGTGCGGGACCGTGGAGCTGTGTGTGTAAACACACAGCTCCACGTCCTGTCAGCGGAGAGGAGACCGATCATGTGATCCCAGTACGGAGGAACACCGATCGGTCTCCTTCCCTTGTCAGTCCCCTCCCCCCCACAGTTAGAATCACTACCTTAGGGAACATTTTAACCCCTGCAGCGCCCCCTAGTGTTAACCCCTTCCCTGCCAGTCACTTTTACACAGTAATCAATGCAATTTTATAGCAACGATCGCTGTGTAAATGTGAATGGTCCCAGAAATGTGTCAAAAGTGTCCGAAGTGTCCGAAGTGTCCGCCGCAATGTTGCAGTCACGAAAAAAAAATCGCAGATCGCCGCCATTACTAGTAAAAAAAAAAAAAATGCAATAAATCTATCCCCTATTTTGTAAACGCTATAACTTTTGCGTAAACCGATCTATATACGCTTATTGCAATTTTTTTTACCAAAAATATGTAGAAGAAGAAGAATACGTAACTGTAGAAGAATTCCTAAACTGAGGAAAAAAAAATCGTTTTTTTTTTAAAAATTGGATATTTATTATACCAAAAGTTACAAATATTGTGTTTTTTTTCAAGGCGTGACACGGTTGCCATAGCAATCCCAAAGCTAGAACGGGGTTTGGTAAGGAAGCATTGAGCATGTGCGAGAAGAGAGGGCGGAAGTATATTACAATGCAGACTCGGAAAACCATACTTAAAATGGATGCTGGCTTATAACAGGACGCACAGATTTTAAAACTGCTGGAAAAAAATAAGTAACACGCGAATGGGGGTTATCATACTGTAGATTATGTTGTAATACTTTATTATACTTTATACTATTATACTTTATTATACTGGTTTATTTTAAAAACAGCATCTGAGAGGCAGAGTTTACTTCCTCTTTAAAGTGTTACTAAACCCACAACAGAAAAATCAGTCTGTATGTACAGTAAAGCATGCTTGTTAGACTCACTGTGGAACCTAAGGGGTTAAAGTAGAACTATAGGCAAAAATTTTGTTTTCATTTTGTACAGGAGGGTTATAGTTTTTTTTTCACCATCTATGTCCCATTGCAGAGATTTCCCTTCACTTCCTGTCCCATAGCCAAACATGAAGTCAGAGAAAATCCTTTCAAATTAAGGGAATTCCTTGGGCACCCCCAGGTCATCAGACTTAGTGTCCCCATTGGAATATTTCCCTTTTTTGGGGACAACCCAAAATTTAAGATTTTCTTTTACTTTACTTTCAGTGATAATGGTAAACAGAACAAATAGAGAAGGCAAATCTCCTTAATGGGGGCACAGACAGCAAACAAAAATCAACTGGCGAGCATTCTAATCCCTCTACACTCCAAAATGAAAACAAAAATGGCTTTTTGATGCTGTCTTCTCTGATCCTCAACTTCTTCCTCAGTCCTCAATCCATTTGCTGACAGTACTTTGGGGGGAACTCTGCACATGCTCAGTTTGGTGTGTATTGCTAGATAGTTTCTTTTTTTTTTTTTTGGGAGGGTGCATGTGATTGGCACAGGGCCAATCAGCGCTGTCCAGGGGGTCAGGGGTCTTGCAGCCTCATAGGAGAGTCAGAGGAGAATGAAAACTCCTACGTGCTTTAACCAGTGCTTGCCAGACACTGATAGACATCACAAGACTGCGCTATATACAGCTGATTAGAGAAGGTATTTAGCAGTTTATATTTACTAAAATAATTGCATTTCCATGTTCTGTGTACTGTGGGAGATCAAAAATAGTGAATGCAGAGTTCTGGGATGTCACACGATCACCCCGCCCCTTATGACGTCAAGTCCCGGGGCATGCTGGGACTGTGACGTCATAAATGGGCGGGGTCACCGGGTGACCCCGCCCCATGCCTATATAAGTCGCACATGCTATTACAGTGGGAGAGCGCATTGTGTCAACATCGGAAGAAGAGAAGAGGGAAGAAGGACGGAGAAGAACCAGACAGCGGGACAAGAGGCCGGAGAGCGCGAAGGAGTCGGAAGAGACCCCCGAAGTCGGAAGAGACCCCCGGAGCTGCTTTATAAATTACTTTAAAAACCTGTCTAGTGTGTTTTTTAATTGACACTTTTTTCCCCAGGTGAATGGTTAGGGGTACGATGTATCCCATTACTCAGTCACATAGGGTGGGGGGCCGGGATCTGGGGGCCCCTTATTAAAGGGGCTCCCGGATTCCGATAAGCCCCCTGCTCGCAGACCCCGACAACCATCGGCCAGGGTTGTCGGGAAGAGGCCCTTGTCCTCATCAACGTGGGGACAAGGTGCTTTGGGATGGGGGGACCGGAGCATCCTGAGAATAGGTAAGTATAAAGCTTAATGTACATGGGACATTTTTACAACCTCTCCTGAACTATTTAACTTGTCAAATAGTAACCCACATTTAAAACGTCTGTTTTGCCGCGTTTACATGCTGCGTTTAGCTGCGTTTTTGCCTCGTTTGCGTTTGGAAGCTGTAGAACAAAAATTGTATTTTATTTTTTCAAAAAGGCCAAAAATGAAAAACGCCTGTAAACCAAACTCACGTTTAGCCGTGTTTAGAAGCGTTTGGTGCTTGAAATGCCTCTAAACTCAGCGTTTGAACTCATTTTTTTTTTGCTTTCCAAAAAAGGCCTCTAAACTCAACTGCCTAAAAATTACATTAAATTAACCTGTGTACATGTACACATAAGATAACATTGGATGAGTTCAGGGGCAGCTGAAAAAAGCATCCAACTGCCTCTGAACGTCCGTTAACCAGCAGCAGTGTACATGAGGCCTAAGGGTCTTTCTTCTACAGGGAAGTTAGAAAAGAGGGGGGGGGGGGGGGTCAGATTTAGGATTATTTAGTTGCAGCCTGGACTTTAAATGCTGAAGGTTTTTTACCTTGATGTGTATCAGGGTAAAAAAAATTCTGTGTGCAGCTCCCCCCACAGCCCCCCTAATACTTACTTGAGCCCCACGAGATCCAGTGATGTGCACAAGAGCCTCAACATTCCCGGGACTCCCTCTCTGCATTGGCTTCCACTGCTGTTGATCACATCCAGTGAGCCAATGAGGAGAGAGTGGGGGCCGGGGCGGGGGCCACGCTACGGCTCTATGTGTCTTATGGATGCATATAGCAGGGCATGGGAACGGCATGGTCATGGGGGAGGAGCCAGGCGCAGCGACGGGGGGACCAGAGAAGAAGAAGATCGGGCTGCTCTGTGCAAAACCATTACACAGAGCAGGTAAGTATAACATGTTTTTTATTTAAAAAATAAATAAAAAAAAGGCGAACCTTTAATACCACTTTAAGGCTCTATGCACACTGGCTTAAAAAACGTTGCTTCTACAGGAGTTTTGTGTTCTGCCTGTAGAAGCAGCTCAATGTTATCCTATGTGTCCATGTACATTAGAACGTTTACAGGCATGTTTTGAGCTCAATGTTTAGATGCAGGGGAAAAAAAAAACCTTCCGGTTCTCGTTTCTGATTGGAGCTCACTGGCAGAAAAAAAACGTAAAACTCTTCTAAACGCATCTAGACTTTGTACAAAAATGCTCTATATGAGCGTTTTTTACTCCCAAGAGAACAGACTTTTTGTAAGCCCAGTGTGGATGGAGCCTGGAGCTTAATGCCAACAGATATAAAAGGCACCAATTAAAGAGGAAGTAAACCCTGATGGGTTTTACTTCCTCTTTTGCTCTCCGCAAGGCCTGCAAATGAAAAGCATAATGGGCATGGCATACTAGCCCATTATATGACACTTACCTACATGCGCGCAGGAGCCATCAGTCACCGCATATGCTGGGGGAAGAAACAGCACGAAGGTCCGTTTCTTCACAGCACATGCGCCGATGACGACATCGACACACTACAAGTAAAATAGCTCCTAAATGGCGCACGTTTAGGAGATATTTCCACTACCTATAGGTAAGCCTTATTCTATTGCAACAAAAAACGATAAGGTGCCAGGCAGCACTGTGCTGTGTGACAAAGCTGTGTAAATCCCTGGACTGAATGGATGGAAATACAAATCCATTGGCAGGTAAAACAGCTCTCTTATGCCGCGTACACACGGTCGGAATTTCCGATGGGAGCTCTTCATCGGATTTTCTGACCGTGTGTATGCCCATCGGTCTTTTTCTGTCGGAATTTCCGACGGACTTTGGATTGAGAACCTGTTATCAATTTTTCCGACGGAAAACCTTTCTAGCGGATTTTCCGATCGTGTGTAGGCAATTCCGACGCACAAAATTCCGACGCATGCTCGGAAACAATTTGACGCATGCTTGGAAGCATTAAACTTCCCTTTTATAGTGCTGTCGAACGTGTTTTATGCCGCTGTGTTACAGACCGTCGGAATTTGGTGTGACCGTGTGTAGACAAGACAGTTTGAGTGAAATTCCGTCGGAATTCCGACGGGAAAACCATCAGAGCTTTTTCCGACGAGAATTACGACCGTGTGTACGCGGCATTACAGTGTATGTTTATTATATTCTCTGGAATTCAGCTATCAAACCTTTGGATATGGATATATTTTTCTAAATAATCTTTATATACATATTTTTTTTATTTTTTGGGGGGTGAGTGCATGGTTTTTTAATGTTAACACTCTGTGCAACAATGCTTCATCTGACTCTACAGAAGATCTTTTGTGCCTCTTAGGGTGCAAATCAGCTATCTCTTATCTAAGCCAGTTCTGTCCAGCAGGGTGTAATGCACTTATCCACTCACTGGAGGGGGAAAATGTCAAAGTTAACAAAACGCTACAACTTTGTTAACGCGACGCAGGCTGGGTAATGTAATGTGTTCAGTTTTTGTGTCAGCAGCTGACAATTCATCCTTTTAAAGAGGCCCTGGCTCCAGAGGAGCTTTGAAGCAGATGAAATTGAAGTAGAAATGAAAAATCACTCAATCTGTGCTCAGGGTATTGTGACACTGGCCTGTGATTAGAATACCGAGGCGCGAGCAGCGCACAGAATAACCACAGCTTACTGGGAAACAACAATGCTTATTCAGTATAAACGGAACAAATGTCCTTTAACTCACAGAATCCAGTTAGATAAAGCAAGACAGGATGATGAAAGTTGGCATCTGATAGGTGATCCTAGCTTAAACTAGAACTCACCTAATAAAGAGGAGTGGTGTCTACGGCCCTGGTGCCTAACCTGTTGCCCAAGTGCCCTCTTCCACTTTTTCTAAGGCCCGCAGGGCAGATACTAATCTGTATTTCCCTATTGCCCTGTTAAAGTAGTGACTGACTTCTAGTAGCCCCATGTAATACATCTCCAGCCTATAACTGTCTCCAACAACTTCTATAGTATCTTCACAGTCTTTGAAAGTCTCCTGCAGCATGTCATCAGTATCTGACCATTTCTTGTATCATGTCCACAATTTTTGACCATCTCCTGTATGTATGTCCACAGCCTCTAAACAATCTCTTGTATCATGCCCATAGTCTTTGACTATATCCTGTTGTGTGTCTGCTGTGTCTGATAAGGAATATTCACAAAATTTTATGTGTGGTCCTTTGGTGATGTTGGGAGCCACACTTGGTCCCCCCTAATCCACCACTGGTCTCTGGCATCTGCAGCAGCCAGAAATGGGTGGGATGGATGCGTTGTTACTGGGGGGCCAGGTGGGTGGGAGAGGGGTAACTGATCGCTGTCACTTTGTTTCTCTTGGCGAATTCCAGTCCAAAGTGGGTCCAGTCAAGTATGGTGTTCCTCAGGAATCAATCTCGGGCCCCTTACTTTTTATCATCTACGTGTTTCTACTTGGCCAACTGCTTAGATCCATCCACACTAAACCAGATTCTACTTTGGTCACTTCTCTCCTATTTAACTGTATTTGTGATATAAACATTTGGATGGCCCATAGATGGCACTGTATTTGAGCTTCAGTCTAAATTAAAACAAAATCTAGGGGTGATATTTGATGCTAATTTAACCGTTCATTAACATGTTGGCGGCACAGTGGTGCAGTGGGTAGCACTCTTGCCTATCAGTAAAAAGGGCTGGTTTGAATCCCAACCATGACACTACCTGCCTGGAGTTTGGATGTTCTCCCTGTGCCTGCATGGGTTTCCCCTGGGTATTCTGTTTTTCTCCCACACTCCAAAGACTTGCTGGTAGGTTAATTGGCTTCTGTCCAAGAAAAATTGGCCCTAGTATATGAATGTGAGTTGGGGACCTTGGAATGTGGGCTCCTTGAGGGTAGGGACCCCTGTGTTAATTTTGTGATGTATGTGTGGAGTAGGGATGAGCTTTGAGTTTGAGTCGAACTCATGTTCGACTCAAACATTGCCTGTTCACCGAACAGCGAACAATTTGGGGTGTTCGCGGCTTTTCGAATTTGCTGCGAACACCCCAAATTGTTCGCTGTTCGGTGAATTCCAAGATCCCCAACTGTAAAAGTCTATGGGAGAAATCTAAAGTGCTAATTTTAAAAGCCTATATGCAAGATAGTGTCATAAAAAGTGTTTGGGGACCTGGGTCCTGCCCCAGGGGACATGCATCAATGCAAAAAAAGTTTTAAAAACAGCCGTTTTTTCAGGAGCAGTGATTTTAATAATGCTTAAAGTGAAACAATAAAAGTGTAATATTCCTTTAAATTTCGTACCTGAGGGGTGTGTATAGTATGCCTGTAAAGGGGCGCATGTTTCCCGTGCTTAGAACTGTCCCTGCACAAAGTGTAATTTTTGCAGGAAAAAAAGCTATTTAAAATCACTTGCGGCTATAATGAATTGAGAACAGTCATTGAAAGTCATCGACAAAAGAAAAAGCGTGGGGTTCCCCCCAAATTCAATTACCAGGCCCTTCAGGTCTGGTGTGGATATTAAGGGGAACTCCGGGTCAAATAAAAAAAAAATGATGTGGGGTTCCCCTTAAATATCCATACCAGACCCTTCAGGGAACCGTGTGGGGACAACATGGGGACCATGTCCCCATGTTGATGAGGAGAAGGGCCTCATCCCCACAACCCTTGCCCGGTGGTTGTGGGGGTCTGCGGGCGGGGGGCTTATCAGAATCTGGAAGCCCCCTTTAACAAGGGGACCCCCATATCCCGCTCCCCCTGTTTGAAATGGTAAGAGGGTACAAATGTACCCCTACCATTTCACAAAGAAAGTGTAAAAAATTGTTAAAAAACACACAGACACCGTTGGGAAAAGTTCTTTATTAAAAATAAAAAAAATAAAAAAAAGACGTCACTGGGGAAGCCCAGCTTTTCCCTTGCGTCAGAGGGGGGCGAAGCCTGGGTTTCCCCAGTGATGTATGGGTGACCCCGCCCCCCTCTGATGTAACGCAGGTTTCTGTCACCTGTACGTCACTGGAGAAGCCTAGCTTCCCCCTTGCGTTGCATCATAGGGGGGCGGGGTCATATGACGAGTGGCCCCCGGTCCTCCTCTGCTAAGACGGGATTCCCTCAGTGTCTCCATGGAGACAGGATGCACTGCGCTGGACGTCGTCAGAAGAGATCAGCCATTGCTGGACCCCGGAGAAGAGATCACCCATCGCTAGATAGCAAGAGTGGATTACCACTGCTGGAATCTTTTTATTATTTTTAATAAAGGACTTTTTCTAACGGTGTCTGTGTGTTTTTTAACAATTTTTTACACTTTCTTTGTAAAATGGTACCCCCTTACCTTTTTAAACAGGGGGGGCGGGATCTGGGGGTCCCCTTGTTAAAGGGGGCTTCCAGATTCTGATAAGCCCCCCGCCCGCAGACCCCCACAACCACCGAGCAAGGGTTGTGGGGATGAGGCCCTTCTACTCATCAACATGGGGACATGGTGCTTTGAGGGGTCACAGACCCCCAAAGCATTCTCCCAATGTTGAGGGCATGTGGCCTGGTATGGTTCAGGAGGGGGGGGCGCTATCCCGTCCCCCCCTTTTTTTCCTGCGGCCTGCCAGGTTGTGTGCTTGGATAATTTTTAATAAATTTATAAAAAAAAAAATTTCAATTTGGCGTAGAGTTCCCCTTGTATATATATATATATATATATATATATATACACACACACACACATATATTATATACATGTGTATGCCCGCCCAAGTGTATGACTTTCTTTACTTCGCTGCTATGGGCTCTAGCCCCAGATCTTTTAAAGACCTAGCAACGCCCCTGCACATGGGCAACTGGTAATCCCAGAACACCAGAGTTCTGGCAACAAGTAGTGTTCAGGTGTTCGGAGCTTTGACTTGGGACCAATTAAGCCATGCCCCCAGTATTGATTTTTCAGGCTTAATTCTCAAACTCTAAATGGAGTGTACCTTTAACTGACTGCAGTCTAAGTTCTAAGTAACTTAAAGCTCCTGTAACATTTCCAATTCAGCAGGCATAATTCAGTTGGAAATAAATGCAGATAATGAACTACATTGAGCAACCCACCAAACTGACCTTTGAATATATGAATACATTGATGCCATGATCTCATGCAGGCAAAAAAAATAAAAAAATCGACTGAAGCCCTTTATCCAGAGAGCCAAAATGAAGCATTAAAAAAAAAAAAAAAAAAAAAATCATATTTGGCACCCACACAAAATGCAATATCATTTGCTACAGCAACAGCATATTTAGCAAATCAATTAGGTTGCAAAAATTGCAGCAGCAATTCCACCCTTTGGGCGACAGTTTCCCACATGTTAGGGGGAAAAGAAAGAGCCTGTTGCATAACCTAAATTTAGTCAATAAGTCGCAGTACAAAATCCATTTGAGCCATGATTCATTTAGGAGAGATTTTGGTACACGAAAGCAAGAGAATCCCATTTCACAGCAAACAAGTTATTAACTCGATCTGGTCGGTTTGCATCTGAAAGCCCGGCAGATTATTAGTATAATCTAGAATTCTTTTTTAGTTTGCTGTGATAAATGCCCACAGAATTGTATCTGCACTTGAAACCTTTTTAGTTTGCAGTGCTTGGTAAATCAATCAGGGCTGACAGATGCTTTAAGGAGAGTAATCTTTTCAATGTGACTGTCACTGGCTAATAGAACATTGTTTCTCAGCTTGGCTCAGGCTGGGAGACAGTCAATTATGGCCTGGCGCTGCTAGACTGCAAGGCCCAGAAGCAACCTGCACTCGCTAATGGAAATAGCTCAGCTTCATAATCATTTTATTCCTGTATATAGTGCATGATTAAAGCTTGATGTCGGAATGGTTTGCACACAGTTTTGCAAATTCGAGACATTTTTTATCTGCTTCTCTTTTATTGGAGTATTTTTTTTTGTGCTTTAAAGGTTTTCATATTGCAGATTGGCAGGCACTAGGGATCACTTATAAGGTGGAAAACATGTATAGTCGCCCAGGAAAAGCTGATTTTTCTATTTTTTTTTGTGATATAAATGTATGTTTTGCTAAGTTTTAAAGCACCGAATAGCTGTGTAAGCTATGGGCGATGCCAAACCCCCATTCGTGATTCAAACCAAACACTTAAGCCGCGTACACACGATCAGTCTTTCCACCAACAAAACCGTGGATTTTTGTCCGAAGGATGTTGGCTCAAACTTGTCTTGCATACACACGGTCACACAAATGTTGGCCCAAAATTCCATAGGTGGGAACGCGGTGACGTACAAGACGTACGTCGAGCCGAGAAAAAGGAAGTTCAATAGCCAGTGCGGCTCCTTCTGCTTGATTCAGAGCATGCGTGAACTTTGGTGCGAGGACTTGTGTACACACGATCTGACTTTCCGCCAACAAAGTGAAGTTGGCTGAAAATTTGAGAACCTGCTCTCAAACATTTGTGGGTGGAAATTCCGACAGGCAAATGTTCAAAGGGGCATACACACGGTCGGACTTTCCGACAACAAGCTCACATCCAACATTTCCTGTCGGAAAGTTTGATCGTGTGTACGCGGCATTAGACTCATACAACTGTGCTCCTGACTAGGTCAATATCATTGACATAATATGGACATATGGTCATTTTAGGTCAATTATGTCATGACAATCCCACACCTTTGTGTGCATCTAAGTGTAGAGCGGTGTTTTTTTGTCACGTCCTCCATGTTTCCCTCCTCATTGGATGCCAAGCAAGGGTCACATGAGGCCAACCCCAGGGTGGATTCTTCTGGGCTAGGCACTTTGTACAGGGTCACTTTACTACACACAAGGGGTAACTTTGCTTTGTGTCATTTTCATCAATGCCCTGGGACAAAGCTGAGGCTGCCATGGGGAGATATTAAGGGACATGCTGAGCACAGTCCACATGCATTTGTCCAGCGTTTTTCAACTATTCCCTAATAGTGAAGTGGTCCCCGCCATGCACTCTGCACAGGCTCCACAGGTACACTCAACTTAACTCGTGAACCTCATTAACTTTGTGCAGAATGGGAACCTCTGTGGTGCAATCTGCTCCTGTTGCTCTGGAAGACAGACCGCTGGCGGAAGGAGTGCTCCTAGAGGAACATTCCGCCTATAACAGTTACACCCTATTGACAGGCTGCTTGTTATACTTCCTTACTAGGGATGAGCCGAACACCCCCCCATTCGGCTCGCACCAGAACCCGCGAACGGACCTAAAGTCCGTGCGAGCTTTAGAACGCTATTAGTTATAATGGATGCGAACGTTCGAAATTAAAAGTGCTAATTTTAAATTTTAGGCTAATATGCATGTTAATGTCATAAAAAGTGTTTGGGGACCTGGGTCCTGCCCCAGGGGACATGTATCAATGCAAAAAGAAGTTTTAAAAACGGCCGTTTTTTCAGGAGCAGTGATTTTAATAATGCTTAAATTGAAACAATAAAAGTGTAATATTCCTTTAAATTTCGTACCTGGGGGGTGTCTATAGTATGCCTGTGAAGGGGCGCATGTTTCCCGTGTTTAGAACTGTCTCTGCGCAAAGTGTCATTTTTGAAAGTAAAAAAGCTATTTAAAATCACTCGTGGCTAATGTTAATTGACAGCTCCCGTAATACAGAGAACAGTCATTCATTGAAACTCATTCATAAAAAAAAAGTCATTGATAAAAAATAAAAAAAAAAATGAAAAAAAAAAAGCGTAGGGTCCCCCCAAATTCAATAACCAGGCCCTTCAGGTCTGGGATGGATATTAAGGGGAACCCCAGCCAAAAAAAAGACAAACATGGCGTAGGGTCCCCCTCAAAATCCATACCAGACCCTTGAGGTCTGGTATGGATTTTAAGGGGAACCCTAGCCCAAAAAAATGGCGTGGGGTCCCCCTCAAAATCCATACCAGACCCTTATCCGAGCACGCAACCTGGCAGGCCGCAGAAAAAGAGGGGGGACGAGAGCGGCCCCCCCTCCCGCCTGAACCGTACCAGGCCACATGCCCTCAACATTGGGAGGATGCTTTGGGGGTCTAAGACCCCCAAAGCACCTTGTCTCCATGTTGATGAGGACAAGGGCCTCTTCCCCACAACCCTGGCCATTGGTTGTGGGGGTCTGCGGGCGGGGGGCTTATCGGAATCTGGAAGCCCCCTTTAACAAGGGGACCCCCAGATCCCGGCCCCCCCCCCCCTGTGTGAAATGGTAAGGGGGTACTTACCCCTACCATTTCACCAAAAAAGTGGCAAAAATGGTAAAAATGACAGGAGACGGTCTTTGACAATTCCTTTATTAAAATCTTCTTTCTTCTTTCTTCATCTTTCGGTTTCTTCATCTTTTCCTTCCGTCATCTTCTTCCATCTTCTTCTTCCATTTTCTTCTTCCTCCGATCCGCTTCTTCTTGCGCTGGTCTTCTCGTCCTTCTCGTCCGGCATCTTCTTCCGTCGGCGTCGGTGTCTTCTTGGGCCGCTCCGCGCAATGGGAGGCTCCTGCTGTGTGAGGCTCTGCTCCGTCTGACAGGTCTTTTAAAACGGAGGGCACCTGGTGACCCCGCCCCCCTTTGACGTCATGGGGAAAGCCATCATGGTATTCCCCATGACGTCCCCGTGCGTCAGAGGGGGCGGGGTCACCAGGTGCCCTCCATTATAAAAGACCTGTCAGACGGAGCGGAGCCTCACACAGCGGGAGCCTCCCATTGTGCGGAGCGGCCCAAGAAGAGACAGAGACACCGACGCCGACGGAAGAAGATGCCGGACGAGAAGGACGAGAAGACCAGCGCAAGAAGAAGCGGATCGGAGGAAGAAGAAAATGGAAGAAGAAGATGGAAGAAGATGACGGAAGGAGAAGATGAAGAAACCGAAGGATGAAGAAAGAAGATTTTAATAAAGGAATTGTCAAAGACTGTCTCCTGTCATTTTTACCATTTTTGCCACTTTTTTGGTGAAATGGTAGGGGTACTTTTGTACCCCCTTACCATTTCACACAGGGGGAGGGCCGGGATCTGGGGGTCCCCTTGTTAAAGGGGGCTTCCAGATTCCGATAAGCCCCCCGCCCGCAGACCCCCACAACCACCGGGAACGGTTGTGGGGAAGAGGCCCTTGTCCTCATCAACATGGAGACAAGGTGCTTTGGGGGTCTTAGACCCCCAAAGCATCCTCCCAATGTTGAGGGCATGTGGCCTGGTACGGTTCAGGCGGGAGGGGGGGGCGCTCTCGTCCCCCCCTCTTTTCCTGTGGCCTGCCAGGTTGCGTGCTCGGATAAGGGTCTGGTATGGATTTTGAGGGGGACCCCACGCCATTTTTTTTGGCTAGGGTTCCCCTTAAAATCCATACCAGACCTCAAGGGTCTGGTATGGATTTTGAGGGGGACCCTACGCCATTTTTTTTTTTTTTTGGCTGGGGTTCCCCTTAATATCCATCCCAGACCTGAAGGGCCTGGTTATTGAATTAGGGGGGACCCCTACGCTTTTTTTTTTTTTTTTTTATCAATGAATGACAGTTCTCTGTGTTACAGGAGCCATCAATTCATTAGCCGCGAGTGCTTTTAAATAGCTTTTTTCCTGCAAAAATGACACTTTTTTGCAGGGAAAGTTCTAAGCACAGGAAACCTGCCCCCCTTCACAGGCCACCTATAGACACCCCCCAGATGTGATACTGCAATGCTGTTCTAACAGCACGCACACACATATCCCCAGAAATAAAGCACATATTGTCAGCAGCACACTGACACGCTGACTGAAACAGAATATGCGAGGCCACCGGCATGGCGGCCTCTTATACCGTGGGGCGTGTACTAAAGCCCCTGAGCTATAATTGGCTACAGGCATCCTTCCTGTAGCCAATTATGGCTCTCCTCGCTGCCCGCGCTGTGATTGGCCAAGCATGCGGGGTCACAGTGCATGCTTGACCAATCATCAGCCAGCATTGCACTGCGCGGGCCGCAATGCATTGCGGGGCCGCTCGCATCACACGAATTTGATGCGAGCGGCCCCAATAGTTCTGGGCTCGCCGAGCGAGCGAACGCCCGGTGCTCGATTCGAACATGGGTTTGAATCGAACACCGGGCCCATCCTTATTCCTTACTCCTAACGATGTGTGTCCCATTGGCGAATGCTGCTGTGTTACGTAAAAACTATAACTTTCATTCATTTTGACAGTGCTAAACTTCTGGCTTATTATATTATGCAGTCAGCTCTAACATAGTGCATACAGTGAAGGGTATGTGGGCACAGAATACAATGCATTTTGTGATAGGAGACGGGGTGATAGTGATCTTCATCCATCCTTCTTCCAATCCCAAAACATACTTTTTATCCACTTCCTGTCTGTATACACTTACTCCAGCACAGATGCACATCATTGGACTGGTTCTTTAGTGGATCAGTGGATCATGCCTATACAATTCGTGTTGGCACAGTCATTTGTAGTCTACACTGGGGGATCATATGGCAGGGTGTACAGTATATGCATTTTTTTTTTTAATAATAGCCTCACATAATAAAGAAGACTTAACTAGACTTAACTAGACATAACAAAGTATCATCATCCGGATTAGTATAGAGAAACAAGGAGGGGTGGGAATATAGGGGCAGTTGCTGAAGCTGGCCATACAAGTTGTTCCTTCCCAATTGGTTATAATGGACTTGATACTGATAAACAACAAAGTGGTTCTTATATTAAATAAGATATTTATTACATATAAAAATGACATACAAAATTCATTAAAAAATCAATAAACAAATACTCAGGGTTCCCCCAAGAGGTATCTGTTGATGCAGCATGTCTCATAAATTGGCCTTTCCTCAACTAGTTTCAACTAGGAATAATCTATAAGACAAATAGTATTGCATGCTACCCAACAATGACATGTATCGCAGAGCAATCAGTAAGCTGCTATATGTTGCCACTGTGACAAGACCAGACATAGCCGCAGCAGTGAGCATACTATGCAGGAAAGTTTCAGCTCCCTGTCAGCGTGACTGGAACGCAGTAAAAAGAGTGATGCAATACCTCAAAGGAACAATTCAGATGAAATTACCAGCAACATGCAATCCAAAACTGGTCGGCTATGTGGATGCTGATTGGGCCAGGACTGCATAGACTGTAAATCCACAAGTGGATTCAACTCCCAGTATGGGGAAGGAACCATAAGTTGGTCTAGTCGAAAGCAATTAACTGTCACTCTATCTTCAACTGAAGCAGAGTGCATTGCAGCAGCACACGCTTGTCAACAAGCGATATGAATTCTTCAACTTTTTGTGGACATTGGGATAGACATGTCAAAACCAATTCCCATTTTTGAAGACAAATCAGGGATGTAGAAAGCTTACAAAATCAGAAAGGGTCAATCCTAGAACCAAACACATCAATGTCAAGTATCACCTACTGAGGGACAATCAAGAGCAAGGTGTTATTGACATTCAATACTGCTCATTAGAGGAGATGACTGCTGATGCACATACCAAGCCTTTGTTGAAAGAACATGCTGTTGAGAAGGGGGGTTGAAAAGAACAACAGCATGGTTGCATAATAAACTGACAAAACTGTATGCATTATACCCATCTATGCAACAGGTAGCGCTGTAGTATTATAGTGTATAGTGAATGTATTCTTTGATATAACAGGGTGTACTGTCTATCTATGTTCAGTGCACTTGTTTGTGGTCAGTTCCTGTTTTATTGTTTCGAATGCTGTAAGACATAATCTAACATCCTCCATAAAAGTAAAGCTGTTTGCTGCATCCAAGAAGCTTCCTCGCATGATTTCAATACTCAGCTAATTGCACCTTCAATAAAAGTTGATTAAATGATTGGCTTTTGCCAATTTTCATTGATTCAGCAAGAATTTGCCAACATTCAAACTACAGTATCTCACAAAAGTGAGTACACCCTCACACGTTTGTAAATATTTTATTATATCTTTTCATGTGACAACACTAAAGAAATTACACTTTGATACAATGTAAAGTAGCGAGAGTAAAGATGGAATTACAGTGTAAATTTGCTGTCCCCTCAAAATAACTCAACACCCAGCCATTAAAATCTAAACCGCTGGAAACAAAAGTGAGTACACCGTTAAGTGAAAATGTCCAAATTGGGCCCAAAGTGTCAATATTTTGGGTGGCCACCATTTTTTTCCAGCACTGCCTTAACCCTCTTGGGCATGAAGTTCACCCGAGCTTCTCAGGTTGCCACTGGAGTCCTCTTCCACTCCTCTATGACAACATCACAGAGCTGGTGGATGTTAGAGATCTTACACTCCTCTACCTGTTGTTCGAGGATGCTCCAAAGATGCTCAATAGGGTTTAGGTCTGGAGACATGCTTGACTAGTTCATCACCTTTACCCTCAGCTTCTTTAGCAAAGCAGTGGTCATCTTGGAGGTGTTATTGGGGTCATTATCATGTTGGAATACTGCCCTGCAGCCCATTCTCTGAAGGGAGGGGATCATGCTCTGTTCAGTATGTCACAGTGCATGTTGTCATTCATGGTTCCCTCAACGAACGGTAGCTCCCCTGTGTCGGCAGCACTCATGCAGCCCCAGACTATGTTACTCCGACCACCATGCTTGACTGTAGGCAAAACACAATTGTCTTTCTACTCTTCACCTGGTTGCCGCCACACACGCTTGACACCATCTGAACCAAATTAGTTTATCTTGGTCTCCCTCAATGAACTGTAGCTCCCCAGTGGCGGCAGCACTCATGCAGCCCCAGACCATGACACTCCCACCACCATGCTTGACTGTAGGCAAGACACACTTGTCTTTATACTCCTCACCTGGTTGCCGCCACACACACTTGACACCATCTGAACAAAATGAGTTTATCTTGGTCTCATCAGACCACAGGACATGGTCCCAGTAATCCATGTTTTAGTCTGCTTGTCTAATTGGCCCCAATTTGGACATTTTCACTTTTGTTGCCAGCGGTTTGGACATTAATGGATGTGTGTTGAGTTATTTTGAGGGGACAGCAAATTTACACTGTTATACAAGCTGTACACTCATTACTTTACATTGTAGCAAAGTGTAATTTCTTCAGTGTTGTCACATGAAAAGATATAAGAAAATATTTACAAAAATGTGTAAGGGGTGTACTCACTTTTGTGAGATACTGTATGTATGGTGGCCTTTAAGTATTTACTTTATATAAAAATCTTAAAACTGTTTTTTGAAAGGATGCCTAGATGTTAAAGCTTTTAGTTATTGGATTTACATCTACTTTAAGAAACAGAAAATGTGCAGAATAAATTAAAATAGTGGAAGGTGCCACACCAGTATTGCTCCCATACATATGAGGAAATGTAATCAGCATTAAACAGTCCCTATAATTACATCATTATTGCTTTTCACAGGCTCGGTATAGAAGCTAGTAACACAAGGCTTTAAAATCCTGAAAACAGGGAAATAAAACCATTTACTGTATGCCTGCCTCATTGATGAAAATACTTCTATTACTTTCAATCAGGCAAATGACTTATTTTTTATTGTGTCTCTTGAAGTTTGCAGACTCTGCTGTTTTAGGTCAAAATGACCTTCAGAATTTTTCTCCTTATTATTATTTCACGGAAGGTTTGATGAACAATAATAAAACTAAACAGCAGCAATTCCTAAATGCAGCTCCTCACATCTTCCCGATAACAACAAGCAAATCTCCTGCATACAAAGTAACACGGAATGGTCCTCAGCTGGTCTCCTTATCAGCCGGACAAGCTCAGATCTCCGTTTTTAATCCACATCCTGCTATTGTGAACACTGATATTCTAGCTGTTATCTGGGTAAGTTAAATTAAAAAAGAAAATAGTTTAAGATGTTGGTGTTCATGTAGAACAGTTAGTAAAACCAAAGGTAGAATGCAACCACAGTCTGTGCTGTTGGAGGCAACTAAGCAAGATTGCCCTATTAACTAAGCTAAAGGTGTCCAGAAAGTATGGACACCTGTACAAAATAGGTTCTGCCTCTTGTACCAGTCATACATATGTATTAAGAGTCCATCCCACACACATATCTAATAGACCAAAATTCCAAATGAGCACACAGGAAGGGAAGTACAGTAGAAAGGCCTACGCTCCAAATATGCAGTAAATCTGATATCTATTTTAAGTGTTACTAAACCAAGGACCCTGCATTTACTACCATGTTTCCCCAAAAATAACACCTAGCGTGATTGTCGGTGATGGCTGCAATATAAGCCCTACCCCCCAAATAAGCCCTAGTTAAAGTCCTTGTAGGTCTTATTTTCAGGGTAGGGCTTATTTTCAGGGGAAACAAGGTAGGGCTTATTTGGGGGGTAGGGCTTATATTGCAGCCATCACGGACAATCACGCTAGGTCTTATTTTCGGGGAAACAGGGTATATCTGGTCTCCCACAGTACACAGAACATGGAAATGCAATAGTTTTCGTAAATATAAACTGCTAAATACCTTTTCTCATCAGCAGTATATAGCAGTCCTGTGACTTCTATCAGTGTCTCCTTTGGCCCTACTTATCTTTTAGGTCACAGAACAAGAGGGCACTGTAATTCACCTAACTCTGATTTCACTCACCCGATCCAGGTCCTGAAGGGATCCTGAATTTAATGTCGGGATCCACCCCGCTGCCTGAATGGCAGCTGGTTTAATCTTTCAGCGAGCCTCTGAGAGCCTGAGCCAGCTGCTCCCAACCACCTGCACAGCCCAGCACTTCAGTGAGCGATGGAGGGGCAGATGGGGGCAGAGCACAGAGCAGGAGACCAACTCTCTACTAACCAACTCTAGTCACCAACCCTCTATTAACTGAAGACTCTGAGTGATTAGCTGTCCTTGATTGCTCAGTTTCCAGTCTTAGAGGCGGTAGGAGGACAGATGCAGCATTGGATCAATGCTGCATCCACCTGGATGAGTAAGTTTTTTTTTTTTAATAGTCCATATTTCTATTAAAGTGCAAAAAAAAAGTGCTGGATTTGTGAGAAATTCAAAGTTGTCCTGCATCCTCTGAACATATAGTTAGTTGGGTTTAAAAAAGTCCAACTAATTTAGTCAATAAAAAAAAGATATGGAAAAACTCCATATAGAGAACCTTATAACCGCAGTTCATCCAGAGGAAGACCTCTAAAGCATGGTCAATTTTTCTCTACTAGGGAAATAAAAAATAAAAAAACTTCCTGACCCGATAAGACAATCAAACATGCCTCCTAGTGCTTATCTTGGGCTACAGAATGATTCACCTCATGCTTCCTTCTGCTGACCTATGAAGATGCTGATTTTCATTTTCCAGCAGAACTTGGCACCTTTCCACACTGCCAAACGTACCAATACCCAGTTTAATGAGCATGGTATCACTGTGCTTGATTGGCCAGCAAACTCACCTGACCTAAACCCCATAGAAAATCTGTGGAGTATTGTCAAGAGGAAGATGAGAGACACCAGACCCAACAATGCAGACGAGTTGAAGAGCGCTATCAAAGCAACCTGGGCTTCTATAACACCTCAGGGTTATAACCCCTGTCAGATTTTTTTCACCATCTGTGTCCCATTGCAGAGATTTCACTTCCTGTCCCATAGCCAAACAGGAAGTGGGAGGAAATCCTTGCAAATTAAGGGAATTCCTTGGGGACCCCCAGGTCACTAGAACTGGTGTTCCCATTTGAAGATTTCCCCACTATTACTTTTCTGGGGACAACCCAAAAAATTTGATTTTCTCTTTACTTTCACTTTCAAGGACAATAGTGAACAGGACAAAGATAGAGAGTGAATCTCCTTAATGGGGGCACAGACAGCAATAAGAACTGACAGGTGTTCTCATCCCTCTTCACTCTATCAAAAGCAAAAAAAAAGTTATACTTCAAGGTCGCACAGAAAAGGCAGCAGGTCAATCCCCGAGAGGGCCCATCGCCACCAAACAGGAAGTGGGAGGAAATCCTTGCAAATTAAGGTCACTAGAACTGGTGTTCCCATTGGAAGATTTTCCCGCTTTTACTTTTCTCGGGACAACCCAAAATGTGGGATTTTTTTTTTACTTTCATATGATAATGGTAAACAGGACAAATAGAGAGGGGGGATCTCCCTAATGGTGGCACAGACAGCAATAAAACTGACAAATGTTCTAATCCCTCTACACTTTGTACAAAACTAAACAAAAAGTTTTGTCTTTAGTTATACTTTAAGCACAATAATCTTACAGAATCTCACACACCAATAGTACTTTCTACGAGATTCATTTAATCTGCCATTGGAGATGGCAATGCTATTTAATATTACATCTGTCCAATAAAAGGCCACATCTATGCCACCATTTACCTGTGCAAAACTATTGGTACTTACGAAAGAGAAATCTTCAGCATTTCGACAAAGCAACTTGGGGAAAATGGCCTGTCTCTGAAACAGATCTTCCTGCTCAAAGATGTTCCCATACATGAACCCATTCATCATGGTGGAATGGGCATGGATGTCAATGTAGAAATCCAGGCTAGTTTTCTGTTGGCAAAAAATAAATAAAAATAAACAGTTGCTATTTTTTGTAACTCTAGTCACATAGCTTTGTCAAATCGGTTTTCTTGCAATCATGGTATGTAGCTATAGCTAGTAACACAAAGTAATAGCGTAAAGTAGCTTTCATTAATTTTGAATAATCAGAATAAGGAAGGATCCTGCAGGCCTTTATAGCTCTGGTCCTAGATGCCTGGGCCTGAAGCTTAGAGCACTACTAATATGTAAATTGTATGATCTTCTAAATCAGACACCCAGTACAATTTTTTGTTGTCTACTAATGTATTGTTGGGTATTTTTTATTTGTTTTCTTTAAAACAGAAAAAGCACTAGAAAAGTTATTTCAAAAGGGCCAACATTGATAAACGGTGCTCCTAAATGGCATTACATTCTTGCACCAAAAAAACGAGTAAAGAAAACAAGGATGATTAGGAATGTTTTAAGGACATTAAACAATGATATTTGTCAGTGCATTTCAATGGACAACAAATATAAAAGAACACAAGTTAAACCTGAGTGACTAAAAATAAAGGTAAATGGGCATATAATATACATTTTGCTAAGGCCTCAGCACCACAGGAACGCTTACTTTACAAATGAATGTGTTTTTGCATTAACCACTTGCCTACTGGGCACCTAAACCCCCCTCCTGCCCAGACCAATTTTCAGCTTTTAGCGCTGTCACTCTTTGAATGTCATACAACACTGTACCCAAATTAAATTTTTAGCATTTTTTTCCCACAAATAGAGCTTTCTTTAGATGGTATTTGATCACCTCTGGGTTTTTTATTTATTGTTAAAATGGCACTGATGAGTACTGATGGGTGGCAGTGATCGGCACTGGTAGGTCACACTGAAAGGCAGCACTGCTTGGTGGCACTGATTGGCACCGATGGTGGACATTGATAGGTGGCACTCGTGGGCATTGATAGGTGGCACTGATTGCTGGCACTTATGTACTGGTGGGCACTGATTTGTGGGCACTGATTTGTGCACTGCCAGGTGGTACTGGTGGGCACATATGAGGCGGCTTCGCCTCTTCCTCTTCAGGACCGATGTCCCTTCAACAGAAGCCAGTGATCGGCTTTTTTTTCCCCTCACTCTGTTAATGTGAGAAGAAGAAAAAACGATTACTGATCCACTGTTTACATCACGTGATCAGCTGTCATTGGCTGACAGCTGATCACGTGGTAGGGGGGGTCGAGATCGAGATCGACCCCTTTCTCATTTACTTCAGGGGGGGGCGTGGCGAGCATGCAAAGCGGAGGACGTCTATTGGCGGCCTCCTGGCAAAGCAGATCTGCGCTGTAGCCGTCATTCGGCTATAGTGCAGATCTGAAGGGGTTAAAGATATTGTATGTTCTTTGGATAGAAAAATGACAGGCGGACCTGATCGAAAAGCCTGTGTTAAAGGGGCCTAAGGCTTTACCACCATTTTAAAAATATGTCCTTGAGCTCCAGTCAAGTGATTTTGCCGAGGCTGAGATGATGTCATGCCATCCGTCTGTTCCAGGCACGAGGTGTCATTTTCTCAGTCTTTTCTCCTTCAGTGACCAGACTGCAACATTGTAACTTTGTACAAAGTCACAGGGTGATAGGATGCCGCATGGGCTAATCTGTGTCATATATTTGTGAGAGCAGGCACAACTTGCACAGGCACCAGGATTTATAGGATTGTGTCATCTCCTAGCAGGGAAGGACTGGCCATCGGGACTACCGAGAGATTCCCAGTGGGCCGATGGCGAGTGTGGGCTGGGTTCAGCCGCATCTGCGGTGCGCAGCGATCTACCCTTCAACCACCGACAGCCAGCTCCTGACGGGTAGATTGACATTTAGCCAGTATGCAGAGTAGCTGTGCCATGATGTCCTGTACCCTGATGTACTGTGCCTTGACGTGCCCTGATGTGTTGTGCCCTGTACCCTGATGTGTTGTGCCCTGATGTACTGTGACCTGTGCCCTGATGTCCTGTACCCTGATGTCCTGTACCCTAATATGCTGGGCTCTGTACCCTGATGTGTTGTATCCTGATGTGCCCTGTACCCTGATGTGCTGGGCTCTGTACCCTGATGTGACCTGTTGTGTTGTACCCTTATGTGCCTTGTGCCCTGATGTGCTGGGCTCTGTACCCTGATGTGTTGTGCCCTGGGCCGGTCTGGATGAAGTCCAGGGCCACATTTTTGTCCCAGTCCAGCCCTGTCTCCTAGCCATTCTTTCAGGAAGATGTTGACCCCTGAATGATGCCTGTATAAAGATGGCTCCGACCCTTTGATGAGAAAAGCAGATGAGGGCATTGTTAGTTGGAGTACTGTGATCTCTGTAGGAGATAATAAATATTCAGAAGTGTTACACTTACACATTGCTTAGCATGTATGTACTTAACATGAAAAAATATCTGATAATAGGTACACTTTACCACATTGCATCTGTATTATCTGTATTATCTTGGAAGCTAGGTACTAGTTGTACTTTTCTGCTCTAGTGCCGTAGCCTATAAACTTCTGTCATCGGACCGCTTTCTTATTGCTTAGCCTTGCACAAACAGGTAATTGCTTAGTAGAATTTATTTTATTACAACATTAAATGTCATGCGTTTTATGAATAGGGGCAATTATAGAAAGCACATTATTGTTGGAAGAACGCATTAATAAATAGCAAGCTCATTGTATCCCTCTGCTCCCTACAGCTTCATGTCAGTGATTCAGAAAATAGAACTCATTTACATGGAAAATAAACATATAAGTTCAATTTCGGTTCTACAAAGTTTTTAAGCCTAACACATTGTATTTGAATGTTTGAATAAAATATATGATCCCATAGCACTTTGGAGGTCTATATTTATATAGTGTCAATGTATCCTTTAACAGTCTGGGGAAATCACAAATAATATAACAGATGACAGTGCCGCCGTGATCCAGGTGTTGGTATCTTTTGGCGCAGAAAGGAGGGATCCAAATTAATGTCACACATGTGAATGTGAGAAAATAACAGATGCAGAAGAACCATAATTACTGAGGATAACAATTAGAAAAGCAGGATAAGGTAGCCAGATATGGGATTGTTATATAAGGACCCTGCTGGACCGTGGCATCTTGTGGACAGCCACCCCTTTCACACTGCCCATTTTCCACCTCCAAATGCCCATAGATGACACTAAAAATACACTGCACATGCTTAACCTAACCATTCTCTTACGTGTACTTCCAGATAATTGCATTTTGTTGTTTCAAAAAGCTAGCGTAGCACCCTCTAGTGTG
Source organism: Lithobates sylvaticus (assembly GCA_028564925.1). Lineage (NCBI taxonomy): Eukaryota > Metazoa > Chordata > Amphibia > Anura > Ranidae > Lithobates > Lithobates sylvaticus. Next base: position 233,188,393 of record CM053032.1, read on the forward strand.
ATACTAGTGTTATTGTAGGTACATTTAAGCCTATGTCTCATGGTAAGTTATGTGAGTCTGTAATTGGGTCGGGTTACTGGAGGTCAGGCTAGATGGCTTTACAAATGCAGGTTTCTGGTACCTCCCCCTGGATCTAGAAGCTTGTAGAAGCTTCTGGAAGTTAGTGGGTGGAGGCCAGGAGGTTCTGATCTGCATACTTAAAGCGGGGGGAAAAGGCAGAATGTTTTTTATCTTAATGTATGCTATGCTGACAGAGTGTGAGGAGAGGAAAGACGATCAGCAGCATCTCCTCACAGGGGACAGCTAGGTATGTAATCAGGGCACTGATGATCAGTGCCCTGATTACAATTAGTGCCCACCAGTGCCAGCAATGATTGCCCACCACTGCCAGCAATCAGTGCCAACCAGTGCCCACAATTGCCACCAATCTGTGCCCACAAGTGCCAGCAATCAGTGTCCACAAGTGCCAGCAATCAGTGGCCATTAGTGATGCCAGTCAGTGCTGGCTATCAGTGCTGCCCATCAATGCTGCCCATCAATGCTTATCACTGCCACCCATCAATGCCCATCAGTGCCCATCAGTGCCGCCTATCCATGCTGCCTATCTGTGCCCACCAGTGCCGCCTATCTGTGCCCACCAGTGCCGCCTATCTGTGCCCAGTGCCCACCAGTGCCACCTATTAGTGCTGTCTATCAGTGCTCATCAGTGCCACATATCAGTGCCAACTATCAGTGCCCATAAGTGCAGCATATTTGTGCCTCCTCATCAGTGCCGCCTAATCAGTGCCCATAAGTGCCACCTCATCAGCGCCCATCAGTAAAGGAGAAAAATTACTTATTTACAAAATTTACTGACAGAAACTAAGAAAAATAAATCTTTTGAACATTTTTGGTCTTTTTTTTTTTTTTTTTAGGAAAAACAAAAAAACTCAGGAGTGATTAAATACCACCTAAAGAGAGCTTTATTTGTGTGAAAAAAATGATAACAATTTAATTTGGGTACAGTGTAGCATGACCGCACAATTGTCATTCAAATTGTGACAGCGCTGAAAGCTAAAAAATGGCCTGGGCAGGAAGGGGGTGAAGGTGCCCTGTATTGAGGTGGTAAAAAAAAAAATATTGGATATGTTTTATAGCAAAAATGTAATTGTTTTTTATATATATATATATATATATATATATATTTTTTTTTTTTTCAAATTGTTGTTTTTTTTTTTTTGTTCATAGCGCGAGAAATAAAAAAAAAATGCAGAGGTGATCAAATACCACCAAAAGAAAGCTCTATTTGCAGGAAAGAAAGAAGGAAAAAAAATCTATTTTATTTGGGTACAGCGTTGCACGACCGAGCAATTGCCCGTTAAAATAACGCAGTGCCGTATCGCAAAAAATGGCCTGGTCATGAAGGGGGAAATTCTTGGCTACATAGTTCATGCTTACAGGGGGCCCTCCTTCTCAGCTCCAAAAGTTGGGAGATATGCCATAGCCTGGCCACAGACTCACTTTCAGGGGACACTTGATACTGTTTGGGGAAGGGTTTTTCATTAAAAAATGCAGCACAGGAGAAATCCTCAGGGCCGTTTTTATGGAAGGGCAAAAGGGGTCAGCTGACCTGGGCCCTGTCATTGTTGTGGGGCCCAAAGCAGCTGCCTTTATACTTGCCAACTATCCCATTTTAAATTCCCTTGTCCCTTGAGGTTTTAGTCCTGTGCTGTGTCCCAACATCTCTAAGTGCTGCTACTAATGCTGCCCAGCTCTGCCCTATTGTTGTGTACAGATGATTCACCTGCAGACCCTGTGTTTACATGTAAATTGCCAGCATTCATATGTAAATAGCGATGGCATTCATATGTAAATACTGGCGGCATTGATATGTATATCATGCCCCCCTGAGGTCATATCCATAGTAATCTCTAGCAACTAATCAACAAGCAGAATTCATGTGCTGTAACCTCTAGCAACTAATCATTGAGCCGTAATGTGTGCTGTAACCTTTAGCAACCAGTCAGTGAGCAGTAAGGATACACTGTAACCTCTGGCAACCAATCGCAATAGCTGCCTGATCTGATTCAGTAAACTGATTTTAAGTCTAGCTGCTATTTATTATATGTCTCAGAGCAGGTGGAGAGTGGAACTGCATGGAGGGGTGGGGGGCCCAAGAAAAGTTTTGCCCAGGGTCCAATCAATATTAAAGACGGCCCTGGAAGTCCTGAAGACCAGAGTGGGGCGATTGAAGAAGGTTGATAATAGGTTAGTGGATAATATATGTTGTTCACGTACCAATGTATCCAGCAAGACATTTTACAATTTTGCTTGCTGTCAAGGAAGGATATAGAGACCGTCAACTACAGCTATCCACAAAATGCTGATATATTAACAGATACTTAAAAAAAAAAAAGAAGCAGTTTGGAAAAATATATGTCAAGCACAGAACTTTTTTAAACAGTGTATTCCTTCAGTTAATAAAAAAACAAGCTACGTTAAGCACCAAAAGGGGAAGAAATGGGATTTAAGTGACTTTGGACAAGGCATGATTGTTGGTGCCAGACTGGCTGGTCTGAGTATTTCAAAAACTGTTGATCTACTGGGATTTTCACACACAATCATCTCTCAGGTTTACAGAGAATGGTCAGAAAAAGAGAAAATATCCAGTGAGCTGAAGTTGTGTGGAGGAAAATGCCTTGTTGATGTCAGAGTTCAGAGGAGAATGGGCAGACTGGTTTGAGATGAAAGAAAGACAACAGTAATTCAAATAGCCACTCGTTACAACCAAAGTATGTAGAACATCATCTCTGAACACACAACACATCGAACCTAGAAGAAGGCTACAGCAGCGCAGAAGACCACACTGGATGCCACTCCTGTCAGCTACCAACAGGAAACTGCGACTACAATTCACACAGGCTCACCAAAATTGGACAATAGAAGATTAGAAAAACGTTGCCTGGTCTGATGAGTCTCAATTTCAGCTGCGACATTCAGATGGTAGGGTCAGAATTTGGCGTAAACAACAAAAATGCTTGGATCCATCCTGCCTTGTATCAACGGTTCAGGCTGGTGGTGTAATGGTGTGGGGGATTTTTTCTTGGCATATTTTTGGCCCCTTAGTACCAATTGAGCATCATTTAAAGACCAGGCTTCTTTTTCAGACTCAGTGTTTACAAGTTAAAAACATGTTTTTTTGCTAGAAAATGACTTAGAACCCCCAAACATTATAATTTTTTTTTTAACACCCTAGAGAATAAAATGGCGGTCTGTGCAATACTTTTTGTCACACCGTATTTGCGTAGCCGTCTTACAAGCACACTTTATTTGGAAAAAAAAATCACTTTTTGTTGAATAAAAAAATAAGACAACAGTAAAGTTAGCCCAATTTTTTTATATATTCTGAAAGATAATGTTATGCCGAGTAAATTGATACCCAACATGTAACACTTTAAAATTGCGCCCGCTCGTGGAATGGCGTCAAACTTTTACCCTTAAAAATCTCCTTAGACGACGTTTAAAAAATTCTACAGGTTGCATGTTTTGAGTTACAGAGGAGGTCTAGGGCTAGAATTATTGCTCTCACTCTAATGATTGCGGCAATACCTCACATGTGTAGTTTGACCACCGTTTTTCATATGTGGGCGCTACTCACATATGCGTTCGCTTCTGCACGTGAGCTTGTCGGGACAGGCAGGGAGCTTTAAAAAAAAGTTTTTTCTTTTTTCTTATTTGTTTTATTTGATTTTATTTATTTTTACACTATTTAAAAAAAAATAAAAAATTGGGTCACTTTTATACCTATTACAAGGAATGTAAACATCCCTTGTAATAGAAAAAAGCATGACAGGTCCTCTTAAATATGAGATCTGGGGTCAAAAAGTCCTCAGATCTCATATTTGGACTTAAATGCAATATAAGAAAAAAAAAAATTGTAATTTGAAAAAAATGACAACAAAAAAAGACGTATGGGCGGAAGTGATATTTTGACGTTTCCGCCCTGCTATGGTATGGAGACGGCTGGGGGCCATCTTAGCCTCACTCGTCTCCCTACCCGGCCACGGACACGTCCCGATTGCCTCTACCGCTGCCGACGGCTCCGGTAAGCAGCAGATGGTGCGGGAGAGCGGCGGGAAGGGGGGTGGCCCCTCTCCCACCACCGATAATGGTGATTTTTACGGCGAATCTGCCGCAGAGACCACCATTATCGTAAACAGAACCGCCGGCTCCAAAGATGGATACCTCGGTTGTGGCAGCAGCTGCTGCCATTAACCAACATATCCATCGTCAAAGTGCCGACGTATATGCACAGGAGCCAGTAAGTGTTTAAAGTGGTTGTAAACCCTTACAAACCACTTTGACCTACATGTAAGCCTAGATTAAGGCTTACCTGTAGGTCCAAGAAATAACTCATAAACCTACACAGTTTAGGAGATATTTGCCAAAAGACAGGCACCGCTGTCTACAGCGCATTCGCGCCATAGACAGCGGCGCGCAGGCGCACCAGCTCCTTTACCCCCAGTGGCACCACCATTACGAATTGTTTTGCCTGGCCTTCAGGACCTGGCAGAGCCCCGCAGCACATCTGCACAGGCACTGTGTTCCAAGGCCGTCTTTAATATTGATTGGACCCTGGGCAAAACATTTCTTGGGCCCCCCCCCCCCCCCCATGCAGTTTTGCTCTCCACCTGCTCTGAGACATACAATAAATAGCAGCTAGACTCAAAATCAGTTTACTGAATCAGATCAAGCAGCTATTGTGATTGGTTGCCAGAGGTTACAGTGTATCATTACTGCTCACTGACTGGTTGCTAGAGGTTACAGCACACATTACGGCTCACTGATTAGTTGCTAGAGGTTACAGCACATGATTTCTGCTTGTTGATTGGTTGCTAGAGATTACTGTGGATATGACCTCAGGGGGGCGCGATATACATATCAATGCCGCCGGCCCGCCGCTATTTACATATGAATGCTGGTAATTTACATGTAAACACAGGGTCTGCAGGTGAGTCATCTGTACACAACAATAGGGCGGCGCTGGGCAGCATTAGTTTCAGCACTTCACACTGAGATATTGGGACACAGCACAGGACTAAAACCTCAAGGGATGAGGGAATTTAAACCAGGATAGTTGGCAAGTATGAGGCAGCTGCTTTGGGCCCCACAACAATGACAGGGCCCAGGGCAGCTGCCCCTTTTGTCCTTCCTTAAAAACGGCCCTGCTGTGTTCTACTTACCTCCTTGAGCACACCATCCTTATGCGTATGCACATGGAAACCAACGCATGTGCAAAAAGTGATGAAGATCTCTGCTGGGTCCTGAAGTTAAGGCAACACCCTTCAGCACATCGGTGCACACATGTGCAATGTCATTGTTGCCTAGACGAGGAAGGCGGAAGTGCTCCCCAGCAGCACAAAAAAATATCCAATTTTGGGAGAGGGAGGGGGTGGAGTCAGGTGCACACCTATTGTTTTTTTATAAGAATGTCAGCCTTAAAGTGTTACTAATCCCACAACAGTAAAATCAGTCTGTAACTGCAGTAAAGCATACCTCCAAACTTTTTGAGATGGGAATGAGGGACACCTATCAGCAAAAGTATGCAGGCATAGGACACACCCCTTGTCACGTCCCCTTAAAGGAGAGATGTACAAAAAAACAATTATTGGTTAAACCCACAAGTGCTTTTTTTTTACCACTACTATTCCTTTATATTGGCTTTTGGAATTTACAGATGGAGCAATTTAGAAATCAGATGAAAGGTTTAGCGCTGGAAAACACTTTTTGATAGATAAAAAGTGCATTTTATATACATCTATATAGATCAGACCAAAATGAGGGACAAATGAGGAGGGATGAGGGGCAGATGGACATTGCTCCAAATCAGAGACAGTCCCTCAAAATCGGGGACAGTTGGGAGCTTTGGTAAAGCACTGTGGAACCTAAGGGGTTAATCCTCTGCATTGTGTAAAAAGGCTGTTTGATCCCCTCTTCTCTTAACCTCCCCTTCTTCCACTGTCCCAAATCTGTCTACTGATAGAACAGAGCCTTGAGGGCAAGCTGGACATGCCCAGTTTGCTGTGTATTGCTAGAGAGTTTTTTTCTTGGGAAAGTGCATGTGATCAGCACAGAGCAAATCAGCACTGTCCAGACAGAGGGTCAGGGGTCCTGCAGCCTTATAGGACAATCAGTGGAGAATGAGAACTCCTCCTACAAGCTTTAACCAGACACTGATAGAAGTCACAAGACTGCTATTATACTGCTGATGTGAAAAAGGTATTTAGCAATTTATATTTACTAAAATAATTGCATTTCCATGTTCTGTGTACTGTGGGAGATAAGATATAGTGAATGCAGGGTCCTGGGTTTAGTAACATGCTAGGGAAAAATAAAATTCTTCCGAAGATAGTGAGGTGCACATTTTTGGATAGTGCAACTGCTTCACAAAAAGTGGGAATGGTGCCATCTACATTGAGGGGCGAGGGGGTTTGATTCAGCTGGGAGTGTCTTAGCAATGTCCTAGCAACAAGGCAGGACAGGATGATGCCATCTCTGGGAGTTTTTCAGCCAGGCTCCAGGTCTTAAATAAATGGCCTACACCTTCATCAGCTGGGAGTGTCTTAGCAATGTCCTAGCAACAAGGCAGGACAGGATGATGCCATCTCTGGGAGTTTTTCAGCCAGGCTCCAGGTCTTAAATAAATGGCCTACACCTTCATCAGCTGGGAGTGTCTTAGCAATGTCCTAGCAACAAGGCAGGACAGGATGATGCCATCTCTAGGAGTTTTTCAGCCAGGCTTCGCGTCTTACATAAATGGCCTACACCTTTATCAGCTGGGAGTGTCTTCGCAATGTCCTAGCAACAAGGCAGGACAGGATTATGCCATCTCTGGGAGTTTTTCAGCCAGGCTCCAGGTCTTAAATAAATGGCCTACACCTTCATCAGCTGGGAGTGTCTTAGCAATGTCCTAGCAACAAGGCAGGACAGGATGATGCCATCTCTAGGAGTTTTTCAGCCAGGCTTCAGGTCTTACATAAATGGCCTACACCTTTATCAGCTGGGAGTGTCTTAGCAATGTCCTAGCAACAAGGCAGGACAGGATGATGCCAGCTCTGGGAGTTTTTCAGCCAGGCTCCAGGTCTTACATAAATGGCCTACACCTTCATCAGCTGGGAGTGTCTTAGCAATGTCCTAGCAACAAGGCAGGACATGATGATGCCATCTCTGGGAGTTTTTCAACCAGACTCCAGGTCTTAAATAAATGGCCTACACCTTCATCAGCTGGGAATGTCTTAGCAATGTCCTAGCAACAAGGCAGGACAGGATTATGCCATCTCTGGGGGTTTTTCAGCCAGGCTCCAGGTCTTAAATAAATGGCCTACACCTTCATCAGCTGGGAGTGTCTTAGCAATGTCCTAGCAACAAGGCAGGACAGGATGATGCAATCTCTAGGAGTTTTTCAGCCAGGCTTCAGGTCTTACATAAATGGCCTACACCTTTATCAGCTGGGAGTGTCTTAGCAATGTCCTAGCAACAAGGCAGGACAGGATGATGCCCTCTCTGGGAGTTTTTCAGCCAGGCTCCAGGTCTTACATAAATGGCCTACACCTTCATCAGCTGGGAGTGTCTTAGAAATGTCCTAGCAACAAGGCAGGACAGGATGATGCAATCTCTGGGAGTTTTTCAGCCATGCTTCAGGTTTTACATAAATGGCCTACACCTTCATCAACTGGGAGTGTCTTAGAAATGTCCTAGCAACAAGGCAGGACAGGATGATGCCATCTCTGGGAGTTTTTCAGCCAGGCTCCAATTCTTAAATAAATGGCCTACACCTTCATCAGCTGGGAGTGTCTTAGCAATGTCCTAGCAACAAGGCAGGACAGGATGATGCCATCTCTAGGAGTTTTTCAGCCAGGCTTCAGGTCTTACATAAATGGCCTACACCTTTATCAGCTGGGAGTGTCTTAGCAATGTCCTAGCAACAAGGCAGGACAGGATGATGCCAGCTCTGGGAGTTTTTCAGCCAGGCTCCAGGTCTTACATAAATGGCCTACACCTTCATCAGCTGGGAGTGTCTTAGCAATGTCCTAGCAACAAGGCAGGACATGATGATGCCATCTCTGGGAGTTTTTCAACCAGACTCCAGGTCTTAAATAAATGGCCTACACCTTCATCAGCTGGGAATGTCTTAGCAATGTCCTAGCAACAAGGCAGGACAGGATTATGCCATCTCTGGGGGTTTTTCAGCCAGGCTCCAGGTCTTAAATAAATGGCCTACACCTTCATCAGCTGGGAGTGTCTTAGCAATGTCCTAGCAACAAGGCAGGACAGGATGATGCAATCTCTAGGAGTTTTTCAGCCAGGCTTCAGGTCTTACATAAATGGCCTACACCTTTATCAGCTGGGAGTGTCTTAGCAATGTCCTAGCAACAAGGCAGGACAGGATGATGCCCTCTCTGGGAGTTTTTCAGCCAGGCTCCAGGTCTTACATAAATGGCCTACACCTTCATCAGCTGGGAGTGTCTTAGAAATGTCCTAGCAACAAGGCAGGACAGGATGATGCAATCTCTGGGAGTTTTTCAGCCATGCTTCAGGTTTTACATAAATGGCCTACACCTTCATCAACTGGGAGTGTCTTAGAAATGTCCTAGCAACAAGGCAGGACAGGATGATGCCATCTCTGGGAGTTTTTCAGCCAGGCTCCAGGTCTTAAATAAATGGCCTACACCTTCATCAGCTGGAAGTGTCTTAGCAATGTCCTAGCAACAAGACAGGACAGGATTATGCCATCTCTAGGAGTTTTTCAGCCAGGCTCCAGGTCTTAAAAAAAATGGCCTACACCTTCATCAGCTGGAAGTGTTTTAGCAATGTCCTAGCAACAAGGCAGGACAGGGTGATGCCATCTCTGGGAGTTTTTCAGCCAGGCTCCAGGTCTTAAATAAATGGCCTACACCTTCATCAGCTGGGAGTGTCTTAGCAATGTCCTAGAAACAAGGCAGGACAGGATGATGCCATCCCTGGGAGTTTTTCAGCCAGGCTCCAGGTCTTACATAAATGGCCTACACCTTTATCAAGGACATTATTTAACTTTAGGCAAAGCTGCACAGCTTGTTTTTCTTTACAGGCACCCCTTACCTGCACAGGCAGTTTTTTTTTTTTTTTTTTTTGGTAAAGGAACTAAACCTTTAACTTTTAATGTTGACTGCATGGCGCCTTTAAATGCGCTTCCTATATGCGACAGGTGCACTTAAATAGTCCGCCAGGCATCATTTCTTTCTCAACCATCAAACTCTAAAAATATAAACCTTCGTGGCGCTTTCATCTGATAAGCACCAGGCATATTTATTTCCCTTTGTTGTAAATACATAGAGTAACTGTCTTCGAAAAAAAAAAAAAAAGCAGCTTCCTTTACTGAAAGTTTGCTCCTTTGCCAGAGAAGCAATTAAAACTAAGATGAAGCAAAGCACACTGGAATTAAAAAGGAGAGTGATTGTCATATAATTTGTCTGCAAAGACAAGGAGAAAGTAATAAATTGTAAGCTGGGAAGCCGCTGGTTGCTGAGAGCTGTCTTTTAAAAGAGTTGCAAGATACCTCCTGCTATGATATTAAACTCATCATTTTCTGCTCTGGAGGTGGAATTCAAAATGATTCAACAGACGACATCTAAAAAGTCATTTTTCTGCTTAATTCCCAGAAGTGACTTTTTTATGTGCTTACGAGCTGTAGACTTTTTTTTCCCTGTAACCGTGTAATTGCCTAGGAGATCAGGTGACCCTGTGTACCCAAGAACATTCTTTCTTCCCAAGCTGGTAAAACAAAAGTGGATTCTTTCTCTCTATTTTGTCAAAACAGAATTAGAAGCTATCCGCGTCTAGCACAAGGCAACAGAATGGTATTTACGGCGTGCAGTTTGTTTACTTTAGGCACTGCTTCAAACCATAAAGAAAATCTGAAAGGAAATATGAAATATCATTTATTTAGTGCTTATAGTAAAGGAAAACAATTTCGTTTTTTTTAGTTCATTTTTCTGTTCCATCTGTGATTACAGATGTAATTATTCTGCAAATTTGCAAAATATGTTCGGGATCTTGTTATAGTAATAACCTGGCACTATCACCTAAAATATCTAATAGAAAAAAGATCAACTTCCCATATACCCCCAGAGGAGAAACAGGGGTGAGCAATGGGGAAAAGAGGGATTTTTTTTGTTATACCACAAAAAAAAAAAAAAATCTCTACTAAATTATAGATTAATGTCCACATTGAAAACAATTAGATATCATAAACATGCGTTATCAGCTACAATTCAATATCACAATTGTACATTTGGACATTCATAAAAGAAGATGGGTTCGACATGTTTCGCTTCAAAAAGCTTCCTCAGGATCCACTTCTTTGTAATGTTGTAGTTGGCAAATAGCAGAATAAATCAGACATAATATAATATGTGTATGACATACATAATAAATATCACAAAGCAAACATTTATCAGAATAAAAATATCATTCACAGGCTCTTGTTGAGGATTTGAAGGGAATAAAAAAAAAACTAAAAGGATAAGGGACAGAGACAGAAAAGGATACTAAAAAACTGACAACGCACTGTCTCTTAGGAGTGACAGTTGTCGATATCTAGGGGGGACAAAACAAGGCAGGAATAAAATAGTGAGGCTGCTCCCACAAAAAAAAGAGAGGAACCAACCTACCAGTGCACAAATATAACCGGTCTACCCCCTCTGTTATTTGTTAGGTGCAACATTCCAAAGAACTGGATCCTGAGGAAACTTTTTGAAGTGAAAAGCAATGATCCAATCTTCTTTTACGAATGTCCAAATGTACAATGTGCTATTGAATTGTAGCTGATGACAGCTGTGTTTTTTGAACTCCTTAACTATTTCACTTACATGTACTGGGTTCCATTATTGAGCTTGGATCCCATGGCCACCTTTGCTAACTAGACCCCTTTTTTTGGACTTCTTTACTATCTCATTTATGTGTTTTGGGCTTCATTTTGGAGCTTGGATCCCATGGGCACCCTTGCTAACTGGACCCCTTTTTTTGGACTCCTTTACTATCTCCTTTATGTGTTCAGGGCTCCATTGCTGAGCTTGGATCCCTTGCCCACCCTTGATAACTGGACACCTTTACCATTTTATTTACATGTACTAGGCACCATTTTCTGAGCTTGGATTGCCTGCCACCCTTACTAAGTGGAGATGAGAGATTATTCTGACAAAGCTGCGGTCCAAAGGTGCCTCCATTTCTCCTCCATCCAGAGAGGAGTCAGAAATTGTGTTACTGGCTGGATCACTAGGTGAAAATAAAGAAAAAAGCCTAAAAAATGCAGCTATCACATTGAAGGATTGATAAGCTGTTTGTGGCTTTAATAATGCTTTAAGTCACAGACTCAGAACAAGTTTGAAGGTCATGTGTTCTGACTCCACTCCCAGACTGTAATTCAGAAGTTATCAATGAAAGAGAATCAGCATGACAAGTGGGCAACTCTTAAAAAGGTACAAGTAATTGCAGCCAACAGTTTTCTCTGATATCAACTTCCTTTCAACATTTTATTTAGCATTCAAAGAAAATTTTAATTTGATCCCCCTCCCTTCAGAGACTAGGCCGCAGGGCAGTATTCCAACATGATAACGGCCCCAAACACACAGACGACCACTGCTTTGCTAAAGACGCTGTGGGTAAAGGTGATGGACTGGCCAAGCATGTCTCCAGACCTAAATCCTATTGAGCATCTGTGGGGCATCCTCAAACGGAAGGTGGAGGAGCGCAAGGTCTCTAACATCCATCAGCTCTGTGATGTTGTCATGGAGGAGTGGAAGAGGACTCCAGTGGCAACCTGTGAAGCTCTGGTGAACTCCATGCCCAAGAGGGTTAAGGCAGTGCTGGAAAATAATGGTGGCCACCCAAAATATTGAAACTTTAGGCCCAATTTGGTTATTTTTACTTATTTCACGAATTTCGGCAAGCAAAAGTTTCCAAGATTTTTCTGACAAAAATTCCGCTCGGGTGTACGCGGCATTACGGATGTTCTCCACTCTTGCAGAAATGTCTCATATCTTACAAAGGCCCAGCCCTCTCCCTTGTTGGGAAAAGATATGGACATCTGTTTCCAAGTCATCTAGATGTGTGGTGCAGAGAGAGACTGCTGTCAAGATTTTGTGATGTTTTGGTATAGAACGCCTGAAATCTTACACCGTCATGACCCCTCCATTTTTCTACTTTCCTGGTGTTGTGGTTCAACTACCGGCATTTCCATACCTTCTGGCAATGTCCAATGGCAATGTCCACTGATACAATCTTTTTGGGTTAATGTGAGGTCTATCCTTCAAGCCCTGTTCAATGTATCATTACCACTAGATCCATTCCATTACCTATTAGGCCTTCCTTTGCTAGGTCTCAAAAAAAAACAGTTAAACAGTTGCTCTCTCACATCTTACTAGCTGCCCAGAGAGCTATACCTATGTGTTGGTTATCGGAGGACCCACCCCACCCACCCCATTCCTATTCCTGAATACTGTAACTGAAATTCCACAGAATGGAATACCTTACTGCCTCTGCCAATAACATTGTACCATGATTTAATAGAATATGGGAACTGTGGGACCTATCTGAATAAGGGTCAACTCTGCCCCTCCTGGTATACCCCAATTGTACTTCTGGCAGTCAAACAACCGCCCCCACTCTCCCTCATCCCCTCTATGATACCTCCTACAAATTTTTCCGTCTCTTTGCTGTCCCTATTCTCTCATGCTATTGAGTATTAATGTCAGGGCTGGGCTCAACCCTTTCTTCTCAGAGCTCTGTGCTCAGCTGTCGGTTAATTGCCAAAGACTCTTCCTTCCACAGTGACTCACCTGGTCTTCATTTTCTGCTTGTCAGCTGGTTATACAAACTCCTTGGATTAGATCTTCTGTGCCTTTGTCTTGGTCAACATATCCAGACTCTCTCTCTGCTGTGTTTTCCTGTGAAAGACTTTTGCTTGGCTTCTGGTTCCTGATCCTGTTTGCTGCACCCGACTTCCCTGATCTCTGAACTCCTGTTTTTCTGGCTTGTTCTGACTGCCCATTCTGGTTACCGAACTCTGGCTATGTTTTAACTATGTTAGCTCTGTTTATACCATTTTATTAAATAGTGTGATTTTTACTGCACTTCTTTCTCAGTCTGATTCATGGTTCCTGACAATTAATTTACCATTATTGTCATTGTACTATTGTTACTTTTGGCCTGACTTTACTTGTCACTTTATTTTGATATTGCTCTCTTTTGTTTCAATTGTTTTTTTGAGGTTATAATCACATCTGCATGATTCTCCTTCATCTCTGTGATACTGTATGTCCTTTTTGTTTTTAAAAATTCTTCAAAATTATGAAAAAAATATATGAATAAAAGTTGATCATTGCAAGCACCCCCATGAGTGTTATATGGTTTGTTCCTACCCTTGGACAGCTTGGCCTGCTAAAGGAAGTAGAAAAACAACAGATTTACTGGCAGTATCAACAGATACCAGGTTTAAAAAAGTGATAATGCTTTTCACAAAATGCATTATATTGTACAATTAATGTTTATTGCATTTTATATTTCTGCTTTAAAAAATATGTAAACCCAACATTTCATATTCCTAATATCTGTATGCTGTGCCATGTACTTGTATGAAAAAGTATCCTGTTCACTTTGTATTGCTTCCTTTGTGTGAAATCCCTGGATTTCCAATTGAAACCTGACCACGCTAGGCACGAGAGCACATCATGGTCAGTTTTCCTAGCTGTGCTTTGAACCCAGCCTGCTGTCCTCCAATGATCAGTCTTTCCTGACACCCCCCCTCCTCTTTACACAGCCTTACACTGGGAAGACCAGTGTGAGGTTGTTTCTCCTCCCCAGAGAATGTTATAAAACTGTATTTATACAATTTGTATAGCTATACACAAATATTTTGCATTTCATTTCTATTTTAAACAGAATGTGTTGTTTTAAAGGGTGAGGGTTCACATATACTTTAAAGCCAGTTCTAGAAAACATTTAAAATATGTATGTTTTTATATTCTTCAAATTCCATTTGAACATTTATTCGGTGAGTACAATCTCATTTATGACACATCTAGGCTGCGTTTGTTCATCTTGCCCTCTATGTCTTTGACATTTTCCTCTTTTGTTATCACAGGGCCCTGCGTTGTTGAAAACTGGTTAAAACATCTTCTTTTAATGTGACCGCTAGTCAGCAAGGCTAAGGTACATAAGGGACTGATGTCTGAACTGTTTTCTGTTGTACTGCCCTGAAAATAATGCATTATGACATATTAAATGGGAGGCCTCTGCTGATTCAATAATTATACCATAAATCTCATCCTTAGGATTCTTCTGTTTCTAATTCGTACACAAACAATACCCCAAGACTTTCAGACAATTCTATTACTCTTACAACTGCAATGCCATATTTAGGTAATAAATTTAATCTGGCTAAGTGTTATCGTAGGACACAGCACGATAAGGTTACGAATGGAGGTCACTGCTCAGGGACATCCATTTATCTGGGTAAGGAATATAACATTAAACTGTCTTCTCTATAGACATAGCTTAATTATAGAATATATTGAAACCAGTCAAATGTTGTGTCTGAGCTGGAAGGCGATTTTACGCTGCTGGTTAAAGATCAAGACCATCACAGCTATCTGGGGAAATTAAAGAGATGCTATCAC
>CM053032.1:233203553-233241405 GCA_028564925.1 Lithobates sylvaticus
GTCATTTTTTTTTTAAATTTGGCGTAGAGTTCCCCTTGTATATATATATATACACACACACATATATTATATACATGTGTATGCCCACCCAAGTGTATGAATTTCTTTACTTCGCTGCTATGGGCTCTAGCCCCAGATCTTTTACAGACCTAGCAACGCCCCTGCACATGGGCAACTGGTAATCCCAGAACACCAGAGTTCTGGCAACAAGTAGTGTTCAGGTGTTCGGAGCTTTGACTTGGGACCAATTAAGCCATGCCCCCTGTATTGATTTTTCAGGCTTAATTCTCAAACTCTAAATGGAGTGTACCTTTAACTGACTGCAGTCTAAGTTCTAAGTAACTTAAAGCTCCTGTAACATTTCCAATTCAGCTGGAAATAAATGCAGATAATGAACTACATTGAGCAACCCACCAAACTGACCTTTGAATATATGAATACATTGATGCCATGATCTCATGCAGGCAAAAAAAAATAAAAAAATCGACTGAAGCCCTTTATCCAGAGAGCCAAAATGAAGCATTAAAAAAAAAAAAAAAAAAAAGTCATATTTGGCACCCACACAAAATGCAATATCATTTGCTACAGCAACAGCATATTTAGCAAATCAATTAGGTTGCAAAAATTGCAGCAGCAATTCCACCCTTTGGGCGACAGTTTCCCACATGTTAGGGGGAAAAGAAAGAGCCTGTTGCATAACCTAAATTTAGTCAATAAGTCGCAGTACAAAATCCATTTGAGCCATGATTCATTTAGGAGAGATTTTGGTACACGAAAGCAAGAGAATCCCATTTCACAGCAAACAAGTTATTAACTCGATCTGGTCGGTTTGCATCTGAAAGCCCGGCAGATTATTAGTATAATCTAGAATTCTTTTTTAGTTTGCTGTGATAAATGCCCACAGAATTGTATCTGCACTTGAAACCTTTTTAGTTTGCAGTGCTTGGTAAATCAATCAGGGCTGACAGATGCTTTAAGGAGAGTAATCTTTTCAATGTGACTGTCACTGGCTAATAGAACATTGTTTCTCAGCTTGGCTCAGGCTGGGAGACAGTCAATTATGGCCTGGCGCTGCTAGACTGCAAGGCCCAGAAGCAACCTGCACTCGCTAATGGAAATAGCTCAGCTTCATAATCATTTTATTCCTGTATATAGTGCATGATTAAAGCTTGATGTCGGAATGGTTTGCACACAGTTTTGCAAATTCGAGACATTTTTTATCTGCTTCTCTTTTATTGGAGTATTTTTTTTTGTGCTTTAAAGGTTTTCATATTGCAGATTGGCAGGCACTAGGGATCACTTATAAGGTGGAAAACATGTATAGCCCAGGAAAAGCTGATTTTTCTATTTTTTTTGTGATATAAATGTATGTTTTGCTAAGTTTTAAAGCACTGAATAGCTGTGTAAGCTATGGGCGATGCCAAACTCCCATTCGTGATTCAAACCAAACACTTAAGCCGCGTACACACGATCAGTCTTTCCACCAACAAAACCGTGGATTTTTGTCAGAAGGATGTTGGCTCAAACTTGTCTTGCATACACACGGTCACACAAATGTTGTCCCAAAATTCCATAGGTGGGAACGCGGTGACGTACAAGACGTACGTCGAGCCGAGAAAAATGAAGTTCAATAGCCAGTGCGGCTCCTTCTGCTTGATTCAGAGCATGCGTGAACTTTGGTGCGAGGACTTGTGTACACACGATCTGACTTTCCGCCAACAAAGTGAAGTTGGCTGAAAATTTGAGAACCTGCTCTCAATTTGTGGGTGGAAATTCCGACAGGCAAATGTTCGATGGGGCATACACACGGTCGGACTTTCCGACAACAAGCTCACATCCAACATTTCCTGACGGAAAGTTTGATTGTGTGTACGTGGCATTAGACTCATACAACTGTGCTCCTGACTAGGTCAATATCATTGACATAATATGGCCATATGGTTATTTTAGGTCAATTATGTCATGACCATCCCACAACTTTGTGTGCATGTAAGGGTAGAGTGGTGTTTTTTGTCACGTCCTCCATGTTTCCCTCCTCGTTGGATGCCAAGCAAGGGTCACATGAGGCCAACCCCAGGGTGGATTCTTCTGGGCTAGGCACTTTGTACAGGGTCACTTTACTACACACAAGGGGTACCTTTGCTTTGTGTCATTTTCATCAATGCCCTGGGAAAAGCTGAGGCTGCCATGGGGAGATATTAAGGGACATGCTGAGCACAGTCCACATGCATTTGTCCAGCGTTTTTCACCTATTCCCTAATAGTGGAGTGGTCCCCGCCATGCAATCTGCACAGGCTCTACACATACACTCAACTTAACTTGTGAACCTCAATAACTTTGTGCAGAATGGGAACCTCTGTGGTGCAATCTGCTCCTGTTGCTCTGGGAGACCGCTGGAGGAAGGAGTGCTCCTAGAGGAACGTTCTGCCTATAACAGTTACACCCTATTGACAGGCTGCTTGTTATACTTCCTTACTCCTAACGATGTGTGTCCCATTGGCGAATGCTGCTGTGTTACGTAAAAACTATAACTTTCATTCATTTTGACAGTGCTAAACTTCTGGCTTATTATATTATGCAGTCAGCTCTAACATAGTGCATACAGTGAAGGGTATGTGGGCACAGAATACAATGCCTTTTGTGAAAGGAGACGGGGTGATAGTGATCTTCATCCGTCCTTCTTCCAATCCCAAAACATACTTTTTATCCACTTCCTGTCTGTACTCCAGCACAGATGCACATCATTTGACTGGTTCTTTAGTGGATCAGTGGATCATGCCTATACAATTTGTGTTGGCACAGTCATTTGTAGTCTACACTGGGGTATCATATGGCAGGGTGTACAGTATATGCAATTTTTTTTTGAGTATAGCCTCACATAATAAAAGAAGACTTAACTAGACATAACAAAGTACCATCATCCGGATTAGTATAGAGAAACAAGGAGGGGTGGGAATAAAGGGGCAGTTGCTGAAGCTGGCCATACAAGTTGTTCCTGCCCAATTGGTTATAATGGACTCGATATTGATAAACAACAAAGTGATCCTTATATTAAATAAGATATTTTCTACATATAAAAATGACATACAAAATTCATTAAAAAATCTATAAACAAATACTCAGAGTTCCCCCAAGAGGTATCTGTTGATGCAGCATATCTCATAAATTGGCCTTTCCTCAACTAGTTTCAACTAGGAATAATCTATAAGACAAATAGTATTGCATGCTACCCAACAATGACATGTATCGCAGAGCAATCAGTAAGCTGCTATATGTTGCCACTGTGACAAGACCAGACATAGCCGCAGCAGTGAGCATACTATGCAGGAAAGTCTCAGCTCCCTGTCAGCGTGACTGGAACGCAGTAAAAAGAGTGATGCAATACCTCAAAGGAACAATTCAGATGAAGTTACCAGCAACATGCAATCCAAAACTGGTCGGCTATGTGGATGCTGATTAGGCCAGGACTGCACAGACTGTAAATCCACAAGTGGATTCAATTCCCAGTATGGGGAAGGAACCATAAGTTGGTCTAGTCAAAAGTAATTAACTGTCGCTCTATCTTCAACTGAAGCATAGTACATTGCAGCTTGTCAAGAAGTGGTATGAATTCTTCAACTTTTTGTGGCCATTGGTATAGACATGTCAAAACCAATTCCCATTTTTGAAGACAAATCAGGGATGTAGAAAGCTTACCATACACAATCAGAAAGGGTCAATCCTAGAACCAAACACATCGATGTCAAGTATCACCTACTGAGGGACAATTTAAGAGCAAGGTGTTATTGACATTCAATACTGCCCATCAGAGGAGATGACTGCTGATGCACTCACCAAGCCTTTGTTGAAAGAACGTCATAGTTATATCCAGAAGAAGCTGAATGTAATTTGACAAAGCACATGCTGTTGAGAAGGGGTGTTGGAAAGAACAACAGCATGGTTGCATAATAAACTGACAAAACTGTATGTATTATACCCATCTATGCAACAGGTGGCGCTGTAGTATTATAGTGTATAGTGAATGTATTCTATGATATAACAGGATGTATTGTCTATCTATGTTCAGTGCACTTGTTTGTGGTCAGTTCCTGTTTTATTGTTTCGAATGCTGTAAGACATAATCTAACATCCTCCATAAAAGTAAAGCTGTTTGCTGCATCCAAGAAGCTTCCTCGCATGATTTCAATACTCACTAAAAGTTGATGAAATAATTGGCTTTTGCCAATTTTCATTGATTCAGCAAGAATTTGCCAACATTCAAACTACAGTATCTCACAAAAGTAAGTACACCCTCACACGTTTGTAAATATTTTATTATATCTTTTCATGTGACAACACTGAAGAAATTACACTTTGATACAATGTAAAGTAGCTAGAGTACAGCTTGAATAACAGTGTAAATTTGCTGTCTCCTCAAAACACACAGCCATTAATGTCTAAACCACTGGCAACAAAAGTGAGTACACCGTTAATTGAAAATGTCCAAATTGGGCCCAAAGTGTCAATATTTTGTGGCCACCATTATTTTCCAGCACTGCCTTAACCCTCTTGGGTATGGAATTTTTAAAGTTCTCGTTAGGCTATGTTGTTTTCCAATATTTGATGTATATATATTGTACCATCATCCCAAATTGTTATAAGAGAAAAATATTTTTGGAGATACGGGACTATCAAGGGTACATAATCACAAAAAAAATTTCATATATGATAAAAATGGTATTTTATTAACACACAAAAGAGTTAAAGGAAATATATTTAAATGACTTCGTATGCAACAGTACAAAATATATCAAAGTTCAGGGGTAGGGATGAGCCGAACACCCCCGGGTTCGGTTCGAACCAGAACCTTCGAACGGACCGAAAGTTCGCGCGAATTTTCGAACCCTATACGTTATAATGGACGCGAACGTTCGAAATCAAAAGTGCTAATTACAACGGCCAATATGCATGTTAATGTCATAAAACAGGTTTGGGGACCCGGGTCCTGCCCCAGGGGACATATATCAATGCAAAAAGAACTTTTAAAAACTAACGTTTTTTCGGGAGCAGTCATTTTAATGATGCATAAAGTGAAAAAAAAAAAGTGAAATTTTCCTTTAAATATGGTACCTGGGGGGTGTCTAAAGTATGCCTGTGAAGTGGCATGTGTTTCCCGTGTTTAGAACTGTCCTTGCACAAAATGACATTTGTAAAGGAAAAAAAGAAGCCATTTAAAACCACTTGCGGCTTTAGGTTTGTTCTTAAGTAGAATCTGAACAGGTACATTATGAAGTGTAGCTCCATCCCAAAAAAATCTATTTTTAAGCTTTTTGGAGAACATAGGGAGGGGTTATCACCCCTGTAACATTTGCTGTCTTTGCACATCTGTTCAGAACATGTCACCTCACTTTCCGTCCCAATGACAAATGTTTTTGGAAAAGTGGGGTTTTAATTGAAACAAGGATTGGTGATAAAGTATCAGTAGAGAGGAGATACCTTTTTCCCAAATTAAATCTAACAGGATAGAATTTCCCTTCCTAGGGGTAGATTTCCTCTCACTTCCTGTTTTCTGGCGTATATACTCTGCAGAAATTTGCCCTATTAGATGTTGGTGTAGCCACAAGACTGGTGGGCACAGGAATGGGCCCTGCTATGAGTTAATAAATCAAGATTTTTAATTGCATGCACCTGTTGAACAGGGCAGAAAAATTGGGGGTGGTGGTGGTGGTGGACGGTGTTGCCACAAGACTGTAAGCTCTCACAGTTACTCTTGGTGGGCGCAGGAATGGGCCCTGCTGTGAGTTATTAGATCAAGATTTGTAATTGCATGCACCTGTTGAACAGGGCAGAAAAATTGGGGGTGGTGGTGGTGGTGGACGGTGTTGCCACAAGACTGTAAGCTCTCACAGTTACTCTTGGTGGGCGCAGGAATGGGCCCTGCTGTGAGTTATTAGATCAAGATTTGTAATTGCAAGCACCTGGTGAACAGGGCAGAAAAATTGGGCCTTTGGCGGTGGTGGTGGACGGTGTTGCCACAAGACTGTAGGCCCTCACAGTTACTCTTGGTGGGCGCAGGAATGGGCCCTGTTGTGAGTTATTAGATCAAGATTTGTAATTGCAAGCACCTGATGAACAGGGCAGAAAAATTGGGCCTTTGGCGGTGGTGGTGGACGGTGTTGCCACAAGACTGCAGGCCCTCATAGTTACTCTTGGTGGGCGCAGGAATGGGCCCTGCTGTGAACTATTAGATCAAGATTTGTAATTACCCGCCCCTGTTAAACAGGGGCTGAAAAATTGTGCCTTAGGCACTGGTGCTGGTGCCACAACACTGCAACCCCTCACAGAGACTGTACTTGGAGCACAGCAGTCACACGTGTTGCGAAGCATTTTTTTAAAAAATTGTAAGTACCCGCCCCTGTTAAACAGGGGCTGAAAAATTGTGCCTTAGGCACTGGTGCTGGTGCCACAACACTGCAACCCGGCCCTCACAGATACTGTACTTGGAGCACAGCAGTCACACGTGTTGCGAAGCATTTTTTAAAAAAATTGTAAGTACCCGCCCCTGTTAAACAGGGGCTGAAAAATTGTGCCTTAGGCACTGGTGCTGGTGCCACAACACTGCAACCCGGCCCTCACAGATACTGTACTTGGAGCACAGCAGTCACACGTGTTGCGAAGCATTTTTTTAAAAAATTGGAAGTACACGCCCCTGTTAAACAGGGGCTGAAAAATTGTGCCTTAGGCACTGGTGCTGGTGCCACAACACTGCAACCCCTCACAGAGACTGTACTTGGAGCACAGCAGTCACACGTGTTGCGAAGCATTTTTTTAAAAAATTGTAAGTACCCGCCCCTGTTAAACAGGGGCTGAAAAATTGTGCCTTAGGCACTGGTGCTGGTGCCACAACACTGCAACCCCTCACAGAGACTGTACTTGGAGCACAGCAGTCACACGTGTTGCGAAGCATTTTTTTAAAAAATTGGAAGTACACGCCCCTGTTAAACAGGGGCTGAAAAATTGTGCCTTAGGCACTGGTGTGGTGGCATGGATCATTGAGGAGGAGGAAGAGGATAGTCAGTGAACATAAGAGGACAGTCACTCAGCATCAGCATAGGCAGTCTTGAAGGGATGTGACATTAAAAATTATTCGGTTATATCCGCCTCAGGTGCCTGGTAGCTGGTGGTGATCCAAGACTGATTCATTTTGATGAATGTCAGTCGATCAACTGAGGCGGTGGACAGGCGCACCCTATGATCAGTCACAAATCCTCCAGCAGCACTGAATGTGCGTTCGGAAAGAACGCTGGAGGCAGGACAGGCCAGTAGCTCAATTGCATACTGTGCAAGCTCTGGCCAGTGATCCATCCTCAGGACCCAGTAAGCCAGAGGATTTTCGGTGGGAAAGGTGTCCAAGTCTGACCTTGCCCCAAGGTATTCCTGCACCATGTATATCAGACGCTGGCGATGGTTGCTGGAACCGATCATACCTTGGGGCTGCGGACTAAAAAATTGTCTGAACGCATCGGTCAGACGTCCACCTTCCCCACCGCTCCTTCTGCCACTGACCGAAGCCTCAGCAACTCGTCGCCCAGGACCAGGAGTTTGTAGCCTCCCAGTTTCTGGGAACGCGTTGCACAGACCTTTCTGCAAGGCCTCCCTGAGATGTCTCATCCTCTGCTCCCTCTGCGACGGCAAGATAAGGTCCGCAACCTTACCCTTGTACCGCGGATCAAGGAGAGTGGCCAGCCAGTAATGGTCCCTCTCCTTGATCCGAAGAACACGAGGATCCTTCCGCAGGCTTTGCAGGATCAGGGAGGCCATGCAGGTAGGTTAGCTGAGGCATTCGGTCCGGAGTCTTCTGGGTCACTGAGGATGACATGATCGCCAGCCACCTCCTCCCAGCCACGTACAAGTCCACTGGTTTGTTGGGACTGTACATCATCCCTAAAAGACTGCTGCTGCTGATGCTGAGTGCCAGGCTCCACCTCCATGCTCACACAATCCTCCTCCTCCTCCTCCTCCTCCTCCTCATCCTCTTCCTGTGTGATGGGTGGGACAGAAGGAACACTGTCCGGATAAAGGGGGCCTTGAGAGGCAAGGAAGTCCTCCTCTTCCTGCCTCTGTTCTGCCTCAAGTGCCCTGTCCATTATCCCACGCAGCGTATGCTCCAACAGGTGGACAAGAGGGACAGTGTCACTGATGCATGCACTGTCACTGCTCACCATCCTCGTGGCCTCCTCAAATGGTGAGAGGACAGTGCATGCATCCCTGATCATGCTCCACTGACGTGGGGAAAAAAAACCAAGCTCCCCTGACCCTGTCCTGGTGCCGTAGTCGCAAAGGTACTCATTGATGGCCCTCTGCTGCGTGTGCAGTCGCTGCAGCATGGCCAACGTTGAGTTCCACCTGGTGGGCATGTCACATATTAGGCGGTTCTTGGGCAGGTTCAGCTCCTTTTGCAGCTCAGTCAGCCGAGCACTGGCATTATAAGATCGGCGGAAATGCACACAGACTTTCCTGGCCTGCCTCAGGACATCCTGTAAGCCTGGGAACCTGCCCAAGAACCGCTGCACCACCAGGTTGAGGACGTGAGCCATGCAGGGCACATGGGTGAGCTGCCCCTGTCGCAGGGCGGAGAGGAGGTTGGTGCCATTGTCAGAAACGACCATTCCTGGCTTAAGCTGACGTGGCGTCAACCACCTCTCGGCCTGCCCCTGCAGAGCTGCCAGAACCTCTGGCCCAGTGTGGCTCCTGTCCCCCAAACACACCAGCGCAAGCACGGCATGGCATCTTTTTGCCTGCGTACTTGCGTAGCCCCTTGTACGCCTACGGAGCACCGCTGGTTCCAAGGACAGAGCACTGGAGGAAGAAGAAGAGGAGGGGGTGGAGGAGAGAGGTGTGTCACAACCAGTAGCAGTAGTCGTGTTTTGGAGGCGTGGTGGCGGAACAACCTCCAACACTACTGCACCTTGTCCTGCATCCCTCCCAGCTGCCAATAGAGTGACCCAATGGGCCGTGAAAGAAAGGTACCGTCCCTGTCCATGCCTGCTGGACCATGAGTCAGCGGTAATATGCACCTTACCGCTGACCGCCCTGTCCAGCGAGGCATGGACATTGCCCTCCACATGCCGGTAGAGAGACGGAATCGCCTTCCGCGAGAAAAAGTGGCGTTTGGGAACCTGCCACTGAGGAACCGCACATTGAACAAACTCACGGAAGGGGGCCGAGTCTACCAACTGAAAAGGCAGCAGTTGAAGTGCTAGCAATTTAGCAAGGCTAGCATTCAACCGCTGGGCATGTGGATGGCTGGGAGTGTACTTCTTTCTACGGTCCAGCAGCTGGGGCAGGGAAATTTGCCTGCTGCAATCGGACGTCGGTGTACTGCAAGTACTTGGTTGTGACACACCGAATTCTACACCTTCAGTCCTCTCAGAGCAGCTTTCAGAGAGGACTGAAGGTGTAGTGGGGATGGAGATCCCAGCTGAGGAGGAGCAAGGAGAGGTCCGCTTAGTTCTTTGGTGTGGGTCTTTTATGTGTGCCTGCCAACGAGCTGCATGGCAGGTCGCCATATGTCTGGTCATGCTTGTCGTGCCCAAGCGGCTGATGTTTTGGCCACGCGAGATACGCTTGAGACAAATATTGCAAATAGCAGTGGTGCGATCTGCTGCACTCGTCTCAAAAAAGGCCCACACCAAAGAACTTTTCAGATAACGTGCAGAGGCAGCGCCCTGCACAGGCGGAGCTCTGCGGTGTTGTACAGTTGCTGTGCTGGCCTCTACCTGGCCTCCAGGGGGCATCCTGCCTCGTTGGACATGTGACGCCGCATCCTCCTCCTCCTCGTCCTCCTCCTCATCCTCTCTCCCTTGAGGCACCCACGTGGAGTCAGTGACCTCATCATCCCCTCCCTCTTCACCACTAGAGCAAACCTGGCAGTAAGCTGCAGCTGGTGGAACAGTACTGCCAGATTCCTCAAGCTGGGTATCGTCATCCGAGCCTTCGAATCGTTGGGCATCCTCCTGGAGCATGTACCCAACACTGTGCTCAAAGAGTTCGGGGGACTCCTCAGGAGGACATGGTGGGTCTAGGGAAGGGGTGGCTGATGATGCTCTGTCAGTACCCTGAGCCTGGGTGAGAGAGGATGAGGAGGATGAGGAGGGCTTGGTCATCCATTCTACCAAGCCTTCAGCATGATGCGGCTCCACATGTCCAGCTGCCGAAAACAAAGACGCGCGTGTCCCATGGCCACGTGCTGATGACGATGCACGACCACGTCCACGGCCACGTCCACTAGAAACAGAGCCTGCCTGCCCTGTGTTCTTGGCTCTGCACGCTCTGC
The DNA here is from genome assembly GCA_028564925.1 of Lithobates sylvaticus. NCBI lineage: Eukaryota > Metazoa > Chordata > Amphibia > Anura > Ranidae > Lithobates > Lithobates sylvaticus. Next base: position 233,213,869 of record CM053032.1, read on the forward strand.
CTCCCCTTGGCGGTCTTCCAGCCATTGTAGTCGGTAGTCCTGTGGGTGCTGCTGAGAAGAATATATAGGAGCTCTGTGTGATGCCACTAACACACTAGAAGTCCTATGGGTGCTTCTGCAAAGAAAATAGAGGAGCTCTGTGTGATGCCACTAACACACTAGAAGTCCTGTGGGTGCTGCTGAGAAGAATATATAGGAGCTCTGTGTGATGCCACTAACACACTAGAAGTCCTATGGGTGCTTCTGCAAAGAAAATAGAGGAGCTCTGTGTGATGCCACTAACACACTAGAAGTCCTGTGGGTGCTTCTGCAAAGAAAATAGAGGAGCTCTGTGTGATGCCACTAACACACTAGAAGTCCTGTGGGTGCTTATGCAAAGAAAATAGAGGAGCTCTGTGTGATGCCACTAACACACTAGAAGTCCTGTGGGTGCTGCTGAGAAGAATATATAGGAGCTCTGTGTGATGCCACTAACACACTAGAAGTCCTATGGGTGCTTCTGCAAAGAAAATAGAGGAGCTCTGTGTGATGCCACTAACACACTAGAAGTCCTGTGGGTGCTTCTGCAAAGAAAATAGAGGAGCTCTGTGTGATGCCACTAACACACTAGAAGTCCTGTGGATGCTTCTGCAAAAAAAATAGAGGAGCTCTGTGTGATGCCACTAACACACTAGAAGTCCTGTGGGTGCTTATGCAAAGAAAATAGAGGAGCTCTGTGTGATGCCACTAACACACTAGAAGTCCTGTGGGTGCTTCTGCAAAGAAAATAGAGGAGCTCTGTGTGATGCCACTAACACACTAGAAGTCCTGTGGGTGCTTATGCAAAGAAAATAGAGGAGCTCTGTGTGATGCCACTAACACACTAGAAGTCCTGTGGGTGCTTCTGCAAAGAAAATAGAGGAGCTCTGTGTGATGCCACTAACACACTAGAAGTCCTGTGGGTGCTTCTGCAAAGAAAATAGAGGAGCTCTGTGTGATGCCACTAACACACTAGAAGTCCTGTGGGTGCTTCTGCAAAGAAAATAGAGGAGCTCTGTGTGATGCCACTAACACACTAGAAGTCCTGTGGGTGCTTCTGCAAAGAAAATAGAGGAGCTCTGTGTGATGCCACTAACACACTAGAAGTCCTGTGGGTGCTTATGCAAAGAAAATAGAGGAGCTCTGTGTGATGCCACTAACACACTAGAAGTCCTGTGGGTGCTTATGCAAAGAAAATAGAGGAGCTCTGTGTGATGCCACTAACACACTAGAAGTCCTGTGGGTGCTGCTGAGAAGAATATATAGGAGCTCTGTGTGATGCCACTAACACACTAGAAGTCCTATGGGTGCTTCTGCAAAGAAAATAGAGGAGCTCTGTGTGATGCCACTAACACACTAGAAGTCCTGTGGGTGCTTCTGCAAAGAAAATAGAGGAGCTCTGTGTGATGCCACTAACACACTAGAAGTCCTGTGGGTGCTGCTGAGAAGAATATATAGGAGCTCTGTGTGATGCCACTAACACACTAGAAGTCCTATGGGTGCTTCTGCAAAGAAAATAGAGGAGCTCTGTGTGATGGGACTAACACACTTCAAGTCCTATAGGTGCTTCTGGGAAAAAAATATAGCTCTGTGTGTGTGATGGGACTAACACACTTCAAGTCCTATAGGTGCTTCTGGGAAGAAAATATAGCTCTGTGTGTGTGATGGGACTAACACACTTCAAGTCCTATAGGTGCTTCTGGGAACAAAATATAGCTCTGTGTGTGTGATGGGACTAACACACTTCAAGTCCTATAGGTGCTTCTGGGAACAAAATATAGCTCTGTGTGTGTGATGGGACTAACACACTTCAAGTCCTATAGGTGCTTCTGGGAAGAAAATATAGCTCTGTGTGTGTGATGGGACTAACACACTTCAAGTCCTATAGGTGCTTCTGGGAAGAAAAATATAGCTCTGTGTGTGTAATGGGACTAACACACTTCAAGTCCTATAGGTGCTTCTGGGAACAAAATATAGCTCTGTGTGTGTGATGGGACTAACACACTTCAAGTCCTATAGGTGCTTCTGGGAACAAAATATAGCTCTGTGTGTGTGATGGGACTAACACACTTCAAGTCCTATAGGTGCTTCTGGGAACAAAATATAGCTCTGTGTGTGTGATGGGACTAACACACTTCAAGTCCTATAGGTGCTTCTGGGAACAAAATATAGCTCTGTGTGTGTGATGGGACTAACACACTTCAAGTCCTATAGGTGCTTCTGGGAACAAAATATAGCTCTGTGTGTGTGATGGGACTAACACACTTCAAGTCCTATAGGTGCTTCTGGGAACAAAATATAGCTCTGTGTGTGTGATGGGACTAACACACTTCAAGTCCTATAGGTGCTTCTGGGAACAAAATATAGCTCTGTGTGTGTGATGGGACTAACACACTTCAAGTCCTATAGGTTCTTCTGGGAACAAAATATAGCTCTGTGTGTGTGATGGGACTAACACACTTCAAGTCCTATAGGTGCTTCTGGGAAAAAAATATAGCTCTGTGTGTGTGATGGGACTAACACACTTCAAGTCCTATAGGTGCTTCTGGGAAGAAAATATAGCTCTGTGTGTGTAATGGGACTAACACACTTCAAGTCCTATAGGTGCTTCTGGGAACAAAATATAGCTCTGTGTGTGTGATGGGACTAACACACTTCAAGTCCTATAGGTGCTTCTGGGAACAAAATATAGCTCTGTGTGTGTGATGGGACTAACACACTTCAAGTCCTATAGGTGCTTCTGGGAACAAAATATAGCTCTATGTGTGTGATGGGACTAACACACTTCAAGTCCTATAGGTGCTTCTGGGAACAAAATATAGCTCTGTGTGTGTGATGGGACTAACACACTTCAAGTCCTATAGGTGCTTCTGGGAAGAAAATATAGCTCTGTGTGTGTGTAATGGGACTAACACACTTCAAGTCCTATAGGTGCTTCTGGGAACAAAATATAGCTCTGTGTGTGTGATGGGACTAACACACTTCAAGTCCTATAGGTGCTTCTGGGAACAAAATATAGCTCTGTGTGTGTGATGGGACTAACACACTTCAAGTCCTATAGGTGCTTCTGGGAACAAAATATAGCTCTGTGTGTATGATGGGACTAACACACTACAAGTCCTATAGGTGCTTCTGGGAACAAAATATAGGAGCTCTGCCTGCCTGCCACGAACACACTTCAAGTCCTATAGGTGCTTCTGGGAACAAAATATAGCTCTGTGTGTGTGATGGGACTAACACACTTCAAGTCCTATAGGTTCTTCTGGGAACAAAATATAGCTCTGTGTGTGTGATGGGACTAACACACTTCAAGTCCTATAGGTGCTTCTGGGAAAAAAATATAGCTCTGTGTGTGTGATGGGACTAACACACTTCAAGTCCTATAGGTGCTTCTGGGAAGAAAATATAGCTCTGTGTGTGTAATGGGACTAACACACTTCAAGTCCTATAGGTGCTTCTGGGAACAAAATATAGCTCTGTGTGTGTGATGGGACTAACACACTTCAAGTCCTATAGGTGCTTCTGGGAACAAAATATAGCTCTGTGTGTGTGATGGGACCAACACACTTCAAGTCCTATAGGTGCTTCTGGGAACAAAATATAGCTCTGTGTGTGTGATGGGACTAACACACTTCAAGTCCTATAGGTGCTTCTGGGAACAAAATATAGCTCTGTGTGTGTGATGGGACTAACACACTTCAAGTCCTATAGGTGCTTCTGGGAAGAAAATATAGCTCTGTGTGTGTAATGGGACTAATACACTTCAAGTCCTATAGGTGCCTCTGGGAACAAAATATAGCTCTGTGTGTGTGATGGGACTAACACACTTCAAGTCCTATAGGTGCTTCTGGGAAGAAAATATAGCTCTGTGTGTGTGATGGGACTAACACACTTCAAGTCCTATAGGTGCCTCTGGGAACAAAATATAGCTCTGTGTGTGTGTGATGGGACTAACACACTTCAAGTCCTATAGGTGCTTCTGGGAAGAAAATATAGCTCTGTGTGTGTAATGGGACTAACACACTTCAAGTCCTATAGGTGCCTCTGGGAACAAAATATAGCTCTGTGTGTGTGATGGGACTAACACACTTCAAGTCCTATAGGTGCTTCTGGGAACAAAATATAGCTCTGTGTGTGTGATGGGACTAACACACTTCAAGTCCTATAGGTGCTTCTGGGAACAAAATATAGCTCTGTGTGTGTGATGGGACTAACACACTTCAAGTCCTATAGGTGCTTCTGGGAACAAAATATAGCTCTGTGTGTGTGATGGGACTAACACACTTCAAGTCCTATAGGTGCTTCTGGGAACAAAATATAGCTCTGTGTGTGTGATGGGACTAACACACTTCAAGTCCTATAGGTGCTTCTGGGAAGAAAATATAGCTCTGTGTGTGTAATGGGACTAACACACTTCAAGTCCTATAGGTGCCTCTGGGAACAAAATATAGCTCTGTGTGTGTAATGGGACTAACACACTTCAAGTCCTATAGGTGCCTCTGGGAACAAAATATAGCTCTGCGTGTGTGATGGGACTAACACACTTCAAGTCCTATAGGTGCTTCTGGGAAGAAAATATAGCTCTGTGTGTGTGATGGGACTAACACACTTCAAGTCCTATAGGTGCTTCTGGGAAGAAAATATAGCTCTGTGTGTGTAATGGGACTAACACACTTCAAGTCCTATAGGTGCTTCTGGGAACAAAATATAGCTCTGTGTGTGTGATGGGACTAACACACTTCAAGTCCTATAGGTGCTTCTGGGAACAAAATATAGCTCTGTGTGTGTGATGGGACTAACACACTTCAAGTCCTATAGGTGCTTCTGGGAACAAAATATAGCTCTGTGTGTGTGATGGGACTAACACACTTCAAGTCCTATAGGTGCTTCTGGGAACAAAATATAGGAGCTCTGCCTGCCTGCCACGAACACACTACAAGTCCTATAGGTGCTTCTGGGAACAAAATATAGGAGCTCTGCCTGCCTGCCACGAACACACTACAAGTCCTATAGGTGCTTCTGGTAACAAAATATAGGAGCTCTGCCTGCCTGCCACGAACACACTACAAGTCCTATAGGTGCTTCTGGTAACAAAATATAGGAGCTCTGCCTGCCTGCCACGAACACACTACAAGTCCTATAGGTGCTTCTGGTAACAAAATATAGGAGCTCTGCCTGCCTGCCACGAACACACTACAAGTCCTATAGGTGCTTCTGGTAACAAAATATAGGAGCTCTGCCTGCCTGCCACGAACACACTACAAGCCCCTCTTTCTCAATCAATCTTTGTAACTGAATCTATCTAACTCAATTTCTGTAAGTGAATCTCTCTACCTAACTAAATCGAGCAGAGTGTCACAGAATCAGCCTGCTCAATCTGCGCCGGAACAGCATGTGACCGGCGCAGACGGCGTGGCGGCCTTTTATAGGGGGGGGCGTGTACTACAGCCCCTGAGCTGTAATTGGCTACAGGCGTCCTGCCTGTAGCCAATTATGGCTCTTCGAGTTTCCGGGGCTGTGATTGGCCAAGCATGCGGGGTCACAGTGCATGCTTGGCCAATCATCAGCCAGCAATGCACTGCGCCGGCCGCGCCGGCCGCAATGCATTGCGGGGCCGCTCGCATCACACGAACGTGATGCGAGCGGCCAAAATAGTTCTGGGCTCGCCGAGAGAGCGAACGCCCGGTGCTCGATGCGAACGTGGCACCGGGCCCATCCCTATTCAGGGGTTTATGCATACAATCCCTAATGGAACTAAACATATTCGTATACTAGAGACACGTAAGTCAAGGTACTTGTCCATTTGTTCTCGACATGTTTCGCCAGAGTGGCTTCCTCAGGAGACAAGGATAAAGTACGAATGAAAGATGAGAAAGGTTTATGAGGATGTTTTCTTGTTTCTAAGATATGCATATAAAGAAGAAATAATACGTAAATTTATTATATAAAAGACACAATTGTATATTTATACATTTACAAGAATGCTGTATGGGTATAAAGGTATAAATGCTATGTGCAAGAAAGAATTCTCCCGAGTGTATGCCCGACCTCTTACCTCCAAATTAAGAAAGTCTACATACTACCAAGGACATCAGATATAAAAGATTGTGGCAGATCCGCGGTAAGGCGTCCTACCCAGGACTTCCAGAGGGGGCTTATACCCAGAAGGCCCGAGCCAAGATCAGTGGCTAGGGAGCCGTAGGGGGAGAGTGGGATCCTATTGGTCTAGAATTGGATTGTCATAGGGCCTGTAAAGTACAAAGTAGTACTTATTAACTGTATACATATAATAAAAGATAATAATAAATAGCCAAAAAGGCGGAGGCAGTTTGATCAGGTCCCATATTCTATCCAACTGAACCTACCTCAATGGCACCTTATTGAAGAAAAATTTATAGGAGGCTCGGATCTGCCTTCAGAGAAGGAAGGGAGAGACACTATCTTGTAAATGTCCAAAAGATGATAAATAAATTTCTGTGAATAAAGAAAAATGAAAAAATTCTAATAAAAGATACCACATTATATATATATATTGTCTCTGCTATATACCCCAATGATTTCTAGCCCCCCTACCTTGTGGTGGAGTGCATAAGTCACCGGGTCATGGTATTGCAGAGATTTTCCCACTGATGGTGGTAGCTCCCAGTAAGGGGTAAAGTATGCCCGCTGGGTCCTATAAGGTTTGTATAAGTATAAGTAAAGATGCATTTTATGGATAATTATATGGAGGAATTTCTCCATAAGCAAAAGTTAGAGCCAATGTAGTTACCTAAAGTAGAGTCTCTCCACGTTTGCCGAGCCTCCAATTCTCACCACAGCCTGACCTACAGTCAGGCTGGGCTTAAATAGTCTCCCCCCGTGGCGCCTGTTGCGTGGCGTGTGACGTCACGCCACGTCGGCGTCACGCGGACATAATGGCGGGAACCGATGCGGCGCCGGCTAGCCACCCCGTGACCGGAAGTAAACGTCACTTCCCGCCGGGTACGCAACCGGAAATGGATGTTATCCTCGGCGCACTGCTAGAGAGGCCTCCTGTGGACATCCTCTGCTGACACTACTTGTCAGAGAGGAGTCCACAGGGGCAGAGTGGAAAATTAGCATGCAAAATAGGTCAAGCCGGCGCCGCAGAGCGGTCCCCGCTACCGGACGCATGATGGGAACTTAGAACCGCCGCCTGATGTGGGGGCGCGCACATAGCCCCACCATGCCTCCGGAAAGAGTCCATACGGCTCCCCTAAGCCCAAAACTCAGGCCCAATGGGTCCACCCCCACCCCCCCAAAAAAAAAGCAGCAAGGGGAGAGGAGAGGAAGTGTGGATGTAATTAAAACCTGGGGCAACGTAGTTACCGCACATCTGTCAGAACAAAGGAGAAAAAAAAGAATTGCATAAGAACATTGTTGGGGCACCATAGCAAATACAGTTATCCAATACAGCATTTTATTAGTTTATATACATAAGATACATTGAGACAACCATGTGCCCCTAGATCGGGCCACATCATTTTCTACTCAAACATAAATAAGCAAATAATAATAGTAATGAATTACTTCACCCCTACGCAGAGGGGGAAGTCAAAAAGAAGGAAAAAGATAAATACATAAAAAAAAAAAAAAAAAGATGAGCATACTCCGGGTCAAAAGTGGGCGGAGCCGAATATAGCACGCTAGAAGAGAGCCAGTGCAGTGATACTGGCCAGGGTGCCTTTGCAACATCGAAGCCTGAGTTACAACCCACATGTAACTGGGGGGGAAAGGTAGGGATAAGAGATAGCCAATATTTGGCCAGGCAAATCTTTTCAATTAAAGAAAAGGTTTAAAACTAATTCCCTCATTGAGGCCCGGATACCGGGTCGCCTTTAAGAGGTAGATCCATCTTGTTTCAATTTGTAATAATTTCCTATCTAGGTCACCCCCACGTTCTTGTTGGGGCAAATGTTCCAGGCTATAAAAGCCCACATGGTCAAGATTGAATTTATGATATAAGCCGACATGGCGGCTAATAGGAGTCTCCATTTTATGTTTGGAAATAAGGGATACATGATCTCTTATACGGCAAAAAAAAAAAAGGGGGTTACCTTCCCTCCTTCTTGCTCTCGCCCCCCCAGGCCCCTCGGGGTCCTGTGGGCCCATTTTTGGTACCACTAAGACTTATAAGCCTAAATCAAGGTCATTTCCTGTGTTACAGGGCAATTCCAACATCTGGGCCTTTGTGATTCAAGTCACAAAGGAGATAGAATCTACCAATTGGAAGGGTGGAATACAGACCAACCTTCTTAAGAATTGAAAGAAGCACTACATAATTTGAAATTAAACAGCAATATCATAATTAAACCGTCCGACAAGGGCGGGAATTTGGTCATATTGGATATAGAAAACTATGAAAGGATGTGTTTGGATATAATATCTAATAAGGTCTGGTACAGAAAGGTTCCAGCTTCTCATGTCAACTATTACATGAACAAATATAGAGCAATCATACTAAAGGCACGTATGAATGGCATCATTGATGTCAAGACCTTTGAATATCTGGACATGACCATTTTCACTACTCCGACTTTTTATGCCTTGCCAAAGGTGCATAAGAGCTTAACATCCCCACCAGGCCGCCCCATAATTTCAGGCTGTGGATCTTTAACAGAAAGAGCCAGCCAATTGGTTGATGAGTATCTTTATCCACACGTCAAATGTTTATTTTCATATGTCAAGGATACCATAGAACTCCTTAAAAGTACGGATGGTCTACAAATACCCCCTAACGCATGGCTGGTGGCCATAGACATAGAGGCTCTCTATAACTCGATACCTCACAAGAAAGGTGTTGAGGTAATAGGTGAATTTTTGATGGAAAGAGACATTGACTCTTGGAAGTATAATGAATTTGTCTTGGAATTACTTAGTTTCATTTTGATGCACAACATATTTGTATTCAAACGCTCCCACTACCTCCAGGTGCAGGGTGTCGCTATGGGAGCTAAATGTGCGCCCTCCTATGCGAACCTGTACCTGGGGGGGTGGGAGCGTGACTTGTTCTCAGATGAGACCAAAATTGAATCTATTGGCAAGATCGTATCGTGGAGTCGTTACATTGATGACGTCCTCATGATATGGTCAGGATCAAGGGATGATTTGGTGATATTTTTGGATGAACTACAGTTCAATGAATATAATCTCAAATTCACCTTTAACTATGATCAACAGAGGATAACTTTTCTTGATGTTGAATTGTTCGTGGATGAGAAGGGAACCTTGTGCTCCACTCTCTACAGAAAAGCATCAGCAGGTAACAGTATGCTACATGCGAGTAGCTCACATCCGGAAAAGCTGATTAGGAGCATTCCTTATAGTCAGTTTTTACGGATTAAACGGAATTGCACGCACTTTGCTGATTTTCAGCGGGAGGCAAACCTCTTGCGTGATCGCCTCTTACTGAGAGGATACAGTAAAACATGCCTCCGGAGGGCATATAACCAGGTAGCGGGCACTAATAGACAGCTGCTGCTATACAAACCTAGACGTGTGAAGACGCAGGACAGTACACGAATTATTACTAAGTACAATAGGCAACATAAAAAGGTACGTAACATCTATAAAAAGTTTTGGTATCTCTTATCTACTGATCAAAAAATTTCCAAACACATCAAACCATATCCAGAAATTACATACAAGAGATCACGCTTCTTGCGAGATGCTCTTGTAAGTAGCCATCATACAAATGAACAAGTATCTACCAAAAAGATCCCAGGGACATATCGTTGCGGTAAATGTAGCTTTTGCCGCTTTATTATAGAGGGCAGGAGTATAGATTTGCCGGACGGTAAAACCTGGACCCCAAAATACCGAACAAACTGCCAATCTGTGGGATCAGTATACCTGATGAAATGCTCATGTGGAGCATTTTATGTAGAGAAAACAAAACGCCCATTTTTTTTGCCGTATAAGAGATCATGTATCCCTTATTTCCAAACATAAAATGGAGACTCCTATTAGCCGCCATGTCGGCTTATATCATAAATTCAATCTTGACCATGTGGGCTTTTATAGCCTGGAACATTTGCCCCAACAAGAACGTGGGGGTGACCTAGATAGGAAATTATTACAAATTGAAACAAGATGGATCTACCTCTTAAAAGCGACCCGGTATCCGGGCCTCAATGAGGGAATTAGTTTTAAACCTTTTCTTTAATTGAAAAGATTTGCCTGGCCAAATATTGGCTATCTCTTATCCCTACCTTTCCCCCCCCAGTTACATGTGGGTTGTAACTCAGGCTTCGATGTTGCAAAGGCACCCTGGCCAGTATCACTGCACTGGCTCTCTTCTAGCGTGCTATATTCGGCTCCGCCCACTTTTGACCCGGAGTATGCTCATCTTTTTTTTTTTTTTTTTTTTATGTATTTATCTTTTTCCTTCTTTTTGACTTCCCCCTCTGCGTAGGGGTGAAGTAATTCATTACTATTATTATTTGCTTATTTATGTTTGAGTAGAAAATGATGTGGCCCGATCTAGGGGCACATGGTTGTCTCAATGTATCTTATGTATATAAACTAATAAAATGCTGTATTGGATAACTGTATTTGCTATGGTGCCCCAACAATGTTCTTATGCAATTCTTTTTTTTCTCCTTTGTTCTGACAGATGTGCGGTAACTACGTTGCCCCAGGTTTTAATTACATCCACACTTCCTCTCCTCTCCCCTTGCTGCTTTTTTTTTTGGGGGGTGGGGGTGGACCCATTGGGCCTGAGTTTTGGGCTTAGGGGAGCCGTATGGACTCTTTCCGGAGGCATGGTGGGGCTATGTGCGCGCCCCCACATCAGGCGGCGGTTCTAAGTTCCCATCATGTGTCCGGTAGCGGGGACCGCTCTGCGGCGCCGGCTTGACCTATTTTGCATGCTAATTTTCCACTCTGCCCCTGTGGACTCCTCTCTGACAAGTAGTGTCAGCAGAGGATGTCCACAGGAGGCCTCTCTAGCAGTGCGCCGAGGATAACATCCATTTCCGGTTGCGTACCCGGCGGGAAGTGACGTTTACTTCCGGTCACGGGGTGGCTAGCCGGCGCCGCATCGGTTCCCGCCATTATGTCCGCGTGACGCCGACGTGGCGTGACGTCACACGCCACGCAACAGGCGCCACGGGGGGAGACTATTTAAGCCCAGCCTGACTGTAGGTCAGGCTGTGGTGAGAATTGGAGGCTCGGCAAACGTGGAGAGACTCTACTTTAGGTAACTACATTGGCTCTAACTTTTGCTTATGGAGAAATTCCTCCATATAATTATCCATAAAATGCATCTTTACTTATACTTATACAAACCTTATAGGACCCAGCGGGCATACTTTACCCCTTACTGGGAGCTACCACCATCAGTGGGAAAATCTCTGCAATACCATGACCCGGTGACTTATGCACTCCACCACAAGGTAGGGGGGCTAGAAATCATTGGGGTATATAGCAGAGACAATATATATATATAATGTGGTATCTTTTATTAGAATTTTTTCATTTTTCTTTATTCACAGAAATTTATTTATCATCTTTTGGACATTTACAAGATAGTGTCTCTCCCTTCCTTCTCTGAAGGCAGATCCGAGCCTCCTATAAATTTTTCTTCAATAGGGTGCCATTGAGGTAGGTTCAGTTGGATAGAATATGGGACCTGATCAAACTGCCTCCGCCTTTTTGGCTATTTATTATTATCTTTTATTATATGTATACAGTTAATAAGTACTACTTTGTACTTTACAGGCCCTATGACAATCCAATTCTAGACCAATAGGATCCCACTCTCCCCCTACGGCTCCCCAGCCACTGATCTTGGCTCGGGCCTTCTGGGTATAAGCCCCCTCTGGAAGTCCTGGGTAGGACGCCTTACCGCGGATCTGCCACAATCTTTTATATCTGATGTCCTTGGTAGTATGTAGACTTTCTTAATTTGGAGGTAAGAGGTCGGGCATACACTCGGGAGAATTCTTTCTTGCACATAGCATTTATACCTTTATACCCATACAGCATTCTTGTAAATGTATAAATATACAATTGTGTCTTTTATATAATAAATTTACGTATTATTTCTTCTTTATATGCATATCTTAGAAACAAGAAAACATCCTCATAAACCTTTCTCATCTTTCATTCGTACTTTATCCTTGTCTCCTGAGGAAGCCACTCTGGCGAAACATGTCGAGAACAAATGGACAAGTACCTTGACTTACGTGTCTCTAGTATACGAATATGTTTAGTTCCATTAGGGATTGTATGCATAAACCCCTGAACTTTGATATATTTTGTACTGTTGCATACAAAGTCATTTAAATATATTTCCTTTAACTCTTTTGTGTGTTAATAAAATACCATTTTTTCTCATTTTTATTTACATATATGGAATTGGGGTCGTTATCATGTTGGAATACTGCCCTGCGTCCCAGTCTCTGAAGGGAGGGGATCATTCTGTGATTATGTACCCTTGATAGTCCCGTATCTCCAAAAAATATTTTGGTTGCCGCCACACACACTATCTGAACCAAATGAGTTTATCTTGGTCTCATCAGACCACAGGACATGGTCCCAGTAATCCATGTCCTTAGTCTGCTTGTCTAATTGGTCCCAATTTGGACATTTTCACATTTGTTGCCAGCGGTTTGGACATTAATGTCTGTGTGTTGAGTTATTTTGAGGGGACGGCAAAATTACACTGTTATACAAGCTGTTCACTCACTACTTTACATTGTAGCAAAGTGTAATTTCTTAAGTGTTGTCACATGAAAAGATATAAGAAAATATTTACAAAAATGTGAGGGGTGTACTCACTTTTGTGAGATACTGTATGTATGGTGGCCTTTAAGTATTTACTTAAAAATCTTAAAACAGTTTTTTGAAAGGATGCCTAGATGTTAAAGCTTTTAGTTATTGGATTTACATCTACTTTAAGAAACAGAAAATGTGCAGAATAAATTAAAATAGTGGAAGGTGCCACACCAGTATTGCTCCCATACATATGAGGAAATGTAATCAGCATTAAACAGTCCCTATAATTACATCATTATTGCTTTTCACAGGCTCGGTATAGAAGCTAGTAACACAAGGCTTTAAAATCCTGAAAACAGGGAAATAAAACCATTTACTGTATGCCTGCCTCATTGATGAAAACACTTCTATTACTTTCAATCAGGCAAATGACTTCTTTTTTATTGTGTCTCTTGAAGTTTGCAGACTCTGCTGTTTTAGGTCAAAATGACCTTCAGAATTTTTCTCCTTATTATTATTTCACGGAAGGTTTGATGAACAATAATAAAACTAAACAGCAGCAATTCCTAAATGCAGCTCCTCACATCTTCCCGATAACAACAAGCAAATCTCCTGCATACAAAGTAACACGGAATGGTCCTCAGCTGGTCTCCTTATCAGCCGGACAAGCTCAGATCTCCGTTTTTAATCCACATCCTGCTATTGTGAACACTGATATTCTAGCTGTTATCTGGGTAAGTTAAATTAAAAAAGAAAATAGTTTAAGATGTTGGTGTTCATGTAGAACAGTTAGTAAAACCAAAGGTAGAATGCAACCACAGTCCGTGCTGTTGGAGGCAACTAAGCAAGATTGCCCTATTAACTAAGCTAAAGGTGTCCAGAAAGTATGGACACCTGTACAAAATAGGTTCTGCCTCTTGTACCAGTCATACATATGTATTAAGAGTCCATCCTACACACATATCTAATAGACCAAAATTCCAAATGAGCACACAGGAAGGGAAGTACAGTAGAAAGGCCTACGCTCCAAATATGCAGTAAATCTGATATCTATTTTAAGTGTTACTAAACCAAGGACCCTGCATTTACTACCATGTTTCCCCAAAAATAAGACCTAGCGTGATTGTCTGTGATGGCTGCAAGCCCTAGTTAAAGTCCTTGTAGGTCTTATTTTCAGGGTAGGGCTTATTTTCGGGGGGAAACAAGGTGGGGCTTTTTTGGGGGGTAGGGCTTATATTGCAGCCATCACAGACAATAAGGCTAGGTCTTATTTTCGGGGAAACAGGGTATATCTGGTCTCCCACAATACACAGAACATGGAAATGCAATAGTTTTAGTAAATATAAACTGCTAAATACCTTTTCTCATCAGCAGTATATAGCAGTCCTGTGACTTCTATCAGTGTCTCCGTTGGCCCTACTTCTCCTGTAGGTCACAGAACAAGAGGGCACTGTAATTCACCTAACTCTGATTTCACTCACCCGATCCAGGTGCCGAAGGGATCCCGAATTTAATGTCGGGATCCACCCCGCTGCCTGAATGGCAGCTGGTTCAATCTTTCAGCGAGCCTCTGAGAGCCTGCGCCAGCTGCTCCCAACCACCTGCACAGCCCAGCACTTCAGTGAGCGATGGGGGCAGATGGGGGCAGAGCACAGAGCAGGAGACCAACTCTCTACTAACCAACTCTAGTCAGCAACTCTCTACTAACTGAAGACTCTGAGTGATTAGCTGTCCTTGATTGCTCAGTTTCCAGTCTTATGCCGCGTACACGCGATCGGAATTCTCGTCGGAAAAAACTCTGACGGTTTTTCCGACGGAATTCCGCTCAAGCTGTGTTGCCTACACACGATCACACCAAATTCCGACGCAGCGGAATTACACAGCGGCATAAAACACGTTCGACAGCACTATAAAAGGGAAGTTTAATGCTTCCGAGCATGCATCGAATTGTTTCCGAGCATGCGTCGGAATTTTGCGTGTCGGAATTGCATACACACGATCGGAAAATCCGATAGAAAGGTTTTCCTTCGGAAAAATTGAGAACAGGTTCTCAATTCAAAGTCCGTCGGAAATTCCGACAGAAAAAGACCGTTGGGCATACACACGGTCGGAAAATCCGATGAAAAGCTCCCATCGGACTGTTTCCATCGGAAATTTCCGACCGTGTGTACGCCGCATTAGAGGCGGTAGGAGGACAGATGCAGCATTGGATCAATGCTGCATCTACCTGGATGAGTATGTAAGTTTTATTTTTTAATAGCCCATACTTCTCTAGTGCAAAAAAAAGTGCTGGATTTGTGAGAAATTCAAAGCTGTCCCGCGTCCTCTGAACATATAGTTAGTTGGGTTTAAAAAAGTCCAACTAATTTAGTCAATAAAAAAAAGATATGGAAAAACTCCATATAGAGAACCTTATAACCGCAGTTCATCCAGAGGAAGACCTCTAAAGCATGGTCAATTTTTCTCTACCAGGGAAATAAAAAATAAAAAAACTTCCTGACCCGATAAGACAATCAAACATCCCTCCTAGTGCTTATCTTGGGCTACAGAATGATTCACTTAATGCTTCCTTCTACTGACAAGCTCTAGGAAGATGCTGATTTTCATTTTCCAGCAGAACTTGGCACCTTTCCACACTGCCAAACGTACCAATACCCAGTTTAATGAGCATGGTATCACTGTGCTTGATTGGCCAGCAAACTCACCTGACCTAAACCCCATAAAAAATCTGTGGAGTATTGTCAAGAGGAAGATGAGAGACACCAGACCCAACAATGCAGATGAGTTGAAGAGCGCTATCAAAGCAACCTGGGCTTCTAAAACACCTCAGGGTTATAACCCCTGTCAGATTTTTTTCACCATCTGTGTCCCATTGCAGAGATTTCACTTCCTGTCCCATAGCCAAACAGGAAGTGGGAGGAAATCCTTGCAAATTAAGGGAATTCCTTGGGGATTTGAAGATTTCCCCGCTATTACTTTTCTGGGGACATCCCAAAAAATTAGATTTTCGCTTTACTTTCACTTTTAAGGACAATAGTGAACAGGACAAAGATAGAGAGTGAATCTCCTTAATGGGGGCACAGACAGCAATAAGAACTGACAGGTGTTCTCATCCCTCTTCACTCTTTCGCCCATCGCCACCATACAGGAAGTGGAAGGAAATCCTTGAAAATTAAGGGAACTCCTTGGGGACCCCCAGGTCACTAGAACTGGTGTTCCCATTGGAAGATTTCCCCGCTATTACTTTTCTCGGGACAACCCAAAATGTGGGATTTTTTTTTACTTTTATATGATAATGATAATGGTAAACAGGACAAATAGATAGGGGGGATCCCTAATGGTGGCACAGACAGCAATAAAAAATGACAAATGTTCTAATCCCTCTACACTTTGTACAAAACTAAACAAAAAGATTTGTCTTTAGACACAATAATCTTACAGAATCTCAAACACCAATAGTACTTTCTATGAGATTAATTTAATCTGCCATTGGAGATGGCAATGCTATTTAATATTACGTCTGTCCAATATAAGGCCACATCTATGCCACCATTTACCTGTGCAAAACTATTGGTACTTACGAAAGAGAAATCTTCAGCATTTCGACAAAGCAGCTTGGGGAAAATGGCCTGTCTCTGAAACAGATCTTCCTGCTCAAAGATGTTCCCATACATGAACCCATTCATCATGGTGGAATGGGCATGGATGTCAATGTAGAAATCCAGGCTAGTTTTCTGTTGGCAAAAAAAATAAATAAATAAACAGTTGCTATTTTTTGTAACTCTAGTCACATAGCTTTGTCAAATGGGTTTTCTTGAAATCATGGTATGTAGCTATAACTAGCAACACAAAGTAATAGCGTAAAGTAGCTTTCATTAATTTTGAATAATCAGAATAAGGAAGGATCCTGCAGGCCTTTATAGCTCTGGTCCTAGATGCCTGGGCCTGAAGCTTAGAGCACTACTAATATGTAAATTGTATGATCTTCTAAATCAGACACCCAGTACAATTTTTTGTTGTCTACTAATGTATTGTTGGGTATTTTTTATTTGTTTTCTTTAAAACAGAAAAAGCACTAGAAAAGTTATTTCAAAAGGGCCAACATTGATAAATGGTGCTCCTAAATGGCATTACATTCTTGCACCAAAAAAACGAGTAAAGAAAACAAGGAAGATTAGGAATGTTTTAAGGACATTAAACAATGATATTTGTCAGTGCATTTCAATGGACAACAAATATAAAAGAACACAAGTTAAACCTGAGTGACTAAAAATAAAGGTAAATGGGCATATAATATACATTTTGCTAAGGCCTCAGCACCACAGGAACGCTTACTTTACAAATGAATGTGTTTTTGCATTAACCACTTGCCTACTGGGCACCTAAACCCCCCTCCTGCCCAGACCAATTTTCAGCTTTTAGCGCTGTCACTCTTTGAATGTCATACAACACTGTACCCAAATTAAATTTTTATCATTTTTTTCCCACAAAAAGAGCTTTCTTTAGGTGGTATTTGATCACCTCTGGGTTTTTTATTTATTGTTAAAATGGCACTGATGAGCACTGATGGGTGGCAGTGATCGGCACTGGTAGGTCACACTGATAGGCAGCACTGCTTGGTGGCACTGATTGGCACCAATGGTGGACATTGATAGGTGGCACTCGTGGGCATTGATAGGTGGCACTGATTGCTGGCACTTGTGTACTGGTGGGCACTGATTTGTGGGCACTGATTTGTGCACTGGCAGGTGGTACTGGTGGGCACATATGAGGCGGCTTTGCCTCTTCCTCTTCAGGACCGATGTCCCTTCAACAGAAGCCGGTGATCGGCTTTTTTTTTCTCCTCACTCTGTTAATGTGAGAAGAAGAAAAAACGATTACTGATCCTCTGTTTACATCACGTGATCAGCTGTCATTGGCTGACAGCTGATCACGTGGTAGGGGGGGTCGAGATCGACCCCTTACTCCGATCTGTGATCACCTGACTCTCATTGACTTCAGGGGGGGGGGGGGGGGGGCGTGGCGAGCATGCAAAGGGGAGGACGTCTATTGGCGGCCTCCCGGCAAAGCAGTTCCGCGCTGTAGCCGTCATTCGGCTATAGCGCAGATCTGAAGGGGTTAAAGATATTGTATGTTCTTGGATAGAAGATTGGTTACAAGGACGTGATCAGAGTAGTGGTTAATGGCATATTATCTGAAAGGTCTTGTGTTGTGAGTGTTGTGCCCCAGGGCTCTGTCCCGGGACCAATTCTGTTCAACTATTTCATAAATGATATAGAGGTTGGCATAAATAGTTCAATCTCAGTTTTTGCTAATGATACAAAGCTAAGCTGAGCAATAACTTCACAAAATGAAATAGCTACTTTATAAGAAGACCTTGATATAATAGAGGGGTGATCAGCTATATGGTATATTGGCTTAATGTTGAAAAATGTAATGCACTTGTGAGCTGAACATATTCAAGCAAGTTACTCCTGAGGGGTAGAACCTCTGGGGAAATCCAGGATGGAAAAGGATCTGGGGTCCTAGTAGATCACAGATTTATCAGCAATAGCATGCTAACCCAAAGCAAACAAGGCTAGCAGACTATTTGCATACATTAAAACATTTATCAACTCAAGAGATAAAACTATAATTCTTTCACTTTACAAAACCCTGGTAGGTAGGTCACATGTGTTACAAGGGCAGGGCAAAGGGGGGGTCAGGGGCGGGGCCAAGGGGGCAGCAAAATTAGGTTTCGCAATAATCGACAGGAGCCCTGTTAACATGAGCGGGAGCCATTGCTATCAATTAGTCTGATGAGTAGGGAGGCAGCTCGTGCACATCGCTGGATCAGATCGGGCTCAGGTAAGAAAAAGGTGGGGGGGGGGGGCTGCAGTACAGAAGGTTTTTCACCTTAATGCATAGAATGCATTAAAGGAGTTGTAAAGGCAGAAGTTTTTTTTTATCTTAATGCATTCTATAAAAACAACCTTCTGTGTTTAGCAGCCTCCCCAGCACCCCCTAATGACTTACCTGAGCCCCATCTCTCTCCAGCCATGCCCACAAATGTCTAAGCCGTCTGGGACACTCCTCCTGATTGGCTGAGACACAGCAGAAGTGCCACTGGCTCCCACAGCTGTCAATCAAAGTCAGTCAGCCAGCCAATCGTGGGAGATAGGGGGCGGGGCCGGGTTGGGGCTCCGTGTGACACAGGGAGCTGTGACTCAGCTCCAGTGCCCCCATAGGAAGCTGCTTGCTGTGGGGGGCACTTGACAGGGGGGGGCAGGAACAGCAAAGAGGGACTCGAGAAGAGGAGGATCCGGGCTGCTCTGTGCAAAACTAACTGCACAGAGGAGGTAGGTATGACAGGTTTGTTATTATTCATTTTTTTTTTTTTAACAAGACCTTACAATCACTTTAACCGCTTTCCGACCGCCTCCTGCACATTTACGTCGGCAGATTGGCATGGCTAGGCAATTAAAGGGGACGTACCTGTACGTGCTTATGCCTAGCCATGCCATTCTCGCGACCCGGTCGGGAGCTCCGTGACCACGGCCGTGGGACCAGCGGATCCGATCGCCGCTGGTGTCCCGCGATCGGGTCACAGAGCTGAAGAACGGGGAGAGGTCTGTGTAAACAAACCTCTCCCCGCGCTTCCTACACTGCCTGTCACTAATCGGCTGTTCCCTGTCATCGGGAAAGCCGATCAGTGACGTCAGACGTCAGCCACGCCCCCTAATGTAAAAAAAAACACACACGTCAGAGCCCATAACCCCTCCCCTCCCCCTAGTGGTTAACTCTTTCACTGCCAGTGTCATTTATACAGGAATCAATGCATTTAAATAGCATTGATTGCTGTATAAATGACAATGTTCCCAAAAATGTGTCAAAAATGTCCGATGTGTCCGCCATAATGTCGCAGTCACAATAAAAATCGCTGATCGCCGCCATTACTAGTAAAAAAAAAAAATATTAATAAAAAAGCTATAAAACTATCCCCTATTTTGTAAACGCTATAATTTTTGTGCAAAAATGTAATCGGCCTAAACTGAAGAAAAAAAAATTTTTTTATATATTTTTTGGGGATATTTATAGCAAAAAGTAAAAAGTATTGCATTTTTTTCAAAAATTGTCGCTCTATTTTTTGTTTATAGCGCAAAAAATAAAAACCGCAGGGGCGATCAAATACCATTAAAAGAAAGCTCTATTTGTGGGAAAAAAAGGACACCAATTTTGTTTGGGAGCCACGTCGCGCGACCGCGCAATTGTCAGTTAAAGCGACGCAGTGCCGAATCGCAAAAAGGGGCCTGGTCCTTTGGCTGCAAATGGGTCCGGGGCTGAAGTGGTTAAGGTGAAAAACCTTAAGGGTCCTTTCACACAAGCTTGCCTGTGTATGGACCCACTGAGAAGACAGCTCGCAGGTCTATCTCCGCTCATTGTGCAGAGATGGACCTGTCAAAGCCCCGCTCTCCTCTATGAAGATCCGATGAAAATGGACCGCCTGTCCGTTTTCATCCGATCCTATATGATCCGATTCTCCAGACAGAAGGAAAATAGGGTTTCCATAAGTCTGGATTTCATCGACAGGATCGGATCAGATATCGGTGGATGTCAGTGGACAAGTCACCGCCGACATCTAACGCTCCACAAGGGTGAATGGAGCGTTTGATCAGGTCCGCCTGAAAAAATGACAGGCGGACCTGATCGAAAAGCCTGTGTTAAAGGGGCCTAAGGCTTTACCACCATTTTAAAAAGATGTCCTTGAGCTCCAGTCAAGTGATTTTGCCGAGGCTGAGATGATGTCATGCCATCCGTCTGTTCCAGGCACTGGCCATCGGGACTACCGAGAGATTCCCAGTGGGCCGATGGCGAGTGTGGGCTGGGTTCAGCCGCATCTGCGGTGCACAGCGATCTACCCTTCAACCACCGACAGCCAGCTCCTGACGAGTAGATTGACATTTAGCCAGTATGCAGAGTAGCACAGGAAGTGTCTCTCATGTCACGCAGCGCTGCTCGCTCCCCGGCGGCCCCTCCTCTCTTCTCGTCTATCCCAGATGATCTTACAAGCCAATGGGATAGACGAGAAGAGAGGAGGGGTCGTCGGGAGCGAGCAGCGCTGCGTGACATGAAAGACACTTCCTGTGCTACTCTGCATACTGGCTAAATGTCAATCTACCCGTCAGGAGCAATATGTGCCGCCTGATGTGCCCTGATGTGCCCTGATGTGCCCCATAATGTGCCCCCTGATGTGCCCTGATGATGTGCCCCATAATGTGCTCTGATGATGTGCCCCATCATGTGCCCTATAATGTGCCCTATAATGTGCCCTAATGTGCCCCATAATGTGCCCCCTGATGTGCCCTATAATGCGCCCTGTGCCCTAATGTGCTATGTGCCCCATGCCCTGTGGCTGATGTGCCATGTGCCCTGATGTGCTATGTGCCCCATGCCCTGTGCCCTGATGTGCCCTATGTGCCCCGTGCCCTGATGTGCCATGTGCCCTGATGTGCTACGTGCCCCGTGCCCTGATGTGCCCTGTGCCCTGATGTGCCCCGGGCCCTGATGTGCTATGTGCCCTGATGTGCTATGTGCCCCATGCCCTGTGCCATAATGTGCCCTGATGTGCCCCGTGCCCTGATGTGCCATGTGCCCTGATGTGCTATGTGCCCCATGCCCTGATGTGCCCCGTGCCCTGGTGTGCCATGTGCCCTGATGTGCTATGTGCCCCATAATGTGCCCTGATGAGCCCCATAATGTGCCATTTGCCCTGATGTGCCATGATGTGCCCTGATGTGCCCCGTGCCCTGATGTGCTATGTGCCCCAATGTGCCCCATAATGTGCCCTGATGTGCCCCATAATGTGCCATGTGCCCTGATGTGCCATGTGCCACAATGTGCCCTGATGTGCCCCATGCCCTGATGTGCTATGTGCCCCAATGTGCCCGTGCCCTGATGTGCCATGTGCCCTGATGTGCCCCCATGTGCCCTGATGTGCCATGTGCCCTGATGTGCCCTTATGTTCCCCATGCCCTGATGTGCCCCGTGCCCTGGTGTGCCATGTGCCCTGATGTGCTATGTGCCCCATAATGTGCCCTAAAGAGCCCCATAATGTGCCATTTGCCCTGATGTGCCATAATGTGCCCTGATGTGCCCCGTGCCCTGATGTGCTATGTGCCCAATGTGCCCCATAATGTGCCCCATAATGTGCCATGTGCCATGTGCCCTGATGTGCCATGTGCCCTGATGTGCCCATGTGCCCTGATGTGCCTGATGTGCCATGATGTGCCCTGATGTGCCCTGATGTGCCCTGATGTGCCCTGTGCCCTGATGTGCCCCGTGCCTGATGTGCCATGTGCCCTGATGTGCCCATGTGCCCTGATGTGCCCTGATGTGCCATGTGGCCTGATGTGCCCCGATGTGCCCTGATGTGCTATGTGCCCTGATGTGCCCTAATGTGCCATGTGCCATAATGTGCCATAATGTGCCCTGATGTGCCCCAATGTGCCATGTGCCCTGATGTGCCCCGTGCGCTGATGTGCCCCGTGGCCTGATGTGGCCCATGCCCTGATGTGCCCCATGCCCTGATGTGCCCTGTGCCCTGATGTGCCCCATGCCCTGATGTGCCCCCTGCCCTGATGTGCCCCGATGTCCTATGACCTAATGGGCCCCGTGACCTGATGTGCCCCCTGCCCTGATGTGCCCCGATGTCCTATGACCTAATGGGCCCCGTGACCTGATGTGCCCCGTGCCCTGATGTGCCCCGATGTCCTGTGCCATGATGTCCTGTACCCTAATGTACTGTGCCTTGACGTGCCCTGATGTGTTGTGCCCTGTACCCTGATGTGTTGTGCCCTGATGTACTGTGACCTGTGCCCTGATGTCCTGTACCCTGATGTCCTGTACCCTAATATGCTGGGCTCTGTACCCTGATGTGTTGTGCCCTGATGTGCCCTGTACCCTGATGTGCTGGGCTCTGTACCCTGTACCCTGATGTGCTGGGCTCTGTACCCTGATGTGACCTGGTGTGTTGTACCCTGATGTGCCTTGTGCCCTGATGTGCTGGGCTCTGTACCCTGATGTGTTGTGCCCTGGGCCGGTCTGGATGAAGTCCAGGGCCACATTTTTGTCCCAGTCCAGCCCTGTCTCCTAGCCATTCTTTCAGGAAGATGTTGACCCCGAATGATGCCTGTATAAAGATGGCTCCGACCCTTTGATGAGAAAAGCAGATGAGGGCATTGTTAGTTGGAGTACTGTGATCTCTGTAGGAGATAATAAATATTCAGAAGTGTTACACTTACACATTGCTTAGCATGTATGTACTTAACATGAAAAAATATCTGATAATAGGTACACTTTACCACATTGCATCTGTATTATCTGTATTATCTTGGAAGCTAGGTACTAGTTGTACTTTTCTGCTCTAGTACCGTAGCCTATAAACTTCTGTCATCGGACCGCTTTCTTATTGCTTAGCCTTGCACAAACAGGTAATTGCTTAGTAGAATTTATTTTATTACAACATTAAATGTCATGCGTTTTATGAATAGGGGCAATTATAGAAAGCACATTATTGTTGGAAGAACGCATTAATAAATAGCAAGCTCATTGTATCCCTCTGCTCCCTACAGCTTCATGTCAGTGATTCAGAAAATAGAACTCATTTACATGGAAAATAAACATATAAGTTCAATTTCGGTTCTACAAAGTTTTTAAGCCTAACACATTGTATTTGAATGTTTGAATTAAATATATGATCCCATAGCACTTTGGAGGTCTATATTTATATAGTGTCAATGTATCCTTTAACAGTCTGGGGAAATCACAAATAATATAACAGATGACAGTGCCGCCGTGATCCAGGTGTTGGTATCTTTTGGCGCAGAAAGGAGGGATCCAAATTAATGTCACACATGTGAATGTGAGAAAATAACAGATGCAGAAGAACCATAATTACTGACGATAACAATTAGAAAAACAGGATAAGGTAGCCAGATATGGGATTGTAATATAAGGACCCTGCTGGACCGTGGCGTCTCGTGGACAGCCACCCCTTTCACATTGCCCATTTTCCACCTCCAAATGCCCATAGATGACACTAAAAATACACTGCACATGCTTAACCTAACCATTCTCTTACGCTGTACTTCCAAATAATTGCATTTTGTTGTTTCAAAAAGGTAGTGTAGCACCCTCTAGTGTGCTACTAGTGTTGTTGTAGGTACATTTAAGCCTATGTCTCATGGTAAGTTATGTGAGTCTGTAATTGGGTCGGGTTACTGGAGGTCAGGCTAGATGGCTTTACAAATGCAGGTTTCTGGTACCTCCCCCTGGATCTAGAAGCTTGTAGAAGCTTCTGGAAGTTAGTGAGTGGAGGCCAGGAGGTTCTGATCTGCATACTTAAAGCGGGGGGAAAAGGCAGAATGTTTTTTATCTTAATGCATGCAATGCTGACAGAGTGTGAGGAGAGGAGAGACGATCAGCAGCATCTCCTCACAGGGGACAGCTAGGTATGTAATCAGGGCACTGATCATCAGTGCCCTGATTACAATTAGTGCCCACCAGTGCCAGCAATGATTGCCCACCACTGCCAGCAATCAGTGCCAACCAGTGCCCACAATTGCCACCAATCTGTGCCCACAAGTGCCAGCAATCAGTGTCCACAAGTGCCAGCAATCAGTGGCCATTAGTGATGCCAGTCAGTGCTGGCTATCAGTGCTGCCCATCAATGCTGCCCATCAATGCTCATCACTGCCACCCATCAATGCCCATCAGTGCCCATCAGTGCCGCCTATCCGTGCCCACCAGTGCCGCCTATCTGTGCCACCAGTGCCGCCTATCTGTGCCCAGTGCCCACCAGTGCCACCTATTAGTGCTGTCTATCAGTGCTCATCAGTGCCACATATCAGTGCCAACTATCAGTGCCCATAAGTGCAGCATATTTGTGCCTCCTCATCAGTGCCGCCTAATCAGTGACCATAAGTGCCACCTCATCAGCGCTCATCAGCAAAGGAGAAAAATTACTTATTTACAAAATTTACTGACAGAAACTAAGAAAAAAATTATTCTTTTTGAACATTTTTGGTCTTTTTTTTTTTTTAGGAAAAACAAAAAAACTCAGGAGTGATTAAATACCACCTAAAGAGAGCTTTATTTGTGTGAAAAAAATGATAACAATTTAATTTGGGAACAGTGCAGCATGACCGCACAATTGTCATTCAAATTGTGACAGCGCTGAAAGCTAAAAAATGGCCTGGGCAGGAAGGGGGTGAAGGTGCCCTGTATTAAGGTGGTAAAAAAAAAAATATTAGATATGTTTTATAGCAGAAATTAAATTTGTATATATATATATATATATATATATATATATATATATTTTTTTTTTTTTTTGTTTTCCAAATTGTTGTTTTTTTTTTTTGTTCATAGTGCAAGAAATTAAAAAAAAATGCAGAGGTGATCAAATACCACCAAAAGAAAGCTCTATTTGCAGGAAAAAAAAGAGAGAAAGAGCAATTGCCCGTTAAAATAATGCAGTGCCGTATAGCAAAAAATGGCCTGGTCATGAAGGGGGAAATTCTTGGCTACATAGTTCATGCTTACAGGGGGCCCTCCTATATGCCATAGCCTGGCCACAGACTCACTTTCAGGGGACACTTGATACTGTTTGGGGAAGGGTTTTTCATTAAAAAAATGCAGCACAGGGGAAGTCCTCAGGGCCGTTTTTATGGAAGGGCAAAAGGAGCAGCTGCCCTGGGCCCTGTCATTGTTGTGGGGCCCAAAGCAGCTGCCTCATACTTGCCAACTATCCCAGTTTAAATTCCCTTGTCCTGTGAGGTTTTAGTCCTGTGCTGTGTCCCAATATCTCAGTGTGAACTGCTGCTACTAATGCTGCCCAGCTCTGCCCTATTGTTGTGTACAGATGATTCACCTGCAGACCCTGTGTTTACATGTAAATTGCCAGCATTCATATGTAAATAGCGATGGCATTCATATGTAAATACTGGCGGCATTGATATGTATATCATGCCCCCCTGAGGTCATATCCACAGTAATCTCTAGCAACTAATCAACAAGCAGAATTCATGTGCTGTAACCTCTAGCAACTAATCATTGAGCCGTAATGTGTGCTGTAACCTTTAGCAACCAGTCAGTGAGCGGTAATGATACACTAACCTCTGGCAACCAATCGCAATTGCTGCCTGATCTGATTCAGTAAACTGATTTTAAGTCTAGCTGATATTTATTGTATGTCTCAGAGCAGGTGGAGAGTGGAACTGCATGGAGGGGTGGGGGGGCCCAAGAAAAGTTTTGCCCAGGGTCCAATCAATCTTAAAGACGGCCCTGGAAGTCCTGAAGACGAGAGTGGGGCGATTGAAGAAGGTTGATAATAGGTTAGTGGATAATATATATTGTTCACGTACCAATGTATCCAGCAAGACATTTTACAATTTTGCTTGCTGTCAAGGAAGAATATAGAGACCGTCAACCACAGCTATCCACAAAATGCTGATATAGACACAACATTTTACCGGAAAGATTTACATGCAGCAATGATTTTTAAATTCAACTAAATTGCTCTGCAAAATAAAGAACGTTTGCTAATTATTTACCTAGAAAACAGTAGAGCATTTAAAATTGAATATTATTAACAGATACTTAAAAAAAAAAAAAGAAGCAGTTTGGAAAAATATATGTCAAGCACAGAACTTTTTTAAACAGTGTATTCCTTCAGTTAATAAAAAAAAAACTACGTTCAGCATCAAAATGGGGAAGAAATGGGATTTAATTGACTTTGAACAAGGCATGATTGTTGGTGCCAGACTGGCTGGTCTGAGTATTTCAAAAACTGTTGATCTACTGGGATCTTCACACACAACCATCTCTTACAGAGAATGGTCAGAAAAGAGAAAATATCCAGTGAGCGGCAGTTGTGTGGACGAAAATGCCTTGTTGATGTCAGAGTTCAGAGGAGAATGGGCAGACTGGTTTGAGATGAAAGAAAGACAACAGTAATTCAAATAGCCACTCGTTACAACCAAAGTATGTAGAACATCATCTCTGAACACGCAACACATCGAACCTTGAAGAAGGCTACAGCAGCGCAGAAGACCACACTGGATGCCACTCCTGTCAGCTACGAACAGGAAACTAATGCCCCGTACACACGGTTGGATTTTCCGACGGAAAATGTCCTATCGGACCATGTTGTCGGAAATTCCGGCCGTGTGTTGGCTCCATCGGACTTTTTCCGTCGGAATTTCCGACGGAAAAAGTTGGAGATCCTGCTCTCAAATTTTCCGACAACAAAGTCCTATCGGACTTTTTCCGATCGTGTGTAGCGAATTCCGACGGACAAAGTGCCACACATGCTCAGATCACATTACAAGACCAAAGCTATTGGCTACTAGCCTCTACGTAGTCCCGTCGTATGCAACGAACGTCACCACGTTCAGGATGATCGGATTTTCCGACAACTTTGTCCGACCGTGTGTATGCAACACCAGTGTCAGACTAAATCAGTTGGATTTTGTGGTCGGAATTTCCGACCGTGTGTACGGGGCATGAGACTACAATTCGCACAGGCTCTCCAAAATTGGACAATAGAAGATTAGAAAAACGTTGCCTGGTCTGATGAGTCTCAATGTCAGCTGCGACATTCAGATGGTAGGGTCAGAATTTGGCGTAAACAACAAAAAAGCATGGATCCATCCTGTCTTCTATCAACGGTTCAGGCTGGTGGTGTAATGGTGTGGGTTTTTTTTTCTTGGCATATTTTTGGCCCCTTAGTACCCATTGAGCATC
>CM053032.1:233241905-233267471 GCA_028564925.1 Lithobates sylvaticus
AAACGAAAAAAAGAAAAAAAAAATTTGAATAAAATAAAAAATGTTCTACTTTCTGCTATAAACCAAATCCAATAAAAATGTAAAGAATCAAATTTCTTCATAAATTTAGGCCAAATGTGTTCCGCTACATGTCTTTGGTAAGAAAAAATCCCAATTAGTATATATTAATTGGTTTGTGTGAAAGTTATAGCGTCTACAACTATGGGATATATACTGGAATTTTTATTCTTTTTTTCATACTAGTAATGCGGCCAATCAGCAACTTATAGTGGGACTGTGATAGTGCGGCAGGCAATCTGACACTAACCGACACTGGGGGGGGGGGGGGGGGTACAGACTAACTGCCACTGACCTCTCCAGTGACACTGATAGAGTGATCAGCGCTAATAATATATAGTACGCTGTCACTGTACTAATGACACTGGCTGGGAAGGGGTTAACATCGGTGGTGATCAAAGGGTTAATTGTGTTCCTAGCCAGTGTTTTAGTGTTCTGTGGGAGGTGCTTTTACTAGGGGAAGACATGGATCCATGTCCCTGCTTTGCAGAGACACAGGATCCATGCTTTCCCTCCTGACAGAACGGTGATCTGTCTTGTTTACATAGGCAGATCGCTGCTTTGCCTCTTTGCTGGATGATTGGTAGGTGCCTGCGGGCATCGAGTCTGTGGTACCCACAGATCACCTCCTGCTGTGTATAATCACAGTGGAAGTGGACCGCTGTCATCGCACATGCTTGCTCCCTACCCAGACGTTTTAGTTCATGTACTAGATACATGATCCGGCACAGCAGTGCCACCTTGCCGCTGTATATGTAAGTTATATGGTCAGGAAGTGGTAAAAATGATTTTGGCTCCACAGCCTGGTGACTAAATGGCTCTAATTCTCATACTCACTTTAAGGCGGACCTTCAGTCATTTTTTCTACTTTTCATCTATTACATTTTCTGCCCTTGTTGTTTTAACTTTGGATAGTAAAGCATTTTTTTCTGCCGGTAAATACCTTATACAGCCCACTTCCTGTTTCTTGTCTGGTCATTAGCCTAGGCTTATGACATCATGCACAGCTCTCTCTCTATCACTCTTGTGAGAGTTTGCCAGGAAGGAAGGGGAGATGAGTCATAAGAGAGCCAATGAGAGCTGCAGGGCTGCAGAGCTGGAGGTGGGACCCTGTGTGTCTGTGTAAATCCAGGAAGTGAACAGGAGGGAGATTTCTGCATCATATTTGGCAAGTACAGAATCACACATATATACAATAATATGCAAAGTGGTTGGAGGGAAGCTTCAGAATGGCAAAGATGTTTTTATTACAAATTATGTGAGCAGAGTGCAGTTCCTCTTTAACCGCTTGCCGACCAGCTGCCGTCATTATACTGCGGCAGGTCGGCACAATCCTGCTAGCCGTTGTAGCTATATGTCGGTCCCTTTAAGCGGGATAGCAGGCGCGCGCGTGCACCCGCTGCACTGCGGGGTGCCAATGCTCATGGCCGACAGTTGCGATGACCGCCGGCCACGGCGATCATGGGCACGAGAGGCAGAACAGGGACATGTGTGTGTGTGTGTAAACACACAAATCCCAGTTCTGTTCTGTGAGGAGTGACAGATTGTGAGTTCCTAATAGCTAGGAACCACGATCTGTCATTTCCTCTAGATCAGTCCCCTCCCCCTACAGTTAGAAACACACTCAGGGAACACAGTTAACCCCTTTATCGCCCCCATATTGTTAACCCCTTCCCTGCAAGTAACATTTTTACAGCAATCAGTGCTTTTTTATAGCACAGATCACTGTATAAATGTCAATGGTCCCAAAAATGTGTCACGAGTGTCCAATGTGTCCGCCATAATGTCGCAGTCCTGATAAAAGTCGCAGATCGCCGGCATTACTAGTAAAAAAAATAAAATAATAAAAATGCTATAAATCTATCCCCTATTTTGTAGACGCTATAACTTTTGCGCAAACCAATCAATATAGGCTTATTGCAGATTTTTACCAAAAATATGTAGAAGAATATATATATCGGCCTAAACTAAGAAAAAATTAGCTTTTTTTTTTTTAAAAAAAGGGAGATATTTATTATAGCAAAAAGTACAAAATATTGTGTTTTTTTTTTTCAAAATTGTCGCTTTTTTTTTTTGTTTATAGCACAAAAAAATTAAAACCGCAGAGATGATCAAATACCAGCAAAATAAAGCTCTATTTGTGCGAAAAATAGGACGTAAATTTTGTTTGGGTGCAACGTCACACGACCGCGCAATTGTCAGTTAATGCGACGCAGTGCCGAATCGCAAAAAATGGCCTGGTCATTCAGCAGCCAAATCTTCCAGGGGCTGAAGTGGTTAAATAGAGACTGATTAGTGGGAGGTTGCCCAGAATCACATGACAAGCATAAACCCAGTAATAATTGCTAAATGTGACTCAAAAGGAAAGATATGATATGTTAAAAAAGACAAATGTATAAAACAAAAATTAGTTCAGAGATCTTACACCATCAATCTTTCTGCTTGAAAAAAACAAATTCTGAAAGGAAGCAATCAGAAACATTAATCTTTTATTTAGCCGCTTTTCTTAGAGTGCCCACCTTGAGAAGCATTTTCTCCATATGATATGACATGTCGTTTGCTACTTAATCACCACTAAAAGTCACCCACCATTGTGCACAGGAAAACAACAAACTGCAAGTGATAATACAGCACAGAGCAGCTTTGACTTAACAGTTGGCTTAGCAAAAGTCCCCAAATCTGATCATAATCCCTAAATGTTGATAATGCTACAGCTGTTTTATACCCTTCGATTGGATAAACTCCAGTATTTGTGCTGGGCATGTGAAAACAGCTCAGGAACATTAGGCACAATTAGATTATTTTATTGATTTTTTGCTTAAGTATTTTACTTGATTTCCTTCAATACAGTGTACATTAATAATACAAAATCTGCTAAAGGCTGAAAAAAAAGAGGCTAACAATAGCAAAAAATACTGAAAAATAACCAAAGTCCCTCCAACCTGACGCCCTTCCATTACCATTATCTTGTGTCTCAGAATTTGTACAGTATTTTAGAAAGTTTAATGAAAGCAGACCCAGGGCTTATTTTTCTCAGAGAATAGGTGCAGGAACTCCCTCCTTTCGAGTTACCTCTTGTGTCTGCCTCCAAGCACCATTCCTTGGTTCCACTACCTACCCACCTCCGAGCACCATTCCTTGGTTCCACTACCTACCCACCTCCGAGCACCATTCCTTGGTTCCACTACCTACCCACCTCCGAGCACCATTCCTTGGTTCCACTACCTACCCACCTCCGAGCACCATTCCTTGGTTCCACTACCTACCCACCTCCGAGCACCATTCCTTGGTTCCACTACCTACCCACCTCCGAGCACCATTCCTTGGTTCCACTCCCTACCCACCTCCGAGCATCATTCCTTGGTTCCACCCCCTACCCACCACTGAGCACCATTCCTTGGTTCCACCCCCTACCTACCTCGAAGCACCATTCCTTGGTTCCACCCCCTACCCACCACTGAGCATCATTCCTTGGTTCCGCCCCCTACCCACCTCTGAGCACCATTCCTTGGTTCCACCCCCTACCCACCTCTGAGCACCGTTCCTTGGTTCCACCCCCTACCCACCTCCGAGCACCATTCTTTGGTTTCACTATCTACCCACCTCTGAGCAGCGCTCCTTAGTTCCACCTCCTACCCACCTCCGAGCACCATTCCTTGGTTCTACTCCCTACCCATCTCCAAACACCATTCTTTGGTTCCACTCTCTACCCACCTCTGAGCACCATTCCTTTGTTCCCCCCCCTACCCACCTCCGAGCACCATTCCTTGGTTCTACTCCCTACCCACCTCTCAATAATGGATACAGAACCAAGTATCAATTTGTGGTGCTAAGTAATTTGTATGTAATTTGTTAATGATAGGAACTAAAATAGATCCCCTGTAGCCAGCAACAATGGAGTAAATTGATACCCAACATGTCACCCTTCAAAATTGCACCAGCTTGTGGAATGGGGACAAAGTTTTGCCCTTAAAAATCTCCATAGCCAACGTTTAAAAAATTCTACAGGTTGCATGTTTTGAGTTACAGAGGAGGTCTAGGACTAGTATTATTGCTTTCGCTCTACTGATCGTGGCGATATCTCACATGTGTGGTTTGAACACCGTTTTCATATGCCGGCGCTACTCACGCAAGCTCGGCAGGACAGGGCGCGTTTAAAAAATTTTTTTATTTATTTTACCTTTTTATTTTGAATTTTTACACTTTAAAAAAAATTGTGTCACTTTTATTCCTATTACAAGGAATGTAAACATCCCTTATAATAGAAAAAAAGCATGACAGGACCTCTTAAATATGAGATCTGGGGTCAAAAAGACATCAGATCTCATATTTACACATTTACGCAAATCCGCCACAGAGACCACTCTTATCGTAAAGCGTACCACCGTGCGAAGAAGAGGATACCGGGGTTATGGCAGCTAGCTACTGCCTTTACAACGATATTCCTCTTCAAACTTAGGACATATATCGTCGTGCGGCGGTCCGTAAGTTGTTAATGATTGGCTTAAAATTTTCTTTACTTCAAGACCGCAATGCGTATAGATACACATTACAGCTTTGAAGTGGTTTACCGGGGTTATGGCTGAAACAATTAGCCATAACCCCAGTATTTGTTTTTTCAGCCGGCGGCTGACTTTCTCATGAAAGCTGACTTTCTTAGAAGCATTGGGACGGGACGTCCCCCTCTCCCACCACTTCCCCGGTGTTTCTCTGGCTTACCACCAGCTGATCCCAGAGGCGATCAAAGAGTAGATTGTCTTTGACCACCTCTATGGCCTTGGAGGACCGAAGCAACATCAAGATGTCACTTCTGGACCAGGGTGGAAGCAAAAAATGTTTTTCTTTAAACCGCTTAGCGAACATAGTACATGATCTGACACTTCTGGGTCTGGGGCATGTTCGCCCGTCGACAGTGACCCACTCCCGCTGTGATTGGACACAGCGGGAGCCAATCAGCCCGACAATTGTTTTCGAAGAACAGCAGAACGGCGCTCTGCCTGTGAGAAGGGAAGACAGAGATCTTGTGTTTCTGCAAAACAGGAACACCGATCTCTGTCTTTCCACAGTAAATGCACACCCCACACAGTAATAAAACACTCCCAGGTAACACATTTAACCCTTTGATCGCCCCTGATGTTAACCCCTTCTCTGCCAATGTCTTTCGTACAGTGACAGAGGATTTTTTTTAGCACCGATCACTGTATTAGTGTCACTGGTCCCCAAAAAGTGTCACTTAGTGTCAAGTTTCTCCGCCGCAATGTTGCAGTCCCGCTAAAAATCGCTGATCACCGCCAATACTAGTAAAAAAAAAATTAAATTCCATAAACCCATCCCATAGTTTGTAGGCGTTATAACTTTTGCGAAAAACAATCAATATACCCTTATTTTAATTATTTTTACCAAAAATATGTAGCAGAATACATATTGGCCTAAATTGATGAAGACATTTTTTTTGTTACATTTGTTTATTGGATTGGTTTTATAGCAGAAAGTAAAAAAATATTGTTTTTTTTTTTTTTTTCAAAATTGTCTGCCTTTTTTTGTTTATAGCACTAAAAATAAAACCTGCAGAGGTGATCCAATACCATCAAAAGAATGCTCTATTTGTGGG
The DNA here is from genome assembly GCA_028564925.1 of Lithobates sylvaticus. Taxonomy (NCBI): domain Eukaryota; kingdom Metazoa; phylum Chordata; class Amphibia; order Anura; family Ranidae; genus Lithobates; species Lithobates sylvaticus. The sequence continues at coordinate 233,247,574 of CM053032.1, forward strand.
GGAAAAAAGGGACATACATTTTATTTGGGTACAGCGTTGCACGACAGTTGAAGTAACGCAGTACCAGATCGCAAAAAAATGGCCTGGTCATGAAGGGGGTAAACCTTCCGGAGCTGAAGTGGTTAAAGCAAAAGATCAAAAAAATGTTTTTCTTGCTTTTAAAGGTAAAGAAGAGATTTGGGGTCGTTTTGACCCCAGATCACTCCATAAAGAGGACCTGTCGTCATTATTTCGAAATTCAAGGGAAGTGATCAAAAAAAAAAAAAAAAGGGACAGTGCAAAAATAAAAAATAAAAAGTAGTAAGTAAATAAGAACCTTTTTTTTAAAGTGCCCCATCCCTCCGGGCTCGTACACAGATAGAGCATGACATAAAAAAAATTGCAATGATCCCCATTTTATTCCCTGGGGTCTCTGCTAAAAAAAAAAAAATAAAAAAAAAATGTATAATGCTTGAAGGTTATAAGAAATTTTCTAGCAAAAAATACTGATTTAAACTTGAAAACAAAAAGTGCCAGAAAAAGCTTGGTCTTAGTAACCATGATGTATTTTCTTTTGAAGCGTGAAAAGACTTTAAAAAAATTACATTACCATGTTAAGGTTTATACGACATTTTAATGACTGGTTTTAGATCTATTTTAAGTAATTTATAGCATCTATCAATACACAGGAGAATTCTGTTCTCTCACACCACCTAACAAGCTGCTTACTTCATGGTGTAGGGATGCCTTGATTTGAGTAGGTGGCAAATTCCTTTTTATCTCATTAAAGAAGATTTAAACCTAAAATCTGCATACATGCATTATGTCTTGTATATCTATAGAAGCAATATGCAAATGGAGGGATGGAAAACCATAACACAAGGTGAGAATCTGTGGAATACCATGGGTGGGTAGTGGGAGCATTCTACCCTGGGTGCTGACAATAAAGGGGTGCATTGTGTGCGGGTCAATCTTCCAGTAAGACAACGCCTACATAGTTCTAGAATTTATATAATTTATAACGTATTCTTCTACATATTTTTGGTAAAAAAAAAAAAAAATCGCAATAAGCGTATATTGATTGGTTTGTGCAAAAGTTATAGTGTCTACAAAATAGGGGATAGTTTTACTGTTGTAGGTTTAGTACCACTTTAATTGAACAAGCTGAAGTTAGAAGTGGATTGGCTACCACGCAGAGCTGCTCCAGTTTTGTAAATCAACCCCAATGCCACCTAAGCTAAGACTCAAAATAAGCCCCACAGATACCTACAAAACATCCCCAGTCAAGGCCTAATAGTACAAAATGTGAGCAAAACAATGCAGGAAACAGAGCTAAATATCACCCTTTCAAATTAACCGTTTCCCGACCAGCGCACACCGATATACGTCGGCTTAATGGCACTGGTGGGCAAAAGGGCGTACAGGTACGTCCCCTTTAAGAAGCGGCGCACGGCGCTGTCCGTGACTGTGGGTGCCGCAGACTCGATGTCCGCTGGGTGCCTGCGATCATGTCACAGAGAGGTAGAACGGGGAGATGCTTTTGTAAACAAAGCATTTTCCAATTCTGCCTAGTGACAGGACAGAATCACAGTTAGAATCACTCCCTAGGACACATTTAACCCCTTCATCGCCCCCTAGCGGTTAACCCCTTCACTGCCAGTGACATTTTTTACAGTAATCAATGCATTTTTATAGCACTGATCGTTGTATAAATTACAATGGTCCCAAAATAGTGTAAAACATGTCCGATGTGTCCGCCATAATGTCGCAGTCCAGATAAAAATCGCAGATCGCCGCCATTACTAATAAAAAAAAATTATAACAAAAATGCCATAAAACTATCCCCTATTTTGCAGACGCTATAACTTTTGCGCAAACCAATCAATATACCATTATTGCGATTTTTTTTTTACCAAAAATATGTAGAAGAATACATCGGTCTAAACTGATTGTCGCTCTTTTTTTGTTTATAGCGCAAAAATTAAAAACTGCAGAGGTGATCAAATACCACCAAAAAAATGCACTATTTGTAAGAAAAAAATCAATCGAAACAATTGTCAGTTAAAGCGACGCAGTGCCGAATCGCAAAAAGTGCCCTGGTCAGGAAGGGGGTAAATCGTTTACGGGGCTGAAGTGCTTAAACTACAACATTTAGAGCTGAGAAAAAACAAAGACACTCCTTCTTTACAATGTGTCGTCTGCTACAGAACTACCTGAAAGACACATTCATCTAAATATTTCCTTGAGTGCTGGTTCACACTACAGCGACCTGAAAGTCGGCACGACTTTGCCAGGCAACTTCAAGGCAACATCGAAGCAACTTCAGGGAATTCCTTGGTGATCTTCCTGTAATGTCGGATCCAAATCACATCAAGTAACATAAGGATCCGACTTGGAGGCTACTTCCATTGAAATCTATATGTACAAGTCGGCTAGAAGTCGCCTTAAAGTAGTACTGGAACCTTTTCTGAAGTCAGAGCGACTTCAGTAGTGTACATTAAGACAGCTCTCATTCACTTCAATAGAATTTCTTATGTCCAGCGACTTGGAGCGACTTGAGGTCTGACAAGTCAGATCCCAAGTCGAACCAGCACTGAAAGTGACTCTATTGCTGCAACAAACTTTCCCAAACCGTATGGTACCTGCAAAGAAGGAAGGGAATAATAATCACTACTGCTGCCCATGCCACCAAGCACTGCTCCTCTGCTAAGTAATCCCTCATTTTTGGAAACTCACACTTTTTGGAGTGTCAGTCTCATGTGTCCTCTGCAGGGATCAGTGGTTCCTCCTGTGATCTCCTTGTCACTAATGTGTTATGTAATAACATCAATATCAGTGGGAGTTGCTAACAAACAACTCTGTATTAGAGTCAGATGCTTGGAAGCTTATTGATTCAGCTTCTGATCTTTGGGCTAGACCTCAGATTCCATGGAAATCCAGTACAGGCTGGTACAGGCTGAGGAGACCTACCACAGCTGCCAAAAAAACAAGCAGTGTTTTATAAAGGTGCTTCTTCCTGTATTTGGTTAAACTGTACAGAACTGGAACAGTATTCATTGCTATTTTCACTGCAGTTCTGTGCATGGGTCTGGCTGGTAGAAAAGATTTTCTCGGTAGCAGAAATGGCACTTTGTCTTTAAGGCAGCAAATTGCACATTGAGTTCTTGCCGAAAATCACACTACGTGATGCTCGTCAAGGCTTGAAATGTAGGTATTTCGCAAAAAGTGCCCTGGTCAGGAAGGGGGTAAATCGTTTCTGGGGCTGAAGTGCTTAAACTACAACTTTTACAGCTAAGAAAAAACAAAGACACTCCTCCTTTACAATGTGTCGTCTGCTACAGAACTACCTGAAAAACACATTCATCTAAATATTTCCTTGAATGCTGGTTCACACTACAGTGACCTGAAAGTCGGCACAACTTTGCCAGGCAACTTCAAGGCAACATCGAAGCAACTTCAGGGAATTCCTTGGTGATCTTCCTGTAATGTCGGATTCAAATCACATCAATTAAGATAAGGATCCGACTTGGAGGCAACTTCCATTGAAATCTATATGTACAAGTCGGCTAGAAGTCGCCTTGAAGTAGTACTGGAACCTTTTCTGAAGTCGGAGCGACTCCAGTAGTGTACATTAACACAGCTCTCATTCACTTCAATAGAATTTCTTATGTCCGGCAACTTGGGGCGACTTGGGGTGACTTGAGGTCTGACAAGTCGGATCCCAAGTCGATGTAGTGTGAACCGGCACTGAAAGTGACTCTATTTCTGCAACAAACTTTCCCAAACCTTATGGTACCTGCAAAGAAGGAAGGGAATAATAATCACTACTGCTGCCCATGCCACCAAACACTGCTCCTCTGCTAAGTAATCCCTCTTTTTTTTGGAAACACACACTTCTTGGAGTGTCAGTCTCATGTGTCCTCTGCAGGGATCAGTGGTTCCTCCTGTGATCTCCTTGTCACTAATGTGTTATGTAATAACATGAAGATCAGTGGGAGTTGCTAACAAACAACTCTGTATTAGAGTCAGATGCTTGGAAGCTTATTGATTCAGCTTCTGATCTTTGGGCTAGAGTCTAGGGTTGCCACCTTTTCTGTAAGCCAAACCCGAACATTTTGCGGCACAGGGCAATTTTTTATTTTTTTTAGCAGTAAACACTATAGGATTATAAAAGATCTGGGACACATTTGGTTGCCCCGAGGAGAGTAGTAATGTAGCGCACATAGCGTGCCAGTGGGTGTGGCCAAATTGCCCTTGCTGACATCATCACCCCACCCTTCAGTGATGCCAAAGCTTCCCCCCAAACAGCGGCAACAGATTTGTGTATGACTATCTCGGTTACTTGGGGAGCCACAGCCTGGTCTGAATAATGTGTCCGGGTTTCAGGTGGACTGAAACCCTGAGACATGATTCAAAACCCGAACTGTCCGGGTGAATCCTGGACAGGTGGCAACCCTAGGCTAGACCTCAGATTCCATGGAAATCCAGTACAGGCTGGTACATGCTGAGGAGACCTACCACAGCTGCCAACAAAAACAAGCATTGTTTTATAAAGGTGCTTCTTCCTGTATTTGGTTAAACTGTACAGAACTGGATCAGTATTCATTGCTATTTTCACTGCAGTTCTGTGCATGGGTCTGGCTGGTAGAAAAGATTTTCTCGGTAGCAGAAATGGCACTTTGTCTTTAAGGCAGCAAATTGCACATTGAGTTCCTGCCGAAAATCACACTACGTGATGCTCGTCAAGGCTTGAAATGTAGGTATTTTGTGAGCTTTATGGCACGAGATAGCTACAGTCCTGACAACCGAATGACCCTAAGGGTCCGATTCCTTATCACTTCAAAATCCCATATGTCTTTGTATCTGCAGGCAGTGCTCCAGAAAGAAATGCATTACTTATCTTTATTATCAACATAAAATCTTTCCATTCATTTATTCAGGAGAAAAAGCTATCTCACGAACGGCTTTTCAGTCGTTGTCCTTAGGCACATAGTTGAGGCTGTCTGAGAGCTTTTCATAAAAAAAGGAGGAAGTTAAAGACTTCATAATGTTCCATCCAAGTGAACTTTTCTATAAAGCAAACTTTTAAGTTTATCATTTCAGACATCTAAGACAGGGATCTCGATGACAAAAGCGACTCCGAGGCTCATTTATAGATTGTCCGAGGAAATATTGTTCTCCATACAAGCAATTACAGACTGCAGAAGAATGATATCACTTGATAGATGGGGGGTATAGATCTTATTGTAGATTTTTCTCTGCACGTATACGCTCGGTGTAATATAAACGCAGGATTCATTGCAATATTTATGTCGCGGTAATCAAATACACACATCAACAGGACTGTTGTACAGAATGAATAGGTTCAGTGAAAAGATCATATAGGCTGCCCCAAAAACCTTTGTAAAAGATTATTTTAAAAAAAGAGTGGCAATATGATCTTAAATTACACCTCACATATGTGGCAATGTTGCTATATGGCCAAGAATATATGGATAGCCCCAAATTATTGAGGTCATGTTTTTCAGGTGAAGGGCACTGTTGATGTTACAGCATACAAACACATTTTGCACAATTCTGCTTTCCAAACTTGTGAATGAAAAGGTTGTTCTGGACAGCCACACTCCGAAAAAAAGCCTTTTATAAAAAAAAAAAACACAAAATCCTAAATTGCATGTCACAGCAGAACAGGAAAACTGACGCGTTTTGCACTAGGCACAGTGCTTAATCATAGCTGGGTTAAGAGCCCTGCTATCAGACGATCCTCCTGGAGTGGTGAAACTTGTGGCAAAAGTTTTGGAAAGGTTCTTTTCTTTTGCAACATGACCCCTGTGTACAAAGCTAGCTCCATAAAGATATGGTTTGACCAGTCTGAAGTGGAGGAGCTTGAGTGGCCAGCACAGAACTCTGACCATAACCCTACTGAACACCTTTCAGATGAATTAGAATGTTGATTGTGAACCAAAGGTCCTCATTCAGCATCAGTACCAGATCTCACTAATGCTGTTCTAACTGAAAAGACACTCATTCCTACCGACACACTCCAAAAATGTGTGGAAAGCCTTTTTAGAAGAGTGGAGGTTGTTATAGCTGCAAATGAGCAAACTCTATATTAATGCCCACAGTTTTGGAAGGGGTACTCCAACAAGTTCATAAAGGTCAACTGTCCCCAAACCTTTGGGAAATAGAATACATGAATTAATTTCCAGGAGCCCAATATCTTTATACAAATCTTGACACATTTAACACATTTTATACACTTCCTCGCAATGTCAAAAGCTGCTGTGCCCCTTCTGCAATTCCCTATTGGCCCATCTCCGTGATGGGCGACCCAACTGAGCAGTAGGGAGATGAAAGGATGAGAAGGGGACAGGTCAGCTATCAGCATTTTAACGAATTGTTGGAAGTGTTAGAATTTGTATTATGCCGCGTACACACGATCGGACTTTCCGATGGCAAATGTGCGATCCGAGCTTGTTGTCGGAAAATCCGACTGTGTGTAGGCTCCTATGAAGAATTAAGTGTGACCTCTTATGATAAAAAATAAGAATGAAATGTAAGAGCTTGTACCATCATCCAGAAATCAAGTGATATAAAGGTTGGGAGCCTAATCCCCAACTAGGCTACCAGGAGAAATGGGGGCAATTTGGACTATTGCGGTACAATAAAAGCAGTACGAAGAATAATATAACAAAATTATAAATATAAACGTTACAGATGATTTTATTGATGCCAAAATACAAATCATCATTTACATGTTAAAAACATGTAGGCTCGTGTGTAGGCTCCATCGGACAGTTTCCATCAGAATTTCTCACAAAATTTGAGATCTGGTTCTCTAATTTTCCCGACAACAAAATCTGTTCTCGTAAATTCCGATCGTGTGTACACAATTCCCACGCACAACGTGCCACACATGCTCAGAATCAAGCAGAAGAGCAGCACTGGCTATTGAACTTCATTTTTCTCGGGTCGTCATACGTGTTGTACGTCACCGCGTACTTGACGTTCGGAATTTCCGACCAACTTTGTGCGACCATGTTTATGGAAGACAAGTTTGAGCCAACATCCGTCGGAAAAAAAAACATAGGGTTTTGTTGTCGGAATGTCCAATCGTGTGTATGCAGCATTAGAGTGTCCTGCGGTGCTCCTGATGCATTCCTGAAGTTGTGTATTACTGAAATAACTACAGCCACTGTGGCAGATGGACTTGTAGTTCTCAATGAAACAAAAGTGCAGTAATCACAGCACATTGACACTTCCCTCCACCTTCCTTCTCTAATGCAAAAAAAAATGAATGCATATTTTTTCTGCATTTATTAATTATTTTTTTTGGGTGGACTTAGATTTAAAAGAATGTTTTTTTGTTTAAGTGGAGTCCTGGACTCACTCCTTGCAGCATGCACAGGCAAATGTGAGTTATATTTAGAGTGTATGAATAGAGCTTTTAAAGGAGAAGCACTATTGGGGTGTTTTCTTCTTTCAAGTTATGTGGAGGACATGATCATAAGTACTGAATACACCAGAGCCGATTTAAAGGGAACTGATACTGTAATTAATTGAGGGCTCGCTGTTGTTGGTATCTAAGCTCAGGAAGGCCGGGCATAGCATTTACAGAGTAAGGCTGGGTTCACACTGCTGTGCGGAGCGGCTCACATCAGGGTTTCCGGCGTGTTCCTGTTCACCATTTCAGGTCCGATTTTGGTCAGAATGTTTGGCTGAATTGGGACCTGAAACAAACCAGAAGACGCACAGGACTCCTGTGCAATTCGCTCCGCAGCCGTCCCAGAGCTGTGTGAACCGGCTCTATTGAGAGCCGGTCACAGTCTCCTGGCATGCAAATTGGATGAGAGCGTATCCGGTGGGGGCGACGCACTCAAGATGGAGGAGTGGAATTGTGCGCACGATTATTGTGGAAGTATAATTAGCACATAAAGTATTATACATCAAGTCATTCAGAGACGTATGCACACTTGACTTTTTGTTTTGCATGTATTTTTTTTGATGTTTTTTAGTAAGTTATGTCTGTTACAGGTTATTGTGCAATATTTGATGTATAGTGCTATGCCATTTTGTTCATAATTATAATTGATTAACAGTAGTGGGAGTGTTATTAGGTGGAAGCTGCTAAATTCCATGTAAATGATTATTGGTTTAAAGTGGTTGTTAACCCACTAAGTAAAATGTACACTATCCTCTCGGTTTATTCATGTAATGTGCCCCTGTGTCTGTGCCTTAGAAAAAAAGCAGCTATATACCTGTTTTCAGAGCGCCAATTGGTGCTCACATGACCCGCCACCTCTCTCGGCCTGACAGCTGTAGCGGGCGGGACCAAGGATCCCCTGCTGACGTGAGTCAGGAGGGGAGGAGGAGAGAGGCGGCGGGTCATGTGAGCACCGATCGGTGCTCTAAAAATAGGTATATAGCTGCATTTTTTTATAAGGCACAGACACAGGGGCACATTACAAGAATAAACCGATAGGATAGTGTAAATATAACCCTAATTTCAGCAGTAGGAGGGGGCGGGCATGGACACGGAGCTGACAGGCAGGGAGAGGAGGGGGGAGAGGACGGAGGAGAGCATAGAAGAGGACAGAGTAGACAGCGGATGATGGAGGCATGTAAACTGACCACGGTGTCAGGGTGCAGCAGCCATAATATACCGTGGTCAGTTTACAAAGGGGAGGGCAGAAGCAGGCAGGATCAGCCAGGTTTTTTAGATGATACAGGGGGGGGGGTAATTGGGGGGGGGGGGGGGGGGGGGGGGGATTACACCACACAAACACTTTTTTTTTTTTTTTTAGGTTAACAAACACTTTAAGTTATAGCAGCACACAGATTTGATATACATTGATTAAAAAATCATCACTCTTGTTACCACAGGGCTCAGAAGTTAAGGTTAACTTTCACTAAAGCTCAAGAGTTCTTCTTTTCAAGGCTAACTTTTTAGTTTAAATGGGACTGCACCTTTATAGAAAGAGATTGCATGCTGAAAGAAATGCCAGACCACTTCTAAATGTAAACTATGCACACTTGAGCCCCAAAGGTTCTGGAAAGATCTCTCAAAAAGCCTAGTTTAAAATAAGAGCCAAAAAATCAATATTGTCCATTTTATCTAAAGCACATTTGAGGACATTGGGGGCGCAGTGACAAGGGTTAAATCCAGCCCAATCAATGTCTCGCAGGAGCTGTCATTTATCTTGTTTTATAGGATTTATCAAAAGCTTTACAGTTTAGCAGAAAGCAGACAAATGCATCTCAAAGCTTAGGCCCCCTGATTCATGTTGTTCAACTTTTCCGCAAGCTCAAACTGTTCCTTCACTTTGTCCTTGACTCTGTGGAGATGTGAAGTTAACGGTTATGCAGCTGGCTGTGGCTAAAGCCAAACGAATGCACGGCAGATGGTAGAAATTACAGAGCGAGGGAACAATGTGAGTTTCTGAAGAAGAAAAATTGTGTTCTACGGTGAGATAGTCAGGAAAAGGTGTTAAATCAATAGAGCGAGTTATTATATCTACAAAAAAAAAGGTATACTGTAAAAAATCCAGCAACTGAGAGCCCAGGATTATTCAAGGGCCACTCCCCTAAAAATAATATTTCAAATATGGCTTAAAATATTTGTAGGCTGAAGCAACCCATGGGTTTTGAAACTCCAGTAGTGAGAATTTCTTACTGGTGTCCTCAGGCCAAATTTGCACAGGTGGCGGAACTTTGACCTTGATTGTGGAAACCTTGCTTCTGAAGTCTGAGGTGATATGAGAAACTAGGGAAAGATTCAACCTGGTTCAGGCTTTTTAGAGTAGTAGTTGTGATACAACCATTACTTGGACTGTGGCCCATTGAGCTTCTTTCTCATTACTAGACATGTGCGATTAGTTTTCGTACGAATCCGAATTACGAATTTTTTACGAATACGAATTCTGGACGAAATACGAAATTTCGTTTACGAATTTCGGATCCAAATTATACGAATCCAAACTACCAAATACGAATTTCAACTAATATGAAAGAAATTATAGCAGATATAACGAATGATTCGAATGAATTTGAGATTCAGTATAACGAATATCGACAGTTTACGAATAATAACGAATTATCCGAAAACGTATTAACGTTACATAACACAAGTCTATTGTCTTATGTTCACCAATCACTCAGAGGAAGTACGAAATATCGTATTCGTAAATGAAATTTCGTACTTCCTCTGAGTGATTGTTGAACAATAGACAATAGACTTGTGTTATGTAATGTTAATACGTTTTCGGATAATTCATTCATCATTCATAGAGTGTCGATATTCGTAACGATTCGTAACGATTCGTAACGATATTAACGAGTCGTAAAGAAATTCGTACGAATCCGAATTAAATTTCGTACACGAATTACGATTTTTTTTTTATACGAAACGGAACAAAAACTAAACAAAACTAATTTTTTTGACGGCTCCCATGTCTACTCATTACCTTCCACCAATGGAACCATTATCATGCCTTACATTATCTGGAGTATTTCAAGTGCCTCACCACACAATCTGTACTGCACACACATTGGCCTGTGATATGTACAGATGTTGACATCCTTTAACATAACTATGTGCCCCGGCTGTTACTTGCACTTGCTGTTCAATGAAAATATTGAACATGAAAGGATACTTTCCTTCTGCGATTCACTGTCCTGTACTTTTTCTATGCCTGCTTTAATCCACCCTGTATAGACTGACCTTTCCTTCACTCCAACTTCTCCATTCAACGCTCAGAGCAATGAGAAATGATTCTGAGTATGGCAATCTTGTGAATCATTCCCCTTCACTTATTTGTCAGTGCTGGTGCTTGCTGATTGGGCCAGCACTGTCACATAGGGGGTTATTTACTAAAATTGGAGAGTGCAAAATCTAGTGCAGCTCTGAATAAAAAACAATCAGCTTCAAGGTTTAAGGCTCCTTTCACACTGAAGCGCTTTGCAGGCGCTAAAGTGCTAAAAATAGCACCTGCAAAGAGCCCTGAAAGAGCCACTCAATGCACTCCAATGTGAAAACCCTGAGGGCTTTCACATTGGAGCAGTGTGCTTGCAGGTCAAAAAAGTCCCGCAAGCCGCATCTTTGGAGCACTGTAGGAGCGTTGTATTTACCGCTCCTAAAGCGCCCTTCCCATTGAAAACAATGGGGCAGTGCTCCAAACCCGCCTGCAAATCGCTGATGGTTTTAACCCTTTTTTGGCCGCCAGCGGGGGTTAAAACTGCCGCGCTAGCGGCCGAATAGCGCCGCTAAAATGACTGTAAAGCGTTGCTAAATATACTACCATGCTGCACCAGGTTCTGAGTGCCCCAATTTTAGTAAATCTCCCCCATGGCAGCAGAGAGGGAGTCAACTCTTCTGCACTGTGTGAGCTCTGAGTGGGAATGGCAAATGGAGCCAGAAAAACTCGGGGTACTTTCTCCAGCTTGCAGCAGACTGGTGACTTTTGCATAAGAATTCTCTCTGCCTAGGCACAGATCACATGAGCTCAAGGTCTGTTGTTAAATGATTAGGCTATACACTATCTTCGCATGTGGCTTACAGCAGTGGTCTGGTGCATCCCTGTTCACCGTTTTAAGTCCAATTTTCACCCTGAATTTTGGGCTGAATTCAGACCTGAAATTGACCAAAAGACTCACAGGACCCCTATGCAAATTCACACCGGAGCAGCAGCAGAGTGGTGTAAACCGACTCCATAGACTGCCGGCCAAAATCTCCTGCTATTGCGAATTGGATGCGAGGAATCCGCATCCAATTCGCAATAGTGTGAACCCAGCCTCTTAGGCTGGATTCACACCTATACAGTTTTAGTGCTTTTTGCATTTTGCAGATTTGCACTACAGTCCATTTAACATGGTTTCCTATGGAACACGTTCTGTAGTGCAAATCTGCAAAATGCAAAAGGCACTAAAACTGCATAGGTGTCTTGACAATGATACCTTTGATAAGTACAAGATACTGTGGTTCATCTGGCCCTGCTTCTCCGCCTCCGATACTCTCGCCAACATGTTGTCGACCCCGATCCCACGATCATCCTAGCATGTAACATGACAATGGGATGGGCAGGGCATGTAACTAAAGGTCCCACTCCCCACTGTCCCTTAGTTACTCCTCTCTCTGTATGTCTCCTCAGCAGCTCTTAGGCCCCTTTCACATGGACGGACCGTTCAGATCCACCTGTCAGTTTTGACGGCGGATCTGAACGGGCGCTCCATGTTAGTCTATGGAGCGTCGTATGTCAGCAGAGACATGTCCGCTGACATCCGACCCGGTCCGATCCGCCAAAAGCAGATGTATGGCTCTACGTCCAGATCCGTCGCTGGCGGATCGGATCGGGTGAGATCTGATGAAAACGGACACACTGTCCGTTTTCATCCGATCTCTCCATAGAGACCAGCGGCGCTCGCAAGCCCCTCCCCGCTCAGTGAGCAGAGAGGGACTTGTCATCCGCCGGTTCAGCGGAGATCAACTGAGAGATCTCCCGCTGAGCTGGCGGACAGAGGCGGGCTCCGTGGAAGCGGAGTCTGCATCGTGTGAAAGGGGCCTTACGCTCTTCTACGATTTCTTCTTACTTACTTTTCCTTTGTTCCTTCTTCCTTCCTTTCCCCTCCTTTTCATCCCTATTTCCCAAATCCACACCCAACACTTGATCCCCCCCCTTTTTTTTTTATATTTATTCCTGAAATTTATTCATACAATCTTATTGTGAACGACGAGGCTCTTTTAGACTGATGTTAATATTATAATGCATAACAATAAAAGTTAAGCTGTAGGCGATAGCCATTTGTCTGACTCAATGCACATGTTTACTTGTGACTGTCTCCGGATTGTAACTCTATATGTTATTCCATGAATATTCTGTTAAACTACGAATAAATATATTTTCAACCCTAAAACTGCATAGGTGTGAATCCAGCCTAAGGGACAGTTTCTTTGGAAAAGGATTTTGTTGTACATGGTGAAGTGTTGTGAATTCATGTTTCGTGTCATAACAAAATTACCAGTGCACTCCACTAACCTGTGCTAAGCATATACCAATACCCATATTTCCCTTTAATGCTTCTTCCTTACAGCTCAGATTCCTTTGCCATTCTCTAAAAGTCACAGCACTTTTAGGTGCATGACAAATGCCATGTGCCTTCCCATGACGAAGAGCTCAAGGATTAAACCCCAATTGCCAAGTCCTTGTGCTGGCACATGGGTGTGTGCCATTTTCATGCCAAAATTTATAAAAATGGCAGGTACTGTTTTGAAGGAGAGGAATTGGGAGACATTACCAGAGAGTTGACACTCCATAGCACTCAGTGACAGAACAAGGATATTCGTGCAGGAATATTATTTTAATCTAAGCTGCAGATTTAAGCAAAAACTGAAAATGACTTTTTAAGTGACAGGGGTTGGGCAAAATTATGGAAAAACATATGGTAAAAGAACAAAATCTTTACTTAATATGGTGTTGGACCATCTTTGGCATCCAAGACAACCTGAATTCCCCTTGGAATTGACAAATATAAGTCTTGGATGGTGGATAATGGAATCTGATACCACTGATGCCGGAGGCATAAAAAGAGTCTGAATCTTGTACTTCAAAATTATCCATAGTGGCTTTATGATATTGATCTTCATGAAAAAATCCGGATCACAATCCTGCACAATGTCTTATTGTCCCTTTCGGTCAGTTGACCATGTCGACCGCGCTCATGCTTACCAGACATAATTTTGCCGGAAACTGTATATGCCGTCATAACCTTTGATACTTTACCTTGCGACACCGCAAATAAATTGGCAACTTCAGTCACAGGGGCACCAGCTAAGCGAGCACCAACAATTTGCCCTCTTTAAAACTCAGTAAGCTCTAACACAACTCCGTATTACTAGCAGTGCACGCAGTGAATGACGAACATGAGGCTTCCCACCTGTTAGCTAGGCGTCACATCACAGAGCAGAAGCCAAAGAACGCAAAGTGTCGTCACCTTCACACCTCCAAATCATGTAGTGTTTCCATATTTTTGTCCAACTCCTGTAGATGACCATGTTAGAAACAATATGATATTTTAGTGATTGGGTTTCATCTACTTTAACCACTTGCTGACCGGCTCACGCACATATACATCGGCAAAGTGGTTCGTTCTCGTGAATCAATGTAACCGTTCTTTGGCTCCTTTAGTAGGCACATGCGGGTGACTCGGTGCGACCCCATAGCAGGCGCGATTGCAGATGGCCACCCGCGATCATGGGCACGAGAGCCTGAAAGGGGATTTGTGTATGTAAACACATAAATCCTCATTCTGATAGGAGAGAAGAGACAGATCTGCTGTTCGTAGTAATTATGAACAGCAACATGTCTCCTCTCCCAGTCTGTTTCATTCACCCACAGTTAGAAACACTCACCAGGGAACATATTTAACCCCTTGATCGCCCCCTCGTGTTAACCCCTTTCCTGCCAGTGACCTTTACACAGTAATCAGTGCATTTTTATAACTTTGATCGTTGTATAAATGACAATGGTCCCAGAAAGTATCAAAAGTGTTTGATCTGTTCGCCGCAATGTTGCAGTAAAAAAAATAATAAATCGCAGATCAACGCCATTACTAGTAAAAAAAAAATAATAACAATAAAAATGCCATAAATCTATCCCCTATTTTGTAGACACTATAGCGTTTGTTCAAAACCAATCAATATACGCGTATTGCGATTTTATTACCAAAAATATGTAGAAGAATATATATTGGCCTAAACTGATGAAAAAATTTGTTTTTGAAAACATTTTTGGGGATATTTATTATAGCAAAAAGTGAAAAATATTGTTTTTCTTTTCAAAATTCTTGCTCTTTTTTGTTTATAGCGCACCAAAAGAAAGCTCTATTTGTGTGAAAAAAAGGACGTCAATTTTGTTTGTGTACAATGTCGCACGACCGCAAAATTGTCATTTAAAGCGATGCAGTGCCGTATCGCTAAAAATGGCCTGGTCAGGAAGGGGGTAAATTCTTCCGGGGCTGAAGTGGTTAAAGCTGAACTAGGCTAGGCAGATATAAAAGAGAAAAATAAAGGCAGCTCTGCAATCAATCAATGCATCATTAAATGTATTTTTGTAAATGCAAGAAGTGTAAATTTGACCTTGTATCAGCCTTTTGTAGTCCTTGCAAATGGAGAGTGTAATGCCGCTTTACACACGAGTGGTTTTGCCGTAGGAATAAACTCTGAAGGTTTCTCCGACGGAATTCCGCTCAAGCTGTCTTGCATACACACGGTCATACCAAAGTCCGACCGCCAAGAACGCGGTGACGTACAACACGTGCGACGGGTCTATAAAAAGGAAGTTCAATACCAAGTGCGCCACCCTTTGGGCTCCTTCTGCTAATCTCGTGTTTATCTCGTGTTAGTAGAAGTTTGGTGAGAGACGATTTGCGGATATTCTATTGGATATTTTATTTTCGGAAAATACTTGGGGGCACATAGTTATGTTAATACTTTAAGGACAGTTTGTTTGTGAGTAGGCAGGTACATTTCAAAAAGACAATGTCAAACCTTCTTGAGGTTAAAAAATACAAGATAATAATGTTATTGTGGTAACTTGACACACACAAAAAAAAAAAAATTATATATGGAGATCACTAGAAAATAATTTTTCAATAATCAAAAAAAAAAAGGAGATCTTGATAAAATAAAAAACAAAAAAAACAAAAAACATGGCTCTAAAAAATAATTCTAAACATTATTATAGAGATCTGGCTTTAAAAATAAAAAAGATTATTTATGAGATCACGAGAAATAATAAAGAAGTTAGTTTGTGAGAACTCTGTGTGAATATGAGCAGCAAAACAACTTCATTCTTCTAGCATTATAAAGAAGAAAAGAATGTGCTGCATTAAACTATTAAAAAAATTTCAGCATGAGGAATGTGCTATCTCCATTATGAACGCTAGTTTTACCAGACCGAGCGCTTCCGTCTCGTACTTGCTTTAGAGCATGCGTGATTTTTGGTGCGTCGGAACAGCATACAGACAAGCGTTTTTTCAGCTATAAATTTATTCCGTCGGAAAAATATAGAACATGTTCTCTATATAAGTCTGAATTTTCGACAGAAAAAGTCCAATGGGGCATACACACGGTCGGAATATACGATGAAAAGCTCCCATCTGACTTTTTCTGTCGGAATGTCCGATGGTGTGTACGCGGCATAAGAGAAAGGAGCAGCATGAAGGGCCAATCAGTTCATGTGCTGAAAAAAAACATGCTGATAGAAGAGAAAGCAGAGTGATGGAGAGTAGTGCTCTTCTCATTTACAGTAGCAGGCTGGGGTGGCTTCAGAAGTAGTGGGTTCAATGATGTTGGCCATCAGACTGAGCACATCTAGTGGCAGATCTTTGTATTGAGGGTAAATATTCCAGTAAAAGCATTTTTTTTTCCTTTGTCTTTATTGAGCTATTCATTTTTATCTTGTTATTTTTGGCCGCATTTCTGCTTTTTAGCACTGGCCCATAAGTGTATTTTTCTGATTACATCTCCAGCTCAGGCAAGCTTTAGCTCATTTGTATGGATTTAGCTGCAGTTTATTCTGTACAGATGCCAAGGGGTTAAGATGCAAAAAAGGCAACTAACTCAGCATTAAGCATGAATACTCAATGTCCTTTGTGCTCCGGAATGCCCAGGTGCTGGAACAGATGGCGTGTCTTCTAACATCTGCAATGTTTGGTTGCCGGTACCATTCCACAGAGACCTCCCATGCTCTTTTACATTCCCTGCCTCAAATAAAGGTCTCTTCATCAGCTGTGACAGCACAGGTAACAGGACGGATCCAAAGCTCAATGTTTGTTTCAGTTTTACACTTAATGGACAATAATGAGCTATTACTTAAAGTTTATTAAACTGCATATTAAAAATGTGATAAATTTGGGAAACTGCTAGAAACCTAGAGAGAAACGTTATTGAAAACACATTCTATGGGGTTTATTATGTAGATCTGCTCAAATACTTTATAAAGAGAAGACGTTTGAAAGTCAGTAAGGCATTTTACAGCATAGCATTCAATAGTCATTGAAAGAGGTAGCACTTTAATGTCAAAGGATATGGTTGATCTTCTGTGTTACTGAGGAAGTTGGCAGAACCCAACACATTACAGAATCTCAAGGCAAAAGCATATGCAGAGAGGCTGGTGATCAATGCAGGTGGTAGGCAAGAGTAGTCAGGGAACAAGAGAGGTCAAGACAAACAGCAGGGAAAAATAGAATCCAAGGGAAGTCCAGAGTCCATATTGAGAATAATCCACAAGGTGTAAGTAACCAGATAGTTAGCAAGACCACTTGAAGACCAGGCCTATCCTGGTACTTTTTGTTTACATGAAAAATATCTGCATTTTTTAGCTAGAAAATTACTTAGAACCCCCAAACGTATATTTTTTTTAATAGCAGAGGCCCTAGAGAATAAAATGGTGGTTGTTGCAATTTTTTATGCCACAGATGAAGCTACGTTATGTACTATAGCGAAACGCATTGACGTCATCACGGTTCGGTCATGTGACGCCGCCTCACCAAGCTTCCAGCGTTGAGGACCCTGACTACACGTGGAGACATCCAATCGTGATGGCACATCAGTACTTAGGGATCAGTGACAGACCCACGGAGGGGGACTATAGAGGACAGAGGCCAACAACATTTACACTGTATAGCCCCATACACACGGTCGGATTTTCCGATGGATTCTGTCCTATCGGACAATGTTGTCGGAAATTCCGACCGTGTGTAGGCACCATCGGACAGTTTCCATCGGATTGTCCGACGGACAAAGTTCTATCTTCTGCTGGAAAAATTTTCCGACAACAAAGTCCGATCACACCAATTCCGATCGTGTGTAGCGAATTTCGACGGACAAAGTGCCACGCATGCTCAGATCACATTACAAGACCAAAGCTATTGGCTACTAGCCTCTACGTAGTCCCGTCGTAGGCAACAAACGTCACAACGTTCAGAATGATCGGATTTTCCGACAACTTTGTCCGACCGTGTGTACGCAACACCAGTGTCGGACTAAATCCGTCGGACAAAATCCGATGGATTTTGTGGTCGGATTTTCCGACCGTGTTTACGGGGCATAAGAGTGGTAAAGTACTTCTAATACTGGGCGAAAACATTAAAGTGGATGTAAACCCAAATATTTTTTTTTATTATTGATGTCATGATGTAGAGAATAAAATTTCCTTTCATTTGAGCCCAGTCTTGCCACACAGATTTACTCGAGGCCTGAGCAATCCTCGTTTATTGTTCAGTTAGAGAAATCTTGACAAAGTCTTGAAAACTTTGTCAAAAACGCCCCCTTGCTGTGAGTGGGTTTACATCCACTTTAACAATTACTGTAGTGATTTTCCATTGGCCTTCATAGTGAAGCTGTTATACCTTGACATTTTGTCCTATCACTTTGCCAATTTGTCCTAAATTAACTTAATAAATATGAATTTTTGATACTCTTAAAAAAAATTTTTGTTGCCATTAGTAACTCTTTTCTGGTGCTTTACACCCAAACCCATTGTTTTTGTCACACGGTATATGTGCAGCGGTTTTCAAATGCAATTTCTTGAGAAAAAATACACTTTAATTAACTTTATTGCAACCCCCTTACGATATATAACCCAATATTTGGTAAAATATAAAATATGTTGTTACGCTGAGTAACTAGATACCTAACATGTCACGCTTTACAACTGCACACGCTCGTGGAATGGCAACAAACTACGATACTTTAAAATCTCTATAGGTGTTGCTTTAAAATAATTTACAGGTTACCATCTTAAGTTTCAAAGGAGGTCACCATTTACATACGTGTGCGCAATCTGTATGTGTGTAAACATCCCTTGTGAAAGCAATAGGCAGTGATAGGTACTCTTTATGGAGAGATCTGGGGGTCTATAAGAACCCAGATGATGTCTACTCTGTTCTTAAAAGCATCTAAACACACAGATTGGTGTGATTGGATGCTTTCACTATTTATAAATGGCACTGTTTACATCTGGGGTAAATGGAAGTGATGAAAATGCTTGTTCTTTCCGGTTTCCTAGACCATAGAGGTGATTGGAGATGATGTGGTCTCTGATCACCTCTATTGTAAGCCGGTGCAACCGCCTGGTAAAATGCCGGAGTCCTGGCCAGGACAGGAAAGCTCAGGGAGGAAGGAGGGGGCCCCATTTCGCCACCTGTAAAAGCAATCCAGTGGCTAATTAGTCGCTAGGATTGCTTTTAGATTGTAGAGCTTCGCTGGATCTAAAAAAAAAATAGTACCAGGGCTATGGCTGACAGCTGCAGCCATAATCCCAGTATAACTGCTTGCAGTCAATCACATACATGTACATGATTTGGTGGGAAATGGTTAAACAGATGCATTCTAAACTCTATATATTCCTGATTAATGTCAGGTGTGTAGCTGCATTGTAACCTTCAGTATTAAATATTGTGGTGGTATTTGATCACCTCTGCGTTTTTTATTTTTTGCGCTATAAACAAAAAAAGAGCGACAATTTTGAAAAAAAACACATTATTTTTAACTTTTTGCTATAATAAATATCCCCAAAAAATATATAAAAAAAAATATTTTTCCTCAGTTTAGGCCAATACGTATTCTTCTACATATTTTTGGTAAAAAAAATAAATAAAATCGCAATAAGCGTATATAGAATTGATTGGTTTGCGCAAAAGTTATAGCGTCTACAAAATAGGGGATAGTTTTATGGCCTTTTTTATTAATAATTAATTTTTTACTAGTAATGGCGGGGATCAGATTTTTATCGTGACTGTGACATTATGGCGGACACGTCGGACAATTTTGACACATTTTTGGGACCATTGGCATTAATACAGCGATCAGTGCGATTAAAAATGCATTGATTACTGTAAAAATGTCACTGGCAATGAAGGGG
>CM053032.1:233267971-233322420 GCA_028564925.1 Lithobates sylvaticus
TTAAAAACTATGGGATAATGGTGTTGTGGAAACTTGCCCAAAAAAAGTAAAAAAAGCATAATAATATGTTATGTCGTTTCGTTTCGGTTCGTTGTCATTCGTAAAATACATAATTTTGTTCTGTAATATATGTTATGTTACATTAATACGTTTTCAGATAATTCGTTATTTCTGTAGAGTGTAGATATTCATTATACTGAATCTCGAGTCATGTCGAATTCATTCGTTATATGCGCTATAATTTAGTTCATATTCGTTGAAATTCGATATTTATGTATGTATGTATATTCGTGATAATGATTCGTAGTTTGGAAAGTCATTTGTTTATTGAGTCTTTTAAAACACACAATGACAATATCTCTTCTCTTCTGCTCAAATACAATACAACACCCTTCTCACTCAGTTCTCAGGAATGTTTGCCAGTAATCCAACCTCCAGCACAAAATTAATCAGGTGATTGGACTGTAAGATTTACTTTGAGTTGACCTTTTGTTTTATTAGATTTTAACGAATTCATTAGTTATATCCACTATAATTTCTTTCGTATTAGTTGAAATTCGTTATTTTTTTATTCGGACATTCGGATGCAAAATTCAGCCGAATTTCGATTCGTTAGGAAACGAATTAAACAAGCCTACTTATTTCATAATTTTTTTTTTTTTCATCACTAGATTTCACAATTTTCTATCACAGAAAAAAAAAGCCTTTAAAATTTAATTTGCAATAACTCCATCAGTATCACCAGCAAAGCAGCTTCATTATTATCCCATGTTAATTCTCCATTACGAACGCTAGTTTACAAGACCGACCGCTTCTGGCTCGTCCTTGCTTCCGAGCATGCGTGTTTGTACTTTGGACTTTTGTCCGATGGACTTGTGTACACACGCTTTGAAAATCCGACAACACACATTTGTCCGCGGAAAATTTTAAAACCTGCTATCCAACATTTGTCTGTGGAAAATCTGACAATTGCATCCGATGGAGCATATAAATGGTCAGATTTACCGCCAACAGCCTGTCATCGAACATTTCCCGTCGTAAAGTCTGATCGTGTGTACGAGGCTTAAGACCAAGCCGATATTTAAATTACAATCCCAAAAAATGTTTTCCTGATTAATCATATATATGAAACTATAAAAAATACATTCAAACAAATCACATAGCAAATGTGCTAGTAAAAAATCTGTGTAAAAAATATGTAAAAAATATAATATACACCAACAGATCATTCTTTGCTTTTTTAAAGGGGTGTTCCGGGGAAAAAAAATTAAAAGCCAGCAGCTACACATACTGCAGCTGCTGGCTTTTAATAAATGGACACTTACCTGTCCTGCAGTCCCTCGATGTCGGCACCGCAGCTGATCGGATCTATCAGCTGTCAGGAGCTGCCGCCGCCATTGCGGGTAAGGTAACCCGGCAGTGTAGCCTTTCGGATTAACGCCGGTAACCCTACTGCGCATGCGTGAGGCCCCGCTCCTCTCTCCTATTAGCCCGGCGGCCGAGGGAGGAGGAGGAGGGAGCCCCGTGGTGACGTCACGGCCGCATCGCGCTGCGGCGTACTTCCGGAAGTGGGAAAGGATACCTGTCAAAGACAGGTATCCTGTCCCCCCTCCCCCCGAAAGGTGCCAATTGTGACACCGGAAGGGGGGAGGAATCCGATGAGCGGAAGTTCCACTTTAGGGTGGAGCTCCGCTTTAAGTGCTCTATTTTTTAGCCTATGTGACACCCCACTCGTGCTCCCCCTTAGGAGTACTCTCACTTGTATGAAAGTGACCTCACAATTAAGTTTGGTCAGACACGCTTTTTAGTCTCATCTGAACTAAAGTGTAGGATATCCTTATCTCCTTGTTCCTCCTCCTTTATGTCGCTGCCTCAAATCATGATAATCTTCCCAACAATGGTGTATAAAAGAAATAATCGCCAATAGTGCTTATATCATAAAAAACAAGTGATATTTATTTAATCCAATACGATGACTACTCACATTTTATGGGTGCTTATTAGGGATGGGCCCGGTGCTCGATGCGAACCCACGTTCGCATCGAGCACCGGGCGTTCGCTCGCTCGGCGAGCCCAGAACTATTTTGGCCGCTCGCATCACGTTCGTGTGATGCGAGCGGCCCCGCAATGCATTGCGGCCGGCGCGGCCGGCGCAGTGCATTGCTGGCTGATGATTGGCCAAGCATGCACTGTGACCCCGCATGCTTGGCCAATCACAGCCCCGGAAACTCGAAGAGCCATAATTGGCTACAGGCAGGACGCCTGTAGCCAATTACAGCTCAGGGGCTGTAGTACACGCCCCCCCCCCTATAAAAGGCCGCCACGCCGTCTGCGCCGGTCACATGCTGTTCCGGCGCAGATAGAGCAGGCTAGATCTGTGACACTCTGCTGGATTTAGTTAGTTAGAGAGATTTACTTAGAGAGATTGAGTTAGATAGATTCATTCATTTAGATTGATTTAGAAAGAGGGGCTTGTAGTGTGTTCGTGGCAGGCAGGCAGAGCTCCTATATTTTGTTCCCAGAAGCACCTATAGGACTTGTAGTGTGTTCGTGGCAGGCAGGCAGAGCTCCTATATTTTGTTCCCAGAAGCACCTATAGGACTTGTAGTGTGTTCGTGGCAGGCAGGCAGAGCTCCTATATTTTGTTCCCAGAAGCACCTATAGGACTTGTAGTGTGTTCCTGGCAGGCAGGCAGAGCTCCTATATTTTGTTCCCAGAAGCACCTATAGGACTTGTAGTGTGTTCCTGGCAGGCAGGCAGAGCTCCTATATTTTGTTCCCAGAAGCACCTATAGGACTTGTAGTGTGTTCCTGGCAGGCAGGCAGAGCTCCTATATTTTGTTCCCAGAAGCACCTATAGGACTTGTAGTGTGTTCCTGGCAGGCAGGCAGAGCTCCTATATTTTGTTCCCAGAAGCACCTATAGGACTTGTAGTGTGTTCCTGGCAGGCAGGCAGAGCTCCTATATTTTGTTCCCAGAAGCACCTATAGGACTTGTAGTGTGTTCGTGGCAGGCAGGCAGAGCTCCTATATTTTGTTCCCAGAAGCACCTATAGGACTTGTAGTGTGTTCCTGGCAGGCAGGCAGAGCTCCTATATTTTGTTCCCAGAAGCACCTATAGGACTTGAAGTGTGTTAGTCCCATCACACAGAGATCATATATTTTGTTCCCAGAAGCACCTATAGGACTTGAAGTGTGTTAGTCCAATCACACAGAGATCATATATTTTGTTCCCAGAAGCACCTATAGGACTTGAAGTGTGTTAGTCCAATCACACAGAGATCATATATTTTGTTCCCAGAAGCACCTATAGGACTTGAAGTGTGTTAGTCCAATCACACAGAGATCATATATTTTGTTCCCAGAAGCACCTATAGGACTTGAAGTGTGTTAGTCCAATCACACAGAGATCATATATTTTGTTCCCAGAAGCACCTATAGGACTTGAAGTGTGTTAGTCCATCACACAGATCTATATTTTCTTCCCAGAAGCACCTATAGGACTTGAAGTGTGTTAGTCCAATCACACAGAGATCATATATTTTGTTCCCAGAAGCACCTATAGGACTTGAAGTGTGTTAGTCCAATCACACAGAGATCTATATTTTGTTCCCAGAAGCACCTATAGGACTTGAAGTGTGTTAGTCCCATCACACAGAGATCATATATTTTGTTCCCAGAAGCACCTATAGGACTTGAAGTGTGTTAGTCCCATCACACAGAGATCATATATTTTGTTCCCAGAAGCACCTATAGGACTTGAAGTGTGTTAGTCCCATCACACAGAGATCATATATTTTCTTCCCAGAAGCACCTATAGGACTTGAAGTGTGTTAGTCCAATCACACAGAGATCATATATTTTGTTCCCAGAAGCACCTATAGGACTTGAAGTGTGTTAGTCCCATCACACAGACCTATATTTTCTTCCCAGAAGCACCTATAGGACTTGAAGTGTGTTAGTCCCATCACACAGAGATCATATATTTTGTTCCCAGAAGCACCTATAGGACTTGAAGTGTGTTAGTCCCATCACACAGAGATCATATATTTTCTTCCCAGAAGCACCTATAGGACTTGAAGTGTGTTAGTCCAATCACACAGAGATCATATATTTTGTTCCCAGAAGCACCTATAGGACTTGAAGTGTGTTAGTCCCATCACACAGAGATCATATATTTTTGTTCCCAGAAGCACCTATAGGACTTGAAGTGTGTTAGTCCAATCACACAGAGATCATATATTTTGTTCCCAGAAGCACCTATAGGACTTGAAGTGTGTTAGTCCCATCACACAGACCTATATTTTGTTCCCAGAAGCACCTATAGGACTTGAAGTGTGTTAGTCCCATCACACAGAGATCATATATTTTGTTCCCAGAAGCACCTATAGGACTTGAAGTGTGTTAGTCCCATCACACAGAGATCATATATTTTCTTCCCAGAAACACCTATAGGACTTGAAGTGTGTTAGTCCATCACACAGAGATCATATATTTTGTTCCCAGAAGCACCTATAGGACTTGAAGTGTGTTAGTCCCATCACACAGATCCTATATTTTCTTCCCAGAAGCACCTATAGGACTTGAAGTGTGTTAGTCCATCACACAGAGATCATATATTTTGTTCCCAGAAGCACCTATAGGACTTGAAGTGTGTTAGTCCCATCACACAGAGATCATATATTTTGTTCCCAGAAGCACCTATAGGACTTGAAGTGTGTTAGTCCAATCACACAGAGATCATATATTTTGTTCCCAGAAGCACCTATAGGACTTGAAGTGTGTTAGTCCCATCACACAGACCTATATTTTCTTCCCAGAAGCACCTATAGGACTTGAAGTGTGTTAGTCCAATCACACAGAGATCTTATATTTTGTTCCCAGAAGCACCTATAGGACTTGAAGTGTGTTAGTCCCATCACACAGAGATCATATATTTTGTTCCCAGAAGCACCTATAGGACTTGAAGTGTGTTAGTCCCATCACACAGAGATCATATATTTTCTTCCCAGAAGCACCTATAGGACTTGAAGTGTGTTAGTCCCATCACACAGAGATCATATATTTTCTTCCCAGAAGCACCTATAGGACTTGAAGTGTGTTAGTCCAATCACACAGAGATCATATATTTTGTTCCCAGAAGCACCTATAGGACTTGAAGTGTGTTAGTCCCATCACACAGACCTATATTTTCTTCCCAGAGGCACCTATAGGACTTGAAGTGTGTTAGTCCCATCACACAGAGATCATATATTTTGTTCCCAGAAGCACCTATAGGACTTGAAGTGTGTTAGTCCCATCACACAGAGATCATATATTTTGATCCCAGAAGCACCTATAGGACTTGAAGTGTGTTAGTCCAATCACACAGAGATCATATATTTTGTTCCCAGAAGCACCTATAGGACTTGAAGTGTGTTAGTCCCATCACACAGACCTATATTTTCTTCCCAGAAGCACCTATAGGACTTGAAGTGTGTTAGTCCAATCACACAGAGATCATATATTTTGTTCCCAGAAGCACCTATAGGACTTGAAGTGTGTTAGTCCCATCACACAGAGATCATATATTTTGTTCCCAGAAGCACCTATAGGACTTGAAGTGTGTGTTAGTCCAATCACACAGAGATCATATATTTTGTTCCCAGAAGCACCTATAGGACTTGAAGTGTGTTAGTCCCATCACACAGACCTATATTTTCTTCCAGAAGCACCTATAGGACTTGAAGTGTGTTAGTCCAATCACACAGAGATCATATATTTTGTTCCCAGAAGCACCTACAGGACTTGAAGTGTGTTAGTCCCATCACACAGAGCTCCTATATTTTCTTCTCAGCAGCACCCACAGGACTTCTAGTGTGTTAGTGGCATCACACAGAGCTCCTCTATTTTCTTTGCAGAAGCACCATAGGACTTCTAGTGTGTTAGTGGCATCACACAGAGCTCCTCTATTTTCTTTGCATAAGCACCCACAGGACTTCTAGTGTGTTAGTGGCATCACACAGAGCTCCTCTATTTTCTTTGCAGAAGCACCCATAGGACTTCTAGTGTGTTAGTGGCATCACACAGAGCTCCTCTATTTTCTTTGCAGAAGCACCCACAGGACTTCTAGTGTGTTAGTGGCATCACACAGAGCTCCTCTATTTTCTTTGCAGAAGCACCCATAGGACTTCTAGTGTGTTAGTGGCATCACACAGAGCTCCTCTATTTTCTTTGCAGAAGCACCCACAGGACTTCTAGTGTGTTAGTGGCATCACACAGAGCTCCTCTATTTTCTTTGCAGAAGCACCCATAGGACTTCTAGTGTGTTAGTGGCATCACACAGAGCTCCTCTATTTTCTTTGCAGAAGCACCCACAGGACTTCTAGTGTGTTAGTGGCATCACACAGAGCTCCTCTATTTTCTTTGCAGAAGCACCCATAGGACTTCTAGTGTGTTAGTGGCATCACACAGAGCTCCTATATTTTCTTCTCAGCAGCACCCACAGGACTTCTAGTGTGTTAGTGGCATCACACAGAGCTCCTCTATTTTCTTTGCAGAAGCACCCACAGGACTTCTAGTGTGTTAGTGGCATCACACAGAGCTCCTATATTTTCTTTCTCAGCAGCACCCACAGGACTTCTAGTGTGTTAGTGGCATCACACAGAGCTCCTCTATTTTCTTTGCAGAAGCACCCATAGGACTTCTAGTGTGTTAGTGGCATCACACAGAGCTCCTCTATTTTCTTTGCAGAAGCACCCACAGGACTTCTAGTGTGTTAGTGGCATCACACAGAGCTCCTCTATTTTCTTTGCAGAAGCACCCATAGGACTTCTAGTGTGTTAGTGGCATCACACAGAGCTCCTATATTTTCTTCTCAGCAGCACCCACAGGACTTCTAGTGTGTTAGTGGCATCACACAGAGCTCCTATATTTTCTTCTCAGCAGCACCCACAGGACTTCTAGTGTGTTAGTGGCATCACACAGAGCTCCTATATATTCTTCTCAGCAGCACCCACAGGACTACCGACTACAATGGCTGGAAGACCGCCAAGGAGAGGCAGAGCGTGCAGAGCCAAGAACACAGGGCAGGCAGGCTCTGTTTCTAGTGGACGTGGCCGTGGACGTGGTCGTGCATCGTCATCAGCACGTGGCCATGGGACACGCGCGTCTTTGTTTTCGGCAGCTGGACATGTGGAGCCGCATCATGCTGAAGGCTTGGTAGAATGGATGACCAAGCCCTCCTCATCCTCCTCATCCTCTCTCACCCAGGCTCAGGGTACTGGCAGAGCATCATCAGCCACCCCTTCCCTAGACCCACCATGTCCTCCTGAGGAGTCCCCCGAACTCTTTGAGCACAGTGTTGGGTACATGCTCCAGGAGGATGCCCAACGATTCGAAGGCTCGGATGATGATACCCAGCTTGAGGAATCTGGCAGTACTGTTCCACCAGCTGCAGCTTACTGCCAGGTTTGCTCTAGTGGTGAAGAGGGAGGGGATGATGAGGTCACTGACTCCACGTGGGTGCCTGAAGGGAGAGAGGATGAGGAGGAGGACGAGGAGGAGGAGGATGCGGCGTCACATGTCCAACAAGGCAGGGTGCCCCCTGGAGGCCAGGTAGAGGCCAGCACAGCAACTGTACAACACCGCAGAGCTCCGCCTGTGCAGGGCGCTGCCTCTGCACGTTATCAGAAAAGTTCTTTGGTGTGGGCCTTTTTTGAGACGAGTGCAGCAGATCGCACCACTGCTATTTGCAATATTTGTCTCAAGCGTATCTCGCGTGGCCAAAACATCAGCCGCTTGGGAACCACAAGCATGACCAGACATATGGCGACCTGCCATGCAGCTCGTTGGCAGGCACACATAAAAGACCCACACCAAAGAACTAAGCGGACCTCTCCTTGCTCCTCCTCAGCTGGGATCTCCATCCCCACTACACCTTCAGTCCTCTCTGAAAGCTGCTCTGAGAGGACTGAAGGTGTAGAATTAGGTGTGTCACAACCAAGTACTTGCAGTACACCGACGTCCGATTGCAGCAGGCAAATTTCCCTGCCCCAGCTGCTGGACCGTAGAAAGAAGTACACTCCCAGCCATCCACATGCCCAGCGGTTGAATGCTAGCCTGGCTAAATTGCTAGCACTTCAACTGCTGCCTTTTCAGTTGGTAGACTCGGCCCCCTTCCGTGAGTTTGTTCAATGTGCGGTTCCTCAGTGGCAGGTTCCCAAACGCCACTTTTTCTCACGGAAGGCGATTCCGTCTCTCTACCGGCATGTGGAGGGCAATGTCCATGCCTCGCTGGACAGGGCGGTCAGCGGTAAGGTGCATATTACCGCTGACTCATGGTCCAGCAGGCATGGACAGGGACGGTACCTTTCTTTCACGGCCCATTGGGTCACTCTATTGGCAGCTGGGAGGGATGCAGGACAAGGTGCAGTAGTGTTGGAGGTTGTTCCGCCACCACGCCTCCAAAACGCTACTACTGCTACTGGTTGTGACACACCTCTCTCCTCCACCCCCTCCTCTTCTTCTTCCTCCAGTGCTCTGTCCTTGGAACCAGCGGTGCTCCGTAGGCGTACAAGGGGCTACGCAAGTACGCAGGCAAAAAGATGCCATGCCGTGCTTGCGCTGGTGTGTTTGGGGGACAGGAGCCACACTGGGCCAGAGGTTCTGGCAGCTCTGCAGGGGCAGGCCGAGAGGTGGTTGACGCCACGTCAGCTTAAGCCAGGAATGGTCGTTTCTGACAATGGCACCAACCTCCTCTCCGCCCTGCGACAGGGGCAGCTCACCCATGTGCCCTGCATGGCTCACGTCCTCAACCTGGTGGTGCAGCGGTTCTTGGGCAGGTTCCCAGGCTTACAGGATGTCCTGAGGCAGGCCAGGAAAGTCTGTGTGCATTTCCGCCGATCTTATAATGCCAGTGCTCGGCTGACTGAGCTGCAAAAGGAGCTGAACCTGCCCAAGAACCGCCTAATATGTGACATGCCCACCAGGTGGAACTCAACGTTGGCCATGCTGCAGCGACTGCACACGCAGCAGAGGGCCATCAATGAGTACCTTTGCGACTACGGCACCAGGACAGGGTCAGGGGAGCTTGGTTTTTTTTCCCCACGTCAGTGGAGCATGATCAGGGATGCATGCACTGTCCTCTCACCATTTGAGGAGGCCACGAGGATGGTGAGCAGTGACAGTGCATGCATCAGTGACACTGTCCCTCTTGTCCACCTGTTGGAGCATACGCTGCGTGGGATAATGGACAGGGCACTTGAGGCAGAACAGAGGCAGGAAGAGGAGGACTTCCTTGCCTCTCAAGGCCCCCTTTATCCGGACAGTGTTCCTCCTGTCCCACCCATCACACAGGAAGAGGATGAGGAGGAGGAGGAGGAGGAGGAGGAGGAGGAGGAGGATTGTGTGAGCATGGAGGTGGAGCCTGGCACTCAGCATCAGCAGCAGCAGTCTTTTAGGGATGATGTACAGTCCCAACAAACCAGTGGACTTGTACGTGGCTGGGAGGAGGTGGCTGGCGATCATGTCATCCTCAGTGACCCAGAAGACTCCGGACCGAATGCCTCAGCTAACCTACGCTGCATGGCCTCCCTGATCCTGCAAAGCCTGCGGAAGGATCCTCGTGTTCTTCGGATCAAGGAGAGGGACCATTACTGGCTGGCCACTCTCCTTGATCCGCGGTACAAGGGTAAGGTTGCGGACCTTATCTTGCCGTCGCAGAGGGAGCAGAGGATGAGACATCTCAGGGAGGCCTTGCAGAAAGGTCTGTGCAACGCGTTCCCAGAAACTGGGAGGCTACAAACTCCTGGTCCTGGGCGACGAGTAGCTGAGGCTTCGGTCAGTAGCAGAAGGAGCGGTGGGGAAGGTGGACGTCTGACCGATGCGTTCAGACAATTTTTTAGTCCGCAGCCCCAAGGTATGATCGGTTCCAGCAACCATCGCCAGCGTCTGATATACATGGTGCAGGAATACCTTGGGGCAAGGTCAGACTTGGACACCTTTCCCACCGAAAATCCTCTGGCTTACTGGGTCCTGAGGATGGATCACTGGCCAGAGCTTGCACAGTATGCAATTGAGCTACTGGCCTGTCCTGCCTCCAGCGTTCTGTCCGAACGCACATTCAGTGCTGCTGGAGGATTTGTGACTGATCATAGGGTGCGCCTGTCCACCGCCTCGGTTGATCGACTGACCTTCATCAAAATGAATCAGTCTTGGATCACCACCAGCTACCAGGCACCTGAGGCGGATATAACCGAATAATTTTTAATGTCACATCACATCCCTTCAAGACTGCCTATGCTGATGCTGAGTGACTGTCCTCTTATGTTCACTGACTATCCTCTTCCTCCTCCTCAATGATCCATGCCACCACACCAGTGCCTAAGGCACAATTTTTCAGCCCCTGTTTAACAGGGGCGTGTACATACAATTTTTATAAAAAAATGCTTCGCAACACTGTGCTCCAAGTACAGTATCTGTGAGGGGTTGCAGTGTTGTGGCACCAGCACCAGTGCCTAAGGCACAATTTTTCAGCCCCTGTTTAACAGGGGCGTGTACTTACAATTTTTTTAAAAAAATGCTTCGCAACACGTGTGACTGCTGTGCTCCAAGTACAGTATCTGTGAGGGGTTGCAGTGTTGTGGCACCAGCACCAGTGCCTAAGGCACAATTTTTCAGCCCCTGTTTAACAGGGGCGTGTACATACAATTTTTATAAAAAAATGCTTCGCAACAATGTGCTCCAAGTACAGTATCTGCGAGGGGTTGCAGTGTTGTGGCACCAGCACCAGTGCCTAAGGCACAATTTTTCAGCCCCTGTTTAACAGGGGCGTGTACTTACAATTTTTTTAAAAAAATGCTTCGCAACACGTGTGACTGCTGTGCTCCAAGTACAGTATCTGTGAGGGGTTGCAGTGTTGTGGCACCAGCACCAGTGCCTAAGGCACAATTTTTCAGCCCCTGTTTAACAGGGGCGTGTACATACAATTTTTATAAAAAAAATGCTTCGCAACAATGTGCTCCAAGTACAGTATCTGTGAGGGGTTGCAGTGTTGTGGCACCAGCACCAGTGCCTAAGGCACAATTTTTCAGCCCCTGTTTAACAGGGGCGTGTACTTACAATTTTTTAAAAAAAATGCTTCGCAACACGTGTGACTGCTGTGCTCCAAGTACAGTATCTGTGAGGGGTTGCAGTGTTGTGGCACCAGCACCAGTGCCTAAGGCACAATTTTTCAGCCCCTGTTTAACAGGGGGGGGTAATTACAAATCTTGATCTAATAGTTCACAGCAGGGCCCATTCCTGCGCCCACCAAGAGTAACTATGAGGGCCTACAGTCTTGTGGCAACACCGTCCACCACCACCGCCAAAGGCCCAATTTTTCTGCCCTGTTCATCAGGTGCTTGCAATTACAAATCTTGATCTAATAACTCACAGCAGGGCCCATTCCTGCGCCCACCAAGAGTAACTGTGAGAGCTTACAGTCTTGTGGCAACACCGTCCACCACCACCACCACCACCCCCAATTTTTCTGCCCTGTTCAACAGGTGCATGCAATTACAAATCTTGATCTATTAACTCACAGCAGGGCCCATTCCTGTGCCCACCAGTCTTGTGGCTACACCAACATCTAATAGGGCAAATTTCTGCAGAGTATATACGCCAGGCCCCTACTTTCATACATCCAACTTACAAACGACTCCTACTTGCAAATGGAAAGAGAAAACAGGAAGTGAGAGGAAATCTACCCCTAGGAAGGGAAATTCTATCCTGTTAGATTTAATTTGGGAAAAAGGTATCTCCTCTCTACTGATACTTTATCACCAATCCTTGTTTCAATTAAAACCCCACTTTTTCCAAAAACATTTGTCATTGGGACGGAAAGTGAGGTGACATGTTCTGAACAGATGTGCAAAGACAGCAAATGTTACAGGGGTGATAACCCCTCCCTATGTTCTCCAAAAAGCTTAAAAATAGATTTTTTTTTGGGATGGAGCTACACTTCATAATGTACCTGTTCAGATTCTACTTAAGAACAAACCTAAAGCCGCAAGTGGTTTTAAATGGCTTCTTTTTTTCCTTTAAAAATGTCATTTTGTGCAAGGACAGTTCTAAACACGGGAAACACATGCCACTTCACAGGCATACTTTAGACACCCCCCAGGTACCATATTTAAAGGAAAATTTCACTTTTTTTTTTTCACTTTATGCATCATTAAAATGACTGCTCCCGAAAAAACGTTAGTTTTTTAAAAGTTCTTTTTGCATTGATATATGTCCCCTGGGGCAGGACCCGGGTCCCCAAACCTGTTTTATGACATTAACATGCATATTGGCCGTTGTAATTAGCACTTTTGATTTCGAACGTTCGCGTCCATTATAACGTATAGGGTTCGAAAATTCGCGCGAACTTTCGGTCGGTTCGAAGGTTCTGGTGCGAACCGAACCCGGGGGTGTTCGGCTCATCCCTAGTGCTTATATATGTATTTTTTACATATTTTTTACACAGGTATTTACTGTCACATTTGTGATCTGTTTCAATGTATTTTTTATAGTTTCACATTTAGCATTTGGAATTAGTAGCGTGGCACATTGATTTCTTTGATATCACTAAGCACATTATATGGGAATGTGAGAAGTGCTTGTGGTTGTTTTTGTAGAAATTGATGATATAGGGTTGCTCGCAAGTTTTCTGATTGACATAATGCACTGTCTGGCCTTTGAATTTAGATCAGTTTGCTTAAAAGGGCCAATAATAGGGGGGGCTTGTTTATTGCCAGTCTCCTTGATATAAAAAGGGAGTGTAGTGTTGCTATGCAGCCTCTGGGCACCCCATTGCACTCTTTTATTCTTGTTTTTTTTTTTTTTTTTATTCTGTTTATTCATATTTTTTTTTTTTTGCTAGGTTGAAAAAATCTGGCTGGGGTTTAGTGTTTCAGGGCTTTTTAAAAAAAAAAAAAAATGTAGGCATGCCTAAAAGGAGAGGCAGGGTTTCTGCGTGGTAGTAGGCAGGATCTGCAGTACAAAGTGGTGGTTTCATCTAGAGACGTGGTGTGTCTGCCTTTTTGTATCTCAGCTGGAGCTTGCACCGCTGACAGGGAGAGCCGATCGTCAGCTCTCCCTGTCAGAGGGGGGTCTCTGCTGATAATCGGCACATTGATTTTCAGCACAGCACCATCAGATGTGCCACCACAGCTGCTAATAAGTGCCCATCAGCTTCCAGTCAGTGCCCCATCAGAAACGCAGTTCAGTGCCCATATCAGTGCCCACCACAGTGCCCACCACAGTGCCAATCAGTGCTCATCTCAGTGCCCAGCAGTAACACCTGTCAGTACCTCATCAGCAGTGCTGCCCATCAGTGCCACCAGTCAGTGCCAATCAGTACCGCCTATCAGTGCCAATCAGTGCCACCTGTCAGTGGCCATTACAGCCGCCTGTTGGTGCCCATCAGTGCCACCTATCAGTGCCCATCAGTGCTGCATATCAGTGCCGCCTATTGGTACCCATCAGTGCTGCATATCAGTGCCCATCAATTCTACATATCAGTGCCTCCTCATCAGTGCACATCAGTGCAGCCTCATGAGTGCCCGCAAAGGAGAAAACAAAATTTTATAACGGGAACGAAGAAAAACATTTTTAGTTAGTTTAGAAAAAAATAAAAAACCCCAGTGGTGATAAAATAACTGAGCTGTTTAAATACTTTCCAGCCACTAAACAATATTTGTGGCTATTTTTTTTTTTCAGATAATATACTCTAATTTCTATTTCAAGATAAAACCTGCCTAGGTTTAAAAAAGATGTCTGCATACTGTCCAGTG
Organism: Lithobates sylvaticus; assembly: GCA_028564925.1. Classification (NCBI taxonomy): domain Eukaryota; kingdom Metazoa; phylum Chordata; class Amphibia; order Anura; family Ranidae; genus Lithobates; species Lithobates sylvaticus. The sequence goes on from CM053032.1 coordinate 233,281,766, forward strand.
CTGAACAAAATTTGAGGCTACTGTTTCTCAAAAAAAAAAACTCAAAGATAAACCCTGCCTGGTCCCTTTCTATTTGCAGTCTATTTATGTGCTTGTCAGTGTTAATTTTGACATCAAATTTTGATTTAGTTTTTTAGTAATAGTCTTTTGACTAAAATGCCATTTTAGTTTTATGCCCTGTACACACGGTCGGACTTTCCGATGGAAAATGTGTGATAGGACCTTGTTGTTGGAAATTCTGACCTTGTGTAGGCTCCATCGGACATTTTCCATCGGAATTTCCGTCGCACAAAATTGAGATCTGGTTCTCAAATTTTCGACAACAAAATCCGTTGTCGGAAATTCCGATCGTGTGTACACAATTCCGACGCACAAAGTGCCACGCATGCTCGGAATCAAGCAGAAGAGCAGCACTGGCTATTGAACTTCATTTTTCTCGGCTCGTCGTATGTGTTGTACGTCACTGCGTTCTTGACGTTTGGAATTTCCAACCAAATTTGTGTGACCGTGTGTATGCAAGACAAGTTTGAGCCAACATCCGTCGGAAAAAATCCCATGGATTTTGTTGTCGGAAAATCCTATCGTGTGTACAGGGCATTAGTCATATTTTAGTCTTTAGACTAAAATGCCATTTTAGTTTTAGTCGTATTTTAGTCATCTGAATTGTTTTAGTTTTAGTCATATTTTAATCTACTTAAATCTCCAGTACATTTTAGTCGTATGGGTTTAGATACTTTTTAATGCATTATTTAAGCATTTCTTTAGAATTGCCAAACTCATCATATACTCCCGGAGTAAAAATCTAATATCATGTTTATTATTTACGGTATTAAGGCGCGAACATGCACTACAGACACAGATTTAGCGATATATAACGTCTTTATAAATAAAACCAAGTTTCATAAACAACAAACAAATAGCTTTTTGACAAGGCGAAGTACAAAAACACAAAAAACTGTAAACTCTATTGGATGTAATGCAATTGCACATATACCTGAATATATTAACAATATTAAACATTATTAAACAAAAAACAAAAACATTAAACATTAAAGCGGGACTGTACCTGAAATTTTTTTTTTAAAAGCCAGCAGCTACAAATACTGCAGCTGTTGACTTTTAAAAAATGGACACTTACCTGTCCCAGGGTCCAGCGATGTCGGCAGCAGAGGCCGATCGATCGCTTGGCTCTCTGCTGTTGCCGGCGCCATTCTCGGTGAGGGAATCAGGAAGTAAAGCTTGCGGCTTCACTTCCCGGTTCCCTACTGTGCATGCGCGAGTTGCGCGGCGCAATGAGAATCTTCAGCGCTGTCTGCCGGGACACTTGTGTCTGCGCTGTCTGCCGGGACAGGAAGCTGCGTAAACTCCCGTGGGAGTTTATGCCCGGAAGTGGGTGCAGATACCTGTCTTAGACAGGTATCTGCACCCCCCTCCCCCCTGAAAGGTGCCAAATGTGACACCAGAGGGGGGGAGGGTTCCGAAAAGTTCCACTTTAGGGTGGAATCCCGCTTTAAGAAAAAAAAATAAGAATAAAAAAATAAGAAAAGCTTTTTTCTTGTTATTTTTTTTTTTTTAGCAGCTTAGTAGCTAAAATATTCATATGTGGTATTAATTTTGACGTCATATTTCAATTTAGTTTTAGTCATAGTCTTTTGACTAAAATGCCATTTTAGTTTTAGTCATATTTTAGTCATCTCAATTGTTTTAGTTTTAGTGCTGTTTAGTCGAATAAAATAGTATTAATTTAGTCGACGAAAATATTTTAGTCGACTAAATTAACACTGGTGCTTGTTTACTGCCCTGGTGATAGCTAATTTCTACCAAACACATATCTGAAGTCTATATATTGAATATTCTTATTTCTGAATTTCTGTCCTGCAGCTTTAAATTAAAAAAAAAAAAAAAGAACGCTAGAAAATGTATAATCTATGAAAAGCACAGTTAAAAAGCTGACATTAAATTACCACAGCAGTAACTACAGCAATGAAAAGCAACTACTTGTGTGTATTTTATTGCTGGGATGAGCTGCATGTATTAGCACACGCTCTGGCACTTCGTCGTGCTTCTCAGGCTCCGGGGCAAAGATCCATCAACTGAATTCTCAGTCTGCTTTTGGAAACTTGCAGGACTTAGAGGGAGGACCACACTGTTTAGCATAATGCCCAACACTACAACAGCAGCTGTGATAGGAAAGGATGTGACTGTTAACACAAGCCGGTGGAGTTTGGCCTTAGAAGGTAAGTAAGCAGCCCTTGTGTGCTTTATCATACTGGATGTCGTCTATCACTCAATTTTATCCTTTGGTGGAATTATACTTTAACCGCTTAAGCCCCAGACCATTTGGCTGGCCAAAGACCAGAGCACTTTTTGCGATTCGGCACTGCGTCGCTTTAACTGACAATTGCGCGGTCGTGCGACGTGGCTCCCAAACAAAATTGATGTCCTCTTTTCCCCACAAATAGAGCTTTCTTTTGGTGGTATTTGATCACCTCTGCGTTTTTTTTTTTTTTGCGATATAAACAAAAAAATAGCGTCAATTTTGAAAAAACACATTATTTTTTACTTTTTGCTATAATAAATAGCCCCCCAAAAATATATAAAAAAAAAATCTTTTCTCAGTTTAGACCAATGAATGAATGATTTGTATAGCGCTGCAAATGCGACCTGAATCACCTCAAGGCTCTTGTCTGCCCTTGTTGTCCTGTATTCTTCTACACATTTTTGGTAAAAAAAAAATCGCAAAAAGCGTTTATTGATTGGTTTGTGCAAAAGTTATAGCGTCTACAAAATAGGGGATAGATTTATGGCATTTTTAATAATATTTTTTTTTATTAGTAAGGGCGGCAATCTGCGATTTATTATCGTGACTGCGACATTATGGCGGACAGATAGGACACTTTTGCCGCTATTTTGGGACCATTTACATTTATACAGCGATCAGTGCGATTAAAAATGCATTGATTACTGTGCAAATGTGACTGGCAGTGAAGGGGTTAACCACTAGGGGCGCTGTAGGGGTTAAGTGTGTCCTAGGGAGTGATTCTAACTGTGGAGGGGGGCTATGGGTGACATGACACTGATCACTGCTCCCGATTACAGGGAGCTGTGATCAGTGACAGTGTCACTAGACAGAACGGGAAAATGCTTGTTTACATCAGCATTTCCCCGTTCTTCCTCTCGGTGAGACGATCGCGGGTATCCCAGCGGACATAGAGTCTGCCAGGGTATGTAAACTTGAGAGCACAACTGTATACAGATCTATATCTATCTATCTCTATATATATATCTATATATCTATCTATATATAGATATATATATATATATATAGATATATATCTATATCTATGTATCTATATATCTATATATAGGTTTTTATAAAATGTGTCAGTGCCTAAAACAGTACCATCCATTATATAGTAAGTAAGAACTATATGGGGACGTTAACAGGGGATGTTGAGATGAGTCCTAAGGTTCATTATAGTTCAAGAAACATGAAACCATTTCTCCTTTGTGGGGCTGTTAAAGTTTTTCTAAAAGTAGAAGGTTTTTTTTTTTTTTTTTTTTACTTTAATGCATTCTATGCATTAAGGTAAAAAAAAAAAACCTTCTGCATGCAGCGCCCCCCTAAATCCTTACCTAAGCCCGATCTTGATCCAGAGATGTGCACAAGAGCAGCAGCTCTCTCAGCTCTCTCTCTCCTCACTGAACAGAGAGGCAGCAACGGCAGCCATTGGCTCCTGCTGTTGTCAATCACAGCTAGTGAGGAGAGAGCAGAGGGCAGGGCCAAGCCACGCTCTGTGTGTCAATGGACACACAGGGTCAGCTCAAGAAAGATCGCTCATGAGTGCCCCATTAACAAACGGCTTGCTATGGGGGTACTCAACGAGGGGGGGGAGGAGCATGAGCGGGGGACCTCAGAAGAGGAGGATCAGGGCTGCTCTGTGAAAAAACATTGATAAACCATGTGATATGTTTGTTATTTTTAAAAATATATTTTATTTTCCTTAATTAGAATCACTTAAAAAAAAAAAAGATCTGTGTATATAAGGCACACCGCTTCCTAGTTCTCATTATTATTATTATTGGCACATTATTTTCTTTCTCTAAAAATAATTGCAGTATACATGTAAAGAGCTTTGGACAAAATAAAGTACGCCATCATTCATGTGCCAAGTACAGCAGGATATCTGAATACCACCCTGCTGATAGGTGACCTCCTAGATCTAGAACATCTTATTATTGCTCCCAAACCACACTATGAAAATTAAACTTGTAGTTTTCAGCATTGATACATGAAAAAGGTGTATAAAACAGCTTGATTTATATGTCGTTTTAAAGAATAAACGTCCTCAAACATTCTGAATTAATAATCATTTCATATTCAAAAGAAATGCTTATTGGTCTATTGGTTTCCTTTTTTTCGGTTCACAGTAAAAATAAGAAGATAGTGAAGACATTTAGATATGCAAAACTTTTCTGAGCTCCCCTTGACATCACACAGACGGGAGCTGTCACCAGGAATCATACCTTTTACCAGTCAAATTTGAAAATATTCTTTAAAAATACTTTTAGGTGTCAGATGGAGGTAGGAAAAACATCAATCACCTGGTAGCAACAGTTTATTTCAGGGAAAATCTCACTTTTCAAATGCTTTTTTTTTCTGTGATAGGAGGAAAGGATGACTTTTATTTACCTAGGAGGTAAAACAGATTGTACGTAAAGGAGAACCCTGGGTGTAATAAAATAAAAATAAAAATGAATGTAAAAATAAAAATAAAAAACAAATGTAAAATAAAAATAAATATAAGTATACATTTTATTTTTATTTTTATTTTATTTATTTTTATTTTTCATTATTTCTTTGGTCATGATAGTCGTTATTTGAATACTTATATAATTTATTATTAAAATTTAAGTTTTTAGAATCATTGAATTTTTTGAGATTTAAAGAGGGAGTCCGGCGAAATTTTTTTTTTAAAAGTCAGCAGCTACAAATACTGCAGCTGCTGGCTTTTAAAATATGGACACTTACCCTTCCAGCGCGCCCGCGATGTCGGCACCCCGAAAGCCGTTCTGTCGATCGCCTCTCGGGTGCTGCCGCCACCATCTTCGGTATGGGAATCAGGAAGTGAAGCCTTGCGGCTTCACTTCCCGGTTCCCTACTGCGCATGCGTGAGTCACTCTGCGCATGCGCGAGTCATGCTGCGCAATTAGGACTCTCCCTGCTGTCTCTAGGATCCGTGTGTTTCCCAGCAGACAGCGGGGGGATGACAGGAAGTGGCGTAAATACCCGCTGATTCTGCGGCTATCTACTCCCGGAAGTGGGTGCAGATACCTGTATTATACAGGTATCTGTACCCCCTTCCCCCTGAAAGGTGCCAATTGTGGCACCGGGGGGGGGAGGGTTCCGATGAGTGGAAGTTCCACTTTAGGGTGGAGCTCTTAAGTTTTTGTTACATGTTCTTCTGGCGATAGAACCAGAACTGATGTTAATCGTTTTAGTGTTATAGGATTCATAATTAATTTTATCCAACCAACAATATGGCGGTCATGTCCCTTCTGTGGTTATTGCTCTGACCTTAGAGGCGACATATTTGTCCCACCGGCAATGCAAATCTGATTGGTGCATTAAGAGGGAGGTGTCGCTCCCTCTGTATTTAAAGACGGCTCAGTTAACCGGAAATGAGGTCCTTGATGACGCCCTTTGGGAGGGTGAAACACGTAGACGTAATTTCCGGTTCCTAATGACGTCACTTCTGGTATCGTGGAACGCATGCCATGAGCGGCTTTTTTGTACTCACAACTACATGTTTTTTATGCGTGGTTTTATCTTGCTTCTTGTAAGTATTCATTTTTATGCGCAATAAATCCTTTACCAAAGCGGTACTTAACTATCAGTCCCTTCCTTTCATTTTGGGTACCTTTCATCCTGGCTGAGTATCCTTAACAAGGGAGGTCTACTTGATGATCTGATGTTCAAGCTGCCATTCTTGGCCACCACTATTAAGCCTGAAGTGACCCCTAGACTGAAAAGCTGGGGGTCCATTCCATCTGGTGAGTGGGGACACAGGAGGGGGTGTTGTGACACACCTTGAAAATTCTGGAGCACTTTGCACTTTTGTTGGAGCACATCAGTCACTTTATATGGGCTTTCACTTTTTGTTACTAATGAATTGTTTTCACTTTCACTACTGTTGTGTTTGCTAGAACTGCAATTCATATTTTTATTATATCTGGTCAAGTAATTAGCACATTGTGTACAGCAGCTGCACCTGGTATCTTATTTTTCACTCTATTTATGCTGTGACTAATTTGTTACATTATCATATATTTGTTACACCAGCAAGTTCATATATTTACAATATATATATTTTTTGTATTTACTATGTGCCTACCATGCATGTGGAAACAGCCTACAGTGCCAAGTGATGAAATAAATGAAATATGGTTTGGTATGGAACATATGTTACAGCATCTGAACATACGCCAGCTATGATGTTGCATGTCTAAAATAAAAATTGATTTCTTCTAATGTTTTGGCTCTATTTGACTGCTGTTAGGGATTTTAAATGCACATTTCACGTAGGAAAAGAGACAGATGAAGTGAGTTTGAATATCATTAAAAACAACTGAAAAAAAAGTAAAAAAATGAAAAAGTATACTGCTGCAGGTTGGCACGGCTGCGCAAACTGCGCAAACTGTACACGCGGTCGGAAATTCCGACCACAAAATCCGTCAGATTTTTTCTGACGGATTTTGTCCGACACTGGTGTTGCATACACACGGTCGGACAAAGTTGTCGGAAAATCCGATCATTCTGAACGTGGTGACGTTCGTTGCGTACGACGGAACTACGTAGAGGCTAGTGGCCAATAGCTTTGGTCTTGTAATTTGATCTGAGCATGCATGGCACTCTGTCCGTCGGAATTCTCTACACACGATCGGAAAAAGTCCTATCGGACTTTGTTGTCGGAAAATTTGAGAGCAGGATCTCAAATTTTTTCCATCTGAAATTCCGACGGAAAAAGTCAGATGGAGACCACACACGGCCGGATTTTCCGACAACATAATCCGATCGGACATTTTCCGTCGGAATTTCCGACCATGTGTACGTCGGTCGCTATAAGAGCTATGGCCGGCGAACCCGTGATTGCTCCTTAGGGAGCCAGAACGGAGATCTGTCAATGTAAGCAGACAGATCCCCGTTCTGACAGGGAAGTACAGAGTGATTGTCTGTTCCTAGTGATCGGGAAAAGCGATCTCTCTCTACTCCCAGTCAATCCCCTCCCCCCCACAGTTAGAAACACCTCCCTAGGGAACACTTAACCCCTTGATTGCCCACTAGTGTTAACCGCTTCCCTGCCAGTGACATTTATACAGTAATCTGTTGCTATTTATAGCTCACTGGTCCCAAAAAAAGTGTCAAAAGGGTCCGATCTCTCCATCGCAATCCCACTAAAAATCACGGATCACCGCCATTACTAGTTAGAAACATGTATAATAAAAATGCCATAAATATATCGCCTACTTTGTAGACACTATAATTTTTGCGTAAACCAATTAATATAAGCTTATTGCGATTTTTTTTTTTTACCAAAAATATGTAGGAGAATACGTATTGGCCTAAACTGATGACATTTTTTTATTTTTATTTTTTTTTAGATGTATTATAGCAAAAAGTAAAAAACATTTTTTGGTTTATAGCACAAAAAAATAAAAACCACAGGGGTGATCAAATACCACCAAAAGAAAGCTATTTGTGGGGAAAAAAGGACATACATTTTGTTTGTGTACAACGTCGCATGGCCGCACAATTTTCAGTTAAAGCGACGCAGTGCTGTATTGCAAAAAATGGCCTGGTCATTAAGGGGGTAAATCCATCACAGGGTTCATGCAGAGATCTCCAGCAAGGAAAGGTAGGAAAGGTAGCATACAGCAGGCTAAAAGCCTGTCCTCCCACAACCAGCAGATTTGATTGAATAAAGGAAGGAATAAATCACACTTGCAGTTCTCACTAAGTATATCCAAATATCCAAGGACAACACACTAGCATCAGGCAATATTTACAAAGGACTTTTAGCTCCAAACTGACAGGTACTGGCTTACTCTTGTTGACACCGCATTTTTCATCTTCAGAGCCGGTCTCCCTCCCCGCTGATCCCAGCATCCCTGGATAGAGTTAAGTTCCCATTTTAAATGCAGGCAAAATGCACATCCTATTTTTCAAAACGCACTGCAGGGTTCAGATGGGAACATACACTATCTTTATTATAGGGAAGTTGTTTATATGGTTTAGAAGGTTGCAAAACATGCATTAAAAAGCAACATTGTAAATGTGCCCTAAGTAAATCAGGAACAGCATATATTAGTGTAGCGCTACCCCCATAGGAGCTGCTGGTTGTATTGGGTCCTCTGTTCTTGTCTCGACCCCGCTAAAGGCCTCAGACCCTCTGACACTCCAGGTTATACGTACACAAACAAGCAGCAGCTCACATGCTTTGCGACACTGAGTGGTCAAACCTTAAAATTAGACACAAAATAGTTTAGTAAGGTCACGGAGTATATTGGCAATTATGAAAAAATAAAAAAATAATTTCCAGCTCAATGGTGGTGTGAAGTACCCAATTTAGGTACAACTGATTCCACAATAGACATGTAGGTATAAAATGTTAGACTTTCCTGGGTCAGCATAAACAATAGCTTCCCCACCTAATAGTATGTCAACAGGCAGCCTTAAGTTAGTACTAACAATATTAGAGACTATGCTGCTGTTGCACACTGGTGGCAAAACAGTTAGGCCTAGGTCTCCCTTGAGCTTTACATTTTTAAATATATCCAGCAATTCAATACCTGAATAAGAAAAGTAACCAATGCACAGTTCTTCAAAAGTAATCCTTCTGCCGGCTGACGTTGGGGCTCTTAGGTAATGTTGGTGCACTAGAAGGCATTTGTTAGAGCTGCGTAGATGCTGTAAGATGGATAACTATGGGTTACAGTTCAGTGGGCAGTGCAACAGATTCGGCCGACTGAAGAGCTATTGTTAGGATCTGCTAATAGCAATGAAAGTTTTTTCTAATAGGGTAGAGGGGTGGATAAACGTTAATCCTGGTGGTTCAGAGATCCTCTCACCAAATCACTGGATTGTAGCAGCAGTCTGTAGAAATGGAGAAGCCCCCCTGATGGCAATGAGAAAAAAAGTTACGAATGTACAAATTTTTTTGTTCAATCCATTCGAAGCACGTTAAGCAGCACCATTGTAAGGGACACGGAAAATTACCAATTCAACAAAAAAAGAAGTTACGAATGTACGAATTTTTTTCGTTCATTTTCGTTCCTTTTTTCGCTTTTCGGATTTTCGTTGTTTGGTTTTTCGGATTTTCATTGCTTTTCGGATTCGTTCGATTCTAACGATTCGTTATTCGGATTCGTTCGATTCGAACGATTCGTTATTCGGATTCGTTCGATTCGAACGATTCGTTCATTCGTACGAAAACGAACGAAAAAAAACGAAACGAATTGCACATGTCTATTATTTTGCTTCTCATCTAGGCCCAGTTAAGGTCTGGGAACACTAGAGAGGTCTTCCCTGGTGTTCAGCATCACCAGCTGTTCTTGTTAAGATGATAGCACACTGCTAAAAAGAGACGTTTGATGCGAGGCCTAGTCGTTTCAAGGAATCCTTCTCAGCCCTAATCCCTTTTCACGCCCATCCTCTGAAGTTGCAAATAAAGTATTTGCAAAAAATGCTACAAGGTATCGTTTTTTTGCAATTGTTGTAGCGCTTCTACAAACCAGCCAATTGGTTACTCGCTTTGTCCTTGCCGTAGACATGGCACATCCTGAAAATGAGATCATTTTTTGAGGTATTAACCTGGCAGGTGACTGTCCCCTGTGATACTGTCATTCACGGTAGATAAAAGCTGCATTCCACTGAATAGATTTAAATACTAGCCGAAACAGCGTCCCTCCACCAGCTGTTGCTGCCCGGGGCTAGGACTTATCCCTGTTTTATTTCCGCTGTAGTCTCAGTTAGGAATTTTGCCAGATTAAAAGAAACTTTTACCTCTATTAAGCCCAGATCCCCTTTCAATGGGGGCGAAAGACTGAGCTTTAACAGCATCCGCTTTGCTGCTGCGCTGGCTCCATCCATCAGGCTGACAGTGGAATCCGATGGGCCAGTCATATTGTCTATATTTCATACACAAACATCAGGCTTGCTGACAGCACTTTGCACACTCGGAAATTGCTTTCGCTGTGATCTGAATTTCAACTAGAGCTCTGATTTCTCTCTCTCTCCTTTTCTGCCTACGTCTCTGTGTGTGTGTGACCCTCTGGAATAGCTTCTTCCCCGAACTGATAATGCTGAAAAGCACGCTAGCTTGCGTGTCTGAACTATTTAATGTTTGCAGCACAACGGCTGTTTGTTAATTTTCAATTTTCACAAAAGGGAAAGCAGATCTGCCCTGGCATTTTTTTTTTTCTGTGCTAGTCTGGGTGCTGCACTCGTAGATGCATAGCAAGCTGGCATTACACATGGTGCCCTACAGCCTTGCTGGATAATGTCTTTCATGGAGCAGAAAGTTGAAGTTGGACTTCAGGCAAGTAGCTAAATTAAAAGGCTAAACTATAGTACATAAATGGGAGCTGTTTAACCTGCCAAATGATATTTAAGTTGGCAAAGATGCTCTTGCGATTCAGGCAGCCCCTCGCACGCCACAGGCAAAGCGTTGACCCCCGCTGCTTGGTCAAGTCTAGTGGTAAGGACATTCTTATGTGAGCTGCACTCCCTACAGTCTTTAACCAGTTAAGTGGTAAGTGTATAAATTGACTGTGATGGATAGTAATATGTTAAATCCAAGTTGTAAACAGCCAACATTTCAGGACCATGCAGGGTTCCTTCAAGGCCGGATTGTGACTTCATAATGTGGCCCTGAGGAGGCGACCCTGTGAAGTCCAGTCATGCAAAAATCAACATTAAGGCACCACCCCAACTTAGAAGTTCACCTTGCATGGTTAACTCTTTGTACACCAAGCACTTCACTATAAGCACTCTTTCCGTGTCACTGTACACCTTCTCCTCCTCCATTAGGAATGCAGCATTTCTGAGGGGACACCGGTGTTCTGCTCCACCAGCACAGCCATTATTTCCTCTCACTCCCAGTGACAATGTGAGGACACAGCACGGTTCTCTGCTGCTAACGTGGATCCACTTCCTACTTTTTCTCTCTCTTCCCGTATCTTCCAGGTTAGGTCCATAGATTCCCTGTGCCGTGAGATCGGTCCCGAATATGTGGAATACCAATCAGGGTACTTTCTCTTATGCCAAGGAACTACATCCGGTTGGCTGGCTGCTTTAAAGGGGTTGTAAAGGTTAGTTTTTTATTTTCTAAATAGGTTCCTTTAAGCTAGCGCATTGTTGGTTCACTTACCTTTTCCTTCGATTTCCCTTCTAAATGTTTTTTTTCTTTGTTTTCTTTGTCTGAATTTCTCACTTCCTGTTCCTCCTCAGTAAGCTTTTCAGTAAACTGTTGATGATGGTGTGAAGTTTACTGAGGAGAAACAGGAAGTGAGAAATTCAGACAAAGAAAAAAAACATTTAGAAGGGAAATTGAAGGAAAAGTTAAGTGAACCAACAATGCACTAGCTTAATTAAGCCCCGGACCAATTTGCACCCAAAGGACCAGGCCCCTTTTTGCGATTCGGCACTGCGTCGCTTTAACTGACAATTGCGCGGTCGTGCGACACGGCTCCCAAACATTTGATCACTCTGCGGTTTTTATTTTTTGCGCTATAAACAAAAAAAGAGCGACAATTTTGAAAAAAATTAAATATTTTTTACTTTTTGCTATAATAAATATCCCCCATAAATATATAAAAAGAAAATGTTATTCCTCAGTTTAGGCCGATACGTATTCTTCTACATATTTTTGGTAAAAAAAATGTAATTAGTGATTATTAATTGGTTTGCGCAAAAATTATAGCAAAATAGGGGATAGTTTTATAGCATTTTTATTTATATTTATTTTTTTACTAGTAATGGCGGCGATCAGCAATTTTTATTGTGACTGCGACATTATGGCGGACACATCAGACATTTTTGACACATTTTTGGGACCATTGTCATTTATACAGCAATCAGTGCTATTTAAATGCACTGATTCCTGTGTAAATGACACTGGCAGTGAAGGAGTTAACCATTAGGGGGTGGGGAGGGGTTACGTGAGCCCTGTGTGTGTTTTCTAACTGTCTGGGGGCGTGGCTTGGCGTGTGATGTCACCGATCGCCTTTTCCTATGACAGGGAACAGACGATCAGTGACAGTGTCACTAGGAAGCACGGGGAGAGGTTTGTTTACACATACCTCTCCCCGTTCTTCAGCTCTGTGACCCGATCGCGGGACACCAGCGGCGATCGGGTCCGCTGGTCCCGCAGCCGCGGTCACGGAGCTCAGGACCGGGTCGCGAGCGTGGCACCGCCGGTGCGCGCACGACCCACGGCTGGGCTCTTAAAGGGCAACGTACCTGTACGTCGATGTGCCCAGCTGTGCCATTCTGCCGACGTATATGTGTAGGAGGCGGTCCTTAAGCAGTTAAAGGAACCTATTTAGAAAATAAAAAAACTAACCTTTACAACCCCTTTAACATTCCACACCACTCAACTGGTTACTCATGATGGCTGCATCTCCCACCAACTTCCCTGCACAATTAACCCTTCGTAGTGGCCATTTCTCTTCCATCCCCTTTTTTAGTACAAGCCCTGTTCTTTTGATACGCCCTTACATGCATCCCTTTGTAGGAACTTCAGATCAGGCATTTGGTAACTTTAAGAACTTTTACTTGGACGTCTTGCAAATTACAAATCTAACATAGCATAATTTTTAAAAGATCCTTCCATACATAGCTCTAGTTTATCCTAACTTAGGCTGTCCAAATCATATCTTCCAGATACGAAATGTCCTTTCAGAGGAGTTCATATTCATCTTTCTGTACCCCGACTGGTTACCTCCACAAAGGGTGGCCAGGTGCTCCAAACAGCTTCACATAATGCATGCACTTCTTCTCCGTTCCCATTCTGGAGCTCTCACTCACACAAACGGATCTCTTTTTATACTGTAGGTTTCTCCAGCAGGGTACAGGGCTCTGCAAATGAACCTGGGAAAGTCTGGCTAACAGAGTTAACCCTAGCTTCTCAAGTAGCACCACTTCTTCTGGGAAGCATTAACTAAGTAGTACAATTAACACAGAAGAAAATACACTTAGCTCCAGAAATACTGACCACAACCAACACTGTAATACCTCAATACCTACCTGCTTACACTCGTACCAAGCGTGCCACCTCCTGTGTTCATCTAGCAGCAAGGCAGCCCCTTGGCATGAAACCTGAAAGCTAGCAATGGGTACAACAGTGATTTCCAGCTTCCACTGGGATTGGCCAGGTATGGTACCTGCATATTTACATTGGTCCAAACTAGAATTCTGTATGTTGTAACTATGCAAACATGTCAATATCTAAACTTGAAATGCAGGCAAGTATGTTCTCTATTTCTGGAAAGTTTTAACTTATTATTCATTGGTTTACTGTCTGCTTGGAGTTTAACTTTAATTTGACATGCAGAGTTAGGTTTTAGCTGTTCCTTCCCTGTGGCTATGGTCAGCACATGTTACTGGGTACAATTGCAAAGAGCGCAAACAAGATGGCATTACAGATTGCGCCCTGCGGTCTTGCTAGAAAACATGTTCCATGGAGTGGGCAGTTAAAATAATGACACTGTAAAAGGCTTTGAAGAAAGTTATGTCTTTTTAGGCAGCTGAGTATAATCTGGTTTATGGCACCGTGCCTGGACAGTTATAATGGCAAACAGACAAGCTATTTAAGCTGGTTGGTTAACTATTCCAGGGTTGCTGTCCATTTGATTGAAACCGCTCATATTGGTTATAATCCACTAGCACTCCCATCCTTTCCTTCAGGTTTAATAGCTGGAGAGTTTCAGAGTCATAATCCATCTATTACCCACTGTAGCCCAGTAACAGAATGGATTTTCATTATTTTTTAGTAACTGTAATAGGTGTTATAGGAGAATGGAGTTCAGAAGATGTATCACGCTGGGAGGCTGTCATATATGGCTTTGGAAAGACACAGTGAAGTTTAGCGTCTAGAGAGAATATTTGCAATCCACAATGGGGATGATATTCACACTGATAATTCTTAAATACACAACTGAGAATAATGGTGGAACAGTGGGAAGGGAAAAGACCTTCAAGAGGGCCAGTCGCATTTGTATTTAATAAGCAATTTATTTTTCCCCGGGACATTATAGATTTACGTGATACTTCAAATATATACCTTTCTAGATTACTAAAATAAATGCCATAGTTAAAGCAAATCTAAGCCCCCCACAAATAATATATAGCAGCTTTAGACGTAGTACTTGCATTTGCTTCATTTATTTTAACTTTTTCCTTTTATCTTGCCCTGCTGATTCTGCCAGTCACACATTTCCAATCCTAGGACAACAGTGCCTACTCTACCTTCTATATCAGGACAACAGAATAAAGATAGGACTACAGAACCCATCCTCTTTCCTATTCGATATACCCAGATAGCAAGCAATTGAGCCGCAAGTCTGATGCTGCGTACACACGACCGAACTTTCTGGCAGACTAGGTCCAGCGGTCTTCCCGACGGACTTTCGGTGGAGTTCCGACGGACTTTCCGAACGAACAGACTTGGCCACACACTAAGTCCGTTCGTTTTGAACGTGATCACGTAAACGGGACTAAAAAAGGAAGTTCAATAGCCAGTAGCCAATAGCTTCCCTTGCGTCATATTTGGTTCGTCGGACCAGCACACAGACCAATGGTTTTCTCGATTTGAGTCCGTCGGAATTGAGTCCGTCGGATAGATTTGAAACATGTTCTATTTCTAGGTCCGTCTGATTTTTTTTTTCAAAAAAAGATCAGATTTGCCCACACACGATTGGATTTTGTCCGACGGACTAATCCCTTCGGACCTAGTCTGCCGGAAAGTCTGGTCGTGTGTACGCGGCATAAAAATAACTTGGTAAGCTATTGCTAGACCTTTGCCAGGCTTCAAAAATGTATTGCACAATTGCAGCATCAGCTTTCCTTGCAAACATTCTGCAAGTCTGCTGCAAGTTTTGGTTCAGTTATGTTGTGCTATAGTCATCCCAGCACAGGGGTCACTGTGGCTGAATTTGGAAAAGTGTGTTATCCGTTTACTATATTTAAGATTTAATATCTCTCAGATATGAATAGGGTTAAATGAGAGTTATTTGACCATGAGTGAAAGCTTTAACACAATAACAAAAATGTATTGGTAAATAGTAAAGAGGCCTAGACTAATACACACCATCAATCTATTTGCACAGGGAAAGGGTAAAAATCATGGATTACCTGAAGGAATACAAAGTATATTCCTTAAAACATTAATCTACAAACAGTAGGACAGAAAAGACACAAGACAAACACATTTAGTTACAAGTACAAGGCAGACATTTCATAGTTACCAGGCTATGACCCACAAAGGTTCCTTTCCGGTGACCGCTCTACCAGAGAGTGTGTGCTTCCCTCCCATCTAGTCTGTGTATATCATTACAGGCTGATGCCTCATTGGTTGGCTTGGTGTGGCTCTGATTGGTGGGCTTCCCTATTCCTGTTAAAGGATTGGCTACATCTCCAATCCCTATACTTTGCATAAGCCAGCCCCCTTTAATGCAAATCTTTGGCACCAACAATTTTGAGTGGGAAACTTAACTTGTATGTACATGACCTTCAGGAAAGTTAAGTATTGATGATGGGCTGACCACCCTCATTGCATATTTAAACATGGGATCCTTTGAAGTGAATATGTGTAGAACAAAGAGGTTTGGGTCCCAGTGTTTAGATACACAAGCTTAGGCACCAAATTGCCTGTCTAACAGAGACTTCTGTGAAGCTATGTTACACCCCCTATATAGATACAAGCTGAATGAAATATATTCATAATCACAATATTTTACAGCTATTAGACCCCTTTCACACTGAGGGCATTTTGCAGGAGCTATATCATTAAAAATAGCACCTGCAAAATGCCCTAAAACAGCTGCTCTATGCACTGGAGCCGTGCGCTGGCAGGGCATCAGAAAAAGTCCTGCCATCAGCTTCTTTGGAGCGGTGAACTCACCGCTCCTCCACCGGTGCTTCCCATTGAAATCAATGGGGCAGCGCTGCGATATCGCCGGCAAAATGCCGCTCCGGTGGGGTTTTTGCAGGTGGCTTTAACCCCTTTTCAGCCGATAGCAGGGCGGTTTAATGACGGTAAAGCAGGGCTAAAAATAGCGCCGCTTTACCACAGACACCCTAGGCGGCGCGGTGTGAAAGGCCTCTTAATGGAGATTTCACATAAATGCATAAGGCAACAAGTGTCAACTAGAACTTGTTCTTTAAGTATTAACAAAACATATCATACTTACCTTCACTGTGCAGCTCATTTTGCACAGATTGGCCCCAAACCTCGTCTTCTGCTGTCCCCCGGCGGCTCTCGCGGCTCCTCCCCACATCAGATAACCCCCTAGGAGAAACGCTATCCCGAGGGGGTTACCTTGCGGATGCACTCCCAAGTCCAGCATTCGGCATCCATAGCTGCCGAATGTATAACTTGGCCCTGCGCCCGCGTCATTGGATTTGATTGACAGCAGCGGGAGCCAAAGGGTTTGCTGCTATCAATCTATCCAATCAAGAGCCGAGAACCCTAGGCAGAGGGACAGCGCGTCCCTGCTGGGTCAAGTTTCAGGGCAAAGAGGTCAAGATTGTACCCATAGCCTATGCAGGAATCAGCCAGGTGAAATACAGAGTAGAGACCACAACTATGCAAATAATGCGGTATGCGTTCCAAACACCAGTTTGGCCGCGGGGACGTGATAAGAGACGCCATTAGGGCGATAATAACACGTGCACAGTGGTGGTGAATTTGGACAGAAACTGGCGCAACGGTGCAATGGGATACAGACCCCTGCAGGTATTATGCTATACTGTGGTATGTGTTCAAACAGGTATAGTGCATAGTTGTGGTCTCTACTCTGTATTTCACCTGACTGATTCCTGCATAGGCTACGGGGACAATCTTGATGTTGAGCTATAAGTGCGACTACAAAACTCATCTCTTCAGAGAAGCCTATCTGGCCCCCCACCTAACAACTGTACATTTATCTTCTCAATCAGCACATCGCCCACAGTTATTACCTCTTGTATCTCTTGACCTTCCCTCTTAGATTGTAAGCTCTAAGGAGCAGGGTCCTCTGATTTCTACTGTATTAAAGTGTATTGTATTTGTACTGTCTACCCTCAAGTTGTAAAGTGCTACGTAAACTGTTGGCGCTATATAAATCCTGTATGATAATAATAATATGATCTGTATTACATGGTAGGAATTCGGTTCTATTCTCTGGCTGTCATTTTGGCCCTGCCCCTCAAGTGGACTGCCCACAATAGTGGGTGGGGCCCTTGGGCCTCTCTGGGATGTGTCCTATGTATGCACACATATATTTAGGAAGCTGAAGGAGGTAGCACTGCTAGGCTCTGAGGAGTAAGGTTGTCCTTTCGAAACGTGTCAGCCTGCAGTGGTTTTTACGTCCTCTCTTTCGTTATCTGGAGACTGTGGCTATTAGACCGATTGCCATCCTTTAAAGGTTTCTATATTGCGGTTTTATTTCACATGCTTGTGAGTCGTTTTTTAATTTGTTTTTTTAATAACCCTATCTAAGGATCATGCACAAGGCTCTCTTTTTTATTCCTTTTTTGACTTGCAAAAATGTCTCCTACTTTAAGTACAGCAGCTATTTTGTAATCCAATCTGAGTGCAGAAACTGGTAACATGGAACTAACCGTTCTTTAGCAATGGGACAAGCACTGGTGACGATAATCTGGCTCCTATCTATCAGAAATACTAGAGTCTCTGAACTATTGTATCCCAGGTGGAAATAACCTTGCTTATAATGGGATTGTGCACTGACTTCCTCTCTCTACATTCCCCACATGTATTTTGTGTCCAACAGTATACACTCTTAGCAGGAAACAGTTTGTATGAGGGGAGGATACTTCCCTGGGCTCTGAGTTATGTAATGTGTTGGTGAACAGGCAGACAGTTCAGCAAAGATATTTGGTTCATTGTCACCCACTTCTGTTGGTCAGCAGTCTGGCAGCAACCTTCAGAATAATGAGTCTGAGTGTCCTCTGCAGGCTCTGGCCTTGTGACTGTCTCCTCAGCTGCATGCGCGGCAAGGGCTCTCCTGCGGGTCAGCACAGCGCACCCACTTCCTTCACACAGCGGTGTTGTCACTTCACCTTCTAGGTTTCTCTATGTCCTCTCGGCAGCACCCGGTCATCCTTCTTTTCTCACTCTCACTTCCAGTCCTCTCCAGCACTTCCCTTCTCTCCCCTTCCTGTGTGCGTGCTTTTCCCTTTTAAATGACCGCTCCTTTCATAGAAGTATTTGGGTAATGTATTCCAGCTTCACCAAAAAGATCTCCTCCAGCAGCATACAAATCCCAGAATTCCCTGGGAGAACTTTCTGAGTTCTGAGATGACTCAAGTCAAGTTCCTCCACGCCAAACTCACTCATCCATGTCTTTATGGACCTTGCTTTGTGCACTGGTCCAAATCATTTGGTGGAGGGGGGATTATGGTGTGGGGCTGTTTTTCAGGGGTTGGGCTAGGCCGCTTAGTTCCACTGAAGGGAACTGTTTAGGCGTCAGCATACCAAGACATGTTGGACAATTTCATGCTCCCAACTTTGTGGGAACAGTTTGGGGATGGCCCCTTCCTGTTCCAACATGACTGCGCACCAGTGCACAAAGCAAGGTCTATAAAAGACATGGTTGAGCGAGTTTGGGGTGAAGGAACTTGACTTGAGTCATCTCAGAACTCAGAAAGTGCTCCCAGGGAATTCTGGGATTTGTATGCTGCTGGAGGAGCTCTTTTTGGTGAAGCTGGAATACATTACTCAAATACTTCTATGAAAGGAGGGGTCATTTAAAAGGGAAAAGCATGCACACAGGAAGGGGAGGTGCTAGAGAGGACTGGAGGTGCAAGCCAGGTCTTCTCGTCCACATCAGTGCCTGACCTCACAAATGTCCCTTTGGAAGAATGGTCAAAAATTGCCATAGACACACTCCTAAACCTTGTGGACAGCCTTCCCAGAATAGTTGAAGCTGTTATAGCTGCAGAGGGTGGGCCTACTCAATATTGAACCCTACAGGCTAAGACTGGGATGCCATTAAAGTTCATGAGTGTGTAAAGGCAGGTGCCCCAATACTTTTGGTAATATAGTGTATTTAGAAAATACCCTTATTTTGTTGAGACACCACCCCGGGTCTTGGAAATTGGCCCCTGCTTACTAGAAGAACCTTACAGTAATGCTAAGTTTTTTTAAGATTTTATACAAAAGAAACAATTTGTAAGTACAGGTATGGTTTAGATGGTGATATATATCACATATGTTTGGAATTTTCATTAAACAATACATTCAACTATAGAGAAACCCTAATAGGCTCACAAGATCACATATGCTGCCAATTCCAAGTCACAGCAAAAATGGCAATTTAAGGGTGGGAGGGGATTTCTAGTTATTTTTGACATTTCATCCATCAAAATGTAAGCTTCTGTACTGGAGTGAAATATATAAAAATAAACTTTACATCTATTTGTCAGCCGACAAGTCATTGAGTAACGGAGGAATGTGTCAGCGTGTTTCAAACAGACCCACTTAAGAAGGCAAGGAGAACAAAATAAATTGCAAAAGCATTGTCAATGGCAGAGCTATGAAAACATATGTACTTACTGATTCACCACCTGGGGAATTCTTAAGCTTTTGTTTTCAAAATGCCCACATAATAAGGCAGAATTCTACAGCTAAAAAGGGATAGGGGAGCAAAACAAGTAGCTATTTTAAAACAAGTAGTACTCTTATATAGTAAAAGCTGAAGTAAATTTAAGGATTTTATTTTGAGCCGATGAAGGACCTTGGCTTGGAAGAGTTGGGTTTGGCACAGAGATCCTAGATCAGAGATTGTTCAGCATGGGATCATATGAATTCAAGGC
The DNA here is from genome assembly GCA_028564925.1 of Lithobates sylvaticus. Lineage (NCBI taxonomy): Eukaryota > Metazoa > Chordata > Amphibia > Anura > Ranidae > Lithobates > Lithobates sylvaticus. The sequence goes on from CM053032.1 coordinate 233,301,861, forward strand.
AAAAATGTGCATTTATAGAAATGTTTATTTAAAAATAAATTCTGTCCTATATACTCATGTAGCCAGTTTGTAGCCAGGTACTTTGCTACAGTATATACGAAGGTCAATATCTTTAGTTGTTTCTCTGTATATAAGTCACTTAATGGAACCATTCCCTCTTTTCAACCACAAGGGAGTGATGTTGAGCAAGTTAATCTCCTGGATCACACTTCAGAGCACTGGGAATGTTGGGAAATGTAGTCTGGGCCGTAACAGTGTGATTGTAATAATTGAGCCTATGAGCTACAAGCCCAATAAACCCTGGGAGCAGTAGGAGTTCTTATTGAAAAGCCTGGGAAGGAGCCAAGGCTGTTGGCGCCAAATGCAGGTTGGTGTAGCTGCTCCAAGGGAAGCTGTTGGGAAGAAGATTACGAGGCCCTGGTGCTTCGCACAGCTGCTGAGCCTACGTGTCACAACAGTACTACACAGCTACACTGCAAGTAAACATTGGTGAGTCCGCGCACTCTGTCCATCCTTCTGTTATGGCTACACGGTCTGGAAGGTTGCCGCCATAGGACCAGCGCAGACAGCACAGCATATCAATCCGGCTTCACCATATATCAAGGGATACCAGCACTTGTGCACTCTGGGCCAGTCCAGCCACGCTGCATGCCAGGTTCCTGTGAGGAGGTCAGCACTCATTGCCATCAGGGGGGCTTCTCCATTTCTACAGACTGCTGCTACAATCCAGTGATTTGGTGAGAGGATCTCTGACCCACCAGGATTAACGTTTATCCACCCCTCTACCCTGTTAAATACTTTCATTGCTATTAGCAGATCCTAACAATAGCTCTTCAGTCGGCCGAATCTGTTGCACTGCACACTGAACTGTAACCCATAGTTATCCATCTTACAGCATCCACGCAGCTCTAACAAATGCCTTCTAGTGCACCAACATTACCTAAGGGCCCCAACGTCAGCCGGCAGAAGGATTACTTTTGAAGAACTGTGCATTGGTTACTTTTCTTATTCAGGTATTGAATTGCTGGATATATTTAACCACTTGCTTACTGTGCACTTAAACACCCTTCCTGCCCAGACCTTTCAGCGCTCTCACACTTTCAGTGACAATTGCGCGGTCATGCAATGCTGTAACCAAATGAATTTTTTATCATTTTGTTCGCACAAATAGAGCTTTAGTTTGGTGGTATTTATTCGCGACTCCGTTTTTTATTTTTTGCGATATAAGCGAAAACATAGTGGAAATTTGGAAAAAAAAACAATATTTCCTCCTTTCTTTTTTAAAAGAAATCCAATAAAATCAAATTTTGTCATAAATTTAAGCCAAAATGTATTCTGCTACATGTTTTTTGTAAAAAAAATTCCGTTAAGTGTATAATAATTGGTTTGCGTGATCACGGACATATGTACGCAAATGATCATGTAAAAGGGGTGTGCAGGTGATCACGGACATATGTGTGCAGATAATCATTGGCACATGTTATTTTACTGGGACATGTGTTTTTTATTATTTGGGGACATGTGTGTTTTGGGGACATGTGTGTTTTGGGGACATGTGTGTTTTACTGTGGGGACACTACACTGGTTATCAGTGAGTAAAAAACTGTAAAAACAACAGCTAATACTCACTGATCACCAGCCGGCTGCAGCGATCCGCTCTCCTCTCCTCACCGACGACTTCCGTGTGAGGAGAGGAGGGCCGATTGCCTAGCAACCGGCTGTTTGTTTACATCACATGACGGCTGTGATTTGACACGGCCGTCATGTGATCAGGAGTGCCAATCACTGAGCCCTCCTGCCGATCCGAGATGCGCCGTGTCCGGGTGACACGGCCGCATCGGGATTGCGCCGCTGCGCGGGCGCGCGCGCGATCCCTCTACTTCTGAAGGATGTTCCGGAATGTCCATTCAGAAGTAGACGGCTCCCACCCGGCCGTATATGTACATTGGCCGGGTGGGAAGTGGTTAAAAATGTAAAGCTCAAGGGAGACCTAGGCCTAACTGTTTTGCCACCAGTGTGCAACAGAAGCATAGTCTCTAATATTGTTAGTACTAACTTAAGGCTGCCTGTTGACATACTATTAGGAATGGAAAGTCTGACATTTTATACCTACATGTCTATTGTGGAATCAGTTGTACCTAAATTGGGTACTTCACACCACCATTGAGCTGGAAATAATTTTTTTATTTTTTCATAATTGCCAATATACTCAGTGACCTTGCTAAACAATTTTGTGTCTAATTTTAAGGTTTGACCACTCAGTGTCACAAGGCATGTGAGCTGCTGCTTGTTTGTGTACGTATAACCTGGAGTGTCAGAGGGGCTGAGGCCTTTAGCGGGGTCGAGACAAGAACAGAGGACCCAATACAACCAGCTGCTCCTGTGGGGGTAGCGCTACACTAATATTTGCTGTTCCTGATTTACTTAGGGCACATTTACAATGTTGCTTTTTAATGCATGTTTTGCAACCTTCTAAACCATATAAACAACTTCCCTATAATAAAGATAGTGTATGTTCCCATCTGAACCGTGCAGTGCGTTTTGAAAAATAGGATGTGCATTTTGCCTGCATTTAAAGTGGGAACTTAACTCTATCCAGGGATGCTGGGATCAGCGGGGAGGGAGACCGGCTCTGAAGATGAAAAATGCGGTGTCAACAAGAGTAAGCCAGTACCTGTCAGTTTGGAGCTAAAAGTCCTTTGTAAATATTGCCTGATGCTAGTGTGTTGTCCTTGGATATTTGGATATACTTAGTGAGAACTGCAAGTGTGATTTATTCCTTCCTTTATTCAATCAAATCTGCTGGTTGTGGGAGGACAGGCTTTTAGCCTGCTGTATGCTACCTTTCCTTGCTGGAGATCTCTGCATGAACCCTGTGATGGATTTACCCCCTTAATGACCAGGCCATTTTTTGCGATACGGCACTGCGTCGCTTTAACTGAAAATTGTGCGGTCATGCGACGTACACAAACAAAATTTATGTCCTTTTTTCCCCCACAAACAGCTTTCTTTTGGTGGTATTTGATCACCCCTGTGGTTTTTATTTTTTGTGCTATAAACCAAAAAATGTTTTTTACTTTTTGCTATAATAATCTAAAAAAAATTAAAATTAAAAAAATGTCATCAGTTTAGGCCAATATGTATTCTCCTACATATTTTTGGTAAAAAAAAATCGCAATAAGCTTATATTAATTGGTTTACGCAAAAATTATAGTGTCTACAAAGTAGGCGATATATTTATGGCATTTTTATTATACATTTTTTTAACTAGTAATGGCGGTGATCCGTGATTTTTAGTGGGATTGCGATGGAGAGATCGGACCCTTTTGACACTTTTTTGGGACCAGTGAGCTATAAATAGCAACTGATTACTGTATAAATGTCACTGGCAGGGAAGCGGTTAACACTAGTGGGCAATCAAGGGGTTAAGTGTTCCCTAGGGAGGTGTTTCTAACTGTGGGGGGGGGGGATTGACTAGGAGTAGAGAGAGATCGCTTTTCCCGATCACTAGGAACAGACAATCACTCTGTTCTTCCCTGTCAGAACGGGGATCTGTCTGCTTACATTGACAGATCTCCGTTCTGGCTCTCTCAGGAGAAATCACGGGTTCGCCGGCCACCGGCCACGCGCATTGGCGCCAGCGTCACACCCCCTATAGCTCTTAAAGCGACCGACGTACACGCGGTCGGAAATTCCGACGGAAAATGTCCGATCGGATTATGTTGTCGGAAAATCCGGCCGTGTGTGGGCTCCATCTGACTTTTTCCGTCGGAATTTCAGATGGAAAAAATTTGAGATCCTGCTCTCAAATTTACCGACAACAAAGTCCGATAGGACTTTTTCCGACGGACAAAGTGCCACGCATGCTCAGGTCAAATTACGAGACCAAAGCTATTGGCCACTAGCCTCTACGTAGTTCCGTCGTACGCAACGAACGTCACCACATTCAGAATGATCGGATTTTCCGACAACTTTGTCTGACCTTGTGTATGCAACACCAGTGTCGGACAAAATCCGTCGGAAAAAATCTGACGGATTTTGTGGTCGGAATTTCCGACCGCGTGTACGGGGCATAAGGCAGTTTGCGCAGCCGTGCATTTTTTTTTTTTTTTTTACTTTTTTTTTCAGTTGTTTTTTAATGATATTCAAACTCACTTCATTTGTCTCTTTTCCTACGTGAAATGTGCATTTAAAATCCCTAACAGCAGTCAAATAGAGCCAAAACATTAGAAGAAATCAATTTTTATTTTAGACATGCAACATCATAGCTGGCGTATGTTCAGATGCTGTAACATATGTTCCATACCAAACCATATTTCATTTATTTCATCACTTGGCACTGTAGGCTGTTTCCACATGCATGGTAGGCACATAGTAAAAACAAAAAATATATATATTGTAAATATATGCACTTGCTGGTGTAACAAATATATGATAATGTAACAAATTAGTCACAGCATAAATAGAGTGAAAAATAAGATATCAGGTGCAGCTGCTGTACACAATGTGCTAATCACTTGACCAGATATAATAAAAATATGAATTGCAGCACTAGCAAACACAACATTAGTGAAAGTGAAAACAATGCATTAGTAACAAAAAGTAAAAGCCCATATAAAGTGACTGATGTGCTCCAACAAAAGTGCAAAGTGCTCCAGAATTTTCAAGGTGTATCACAACACCCCCTCCTGTGTCCCCACTCACCAGATGGAATGGACCCCCAGCTTTTCAGTCTAGGGGTCACTTCAGGCTTAATAGTGGTGGCCAAGAATGGCAGCTTGAACATCAGATCATCAAGTAGACCTCCCTTATTAAGGATACTCAGCCAGGATGAAAGGTACCCAAAATGAAAGGAAGGGACTGACAGTGAAGTACCGCTTTGGTAAAGGATTTATTGCGCCTAAAAATGAATACTTACAAGAAGCAAGATAAAACCACGCATAAAAAAACATGGAGCTGTGAGTACAAAAAAATCGCTCATGGCGTGCGTTCCACGATACCAGAAGTGACGTCAATGGGAACCGGAAATTACGTCTACGTGTTTCACCCTCCCAAAGGGCGTCATCAAGGACCTAATTTCCGGTTAACTGAGCCCTCTTTAAATACAGAGGGAGCGACACCTCCCTCTTAATGCACCAATCAGATTTGCATTGTCGGTGGGACAAATATGTCGCCTCTAAGGTCAGAGCAATAACCACAGAAGGGACATGACCGCCATATTGTTGGTTGGATAAAATTAATTCTGAATCTTATAACACTAAAACGATTGACATCAGTTCAGGTTCTATCGCCAGAAGAGCATGTAACAAAAACTTTAGAGCTCCACCCTAAAGTGGAACTTCCACTCATCAGAACTCTCCCCCCCTCCGGTGCCACAATTGGCACCTTTCAGGGGGGAGGGGGGTACAGATACCTGTATAATACAGGTATTTGCACCCACTTCCGTGCGTAGATAGCCGCAGAATCAGCGGGTATTTACGCCACTTCCTGTCATCCCCCCGCTGTCTGCTGGGAAACACACGGATCCCAGAGACAGCAGGGAGAGTCCTAATTGCGCAGCGTGACTCGTGCATGCGCAGTAGGGAAGCAGGAAGTGAAGCCGCAAGGCTTCACTTCCTGATTCCCATACCGAAGATGGTGGCGGCAGCACCCGAGAGACGATCGACAGAACGGCTTTCGGGGTGCCGACATCGCGGGCGCGCTGGAAGGGTAAGTGTCCATATTTTAAAAGCCAGCAGCTGCAGTATTTGTAGCTGCTGACTTTTAAAAAAAAAATTTTCACCGGACTCCCTCTTTAAATCTCAAAGAATTCAATGATTCTAAAAACTTAAATTTTAATAATAAATTATATAAGTATTCAAATAATGACTATCATGACCAAAGAAATAATGAAAAATAAAAATGAATAAAATAAAAATAAAAATAAAATGTATACTTATATTTATTTTTACATTCATTTTTATTTTTATTTTTACATTCATTTTTATTTTATTACACCCAGGGTTCTCCTTTATGTACAATCTGTTTTACCTCCTAGGTAAATAAAAGTCATCCTTTCCTCCTATCACAGCAAAAAAAAAAAGCATTTGAAAAGTGAGATTTTCCCTGAAATAAACTGTTGCTACCAGGTGATTGATGTTTTTCCTACCTCCATCTGACACCTAAAAGTATTTTTAAAGAATATTTTCAAATTTGACTGGTAAAAGGTATGATTCCTGGTGACAGCTCCCGTCTGTGTGATGTCAAGGGGAGCTCAGAAAAGTTTTGCATATCTAAATGTCTTCACTATCTTCTTATTTTTACTGTGAACCGAAAAAAAGGAAACCAATAGACCAATAAGCATTTCTTTTGAATATGAAATGATTATTAATTCAGAATGTTTGAGGACGTTTATTCTTTAAAACGACATATAAATCAAGCTGTTTTATACACCTTTTTCATGTATCAATGCTGAAAACTACAAGTTTAATTTTCATAGTGTGGTTTGGGAGCAATAATAAGATGTTCTAGATCTAGGAGGTCACCTATCAGCAGGGCAGTATTCAGATATCCTGCTGTACTTGGCACATGAATGATGGCGTACGTTGTTTTGTCCAAAGCTCTTTACATGTATACTGCAATTATTTTTAGAGAAAGACAATAATGTGCTATGAGAACTAGGAAGCGGTGTGCCTTATATACACATATCTTTTTTTTTTTAAGTGATTCTAATAAAGGAAATTAAAATATATTTTTAAAAATAACAAACATATCATATGGTTTATCAATGGTTTTGCACAGAGCAGCCCTGATCCTCCTCTTCTGAGGTCCCCCGCTCATGCTCCTCCCCCCCCTCGTTGAGTACCCCCATAGCAAGCAGTTTGTTAATGGGGCACTCATGAGCGATCTTTCTTGAGCTGACCCTGTGTGTCCATTGACACACAGAGCGTGGCTTGGCCCTGCCCTCTGCTCTCTCCTTACTAGCTGTGATTGACAACAGCAGGAGCCAATGGCTGCCGTTGCTGCCTCTCTGTTCAATGAGGAGAGAGAGAGAGAGCTGCTGCTCTTGTGCACATCTCTGGATCAAGATCGGGCTTAGGTAAGGATTTAGGGGGGCGCTGCATGCAGAAGTTTTTTTTTTACCTTAATGCATAGAATGCATTAAAGTAAAAAAAAAAAAAAAACCTTCTACTTTTAGAAAAACTTTAACAGCCCCACAAAGGAGAAATGGTTTCATGTTTCTTGAACTATAATGAACCTTAGGACTCATCTCAACATCCCCTGATAACGTCCCCATATAGTTCTTACATACTATATAATGGATGGTCCACTAACCCTACTGTTTTAGGCCCCTTTCACACTGGTGCGTTTTTTAAGGCGTTTTTTCAGGCGCTATAGCGTTAAAAAAAGCATCTGTACAGCGCTTGAAAGAAGCTTCATCTGCAATCCCAATGTGAAATCCCAAGTGTTTTAAGAGCCCTTTCACACTGCCAGCGCCCGAAAAGCGCTCGTAAAGCGCCGCTTAAACTAGCAGCGCTTTACCAGCGTTTTTCGAGCGCTAGTGGGGCGCTTTTAACCCCTGCTAGTGGCCAAATAAAGGGTTAAAAGAGCCCACAAGCGCTGCTGCCAAAAGCGCTTTTCGGACGTTTTTCAGGCGCTTTTCGGGCGTTTTGCAGGCGCTTCCCATTGATTTCAATGGGAAGGGGCACTTTAGGAGCGGTGTATTCACCGCTCCAAAAGCGCTGCTTGCAGGACTTTTTTTGACAGCGCAGCGCCTCAGTGTGAAAGCCACATGATACAAAGCATCAAAACGATACATAACATGTACATATACCATTTTCATTTTACCTTTTCTTTTACATAACTTATCAACTTTTACTCATTACTCATTACATTGTCTTAAAGAGTCCATATATATGAGGTTAGAACGATGGCATATATTGCATCTGTGACTCATTAACCCTCTCCGTGCCCTAGGCAGGGCGTATGGGGAGGGTCTTGCCCCTTGCGCTTCTGAGTATTCCTATGTTGGGTCAGGGGGGTACTTAACTACCCCTCTCTTGTATACCTTTTATATCTGTGTCGTACCGTTTAGAGTGTAATGTGACATTATCCTATGGGGCCTGTCCCTCGTGTTTTCCTTAAGTATTTACAAATGTTCCGTCTCGGTCGTGGTCCCCCAATAATGCAGGGATCCGACCGGGCGGAGAGAAAGAAAGAGATAGTTAGATAGGAGAGTACAGAGGGGGAACGTGGGAGATAGAAAAGGGGGGGGGGAGGGATTGGGGGTCGCCCTCCACGATCATGGGGCTATGTTGGGATCTTACTATATCCAATCTAGGTATGTTGCCATAACCGCCTGGATCGTGCAAGATCAGGGTCCAACGGATTTCGTATACCTATTGCGTTGTGGCTCCAGACCCTCTAAGGGCCTGTCCTTCATCTGAGTATATGAACATGGTCCATAGTTGCCATGTCTTGGAGAAAGTTTCCTGTCTCTTTTGTTCTGTGAGGATGAGGTCCTCCATTCTCCTGATGTCCTCCACTTTCTGGAGCCACTGGTCAATGGTTGGCGGGAGAGCGGACTTCCAGCGCATTGGGATACACGCTTTGGCTGCGTCGAGTAGGTGACGTATCACAGATTTTTTGTAAATTCTATCGGGTATGTCCGAGGCGTGTAAAAGGAAAAAAGCTGGGTCATCAGTGATGACCCGTTCCGTAAGCTTTTGTATTGTGTCGCGGATCACAGTCCAGAAGCGTGTCAGTCTGGGGCAGGACCAAAAAATGTGTAGTAAGGTCCCCTTGTCAGCTTGACATCGCCAACATCGATCTGATGTTGAGGGGAATATTTTGTGTAGTATCGCTGGGGTTTTGTACCACCGTGAGATAATCTTAAAGTTAGTTTCCTGAATTTTGGCGCATATAGAGGATCTATGCGTGTATCTGAGGGCGCGTTGTCTCTTCATGGGGCTTAGCTGTATCCCCAGTTCGTTTTCCCATGTAAGGAGCCCTGGGGGTAGAAAGTCCTCCGGTGGAGTGTTTATGAGGGCATATGTCAATGAAATTGTGTGTGGGAGATTCCCCGTACTATTGCACGTCTCTTCCAAGGTCGTGAGCGCTTGGTCAGTGCCCAGGGAGGAAGGTAGAGAGCCCAAAAAGTGGCTCAGCTGGAGGGCTCTCATAAAATCCAATCTGAACGGGCCTGTCGGGTCTGAGAGTTCCGCTGCTGTTGTCCACCGTCCTCTTATGGTAAAGTGGGTGGCCTGGTGTATGCCTAGTGCAGCTAGATTGCGAAAGGGTTCGTCTCGGATGCCTGGAGTAAAAAGTGGATTACCTAAAATTGGGTATAGGGGTGAGTTTGGGGATGAGAGGGATGTCTGGGTTATGAGACGGTTACATATGCGTGCAGTGTTACCAATTAGTGGGTGTCTTCTCATTTCTGGTGATAGTCCAGGGTAACACCAAGGGATGCCGCGAAGTGGGACTTCGCTGAGTGCCTGCTCCACTTGGGTCCATAGTTTAGAATCTTGGTGGCGACACCAATCTATGAGTCTCCCTAAGTGTACAGCCTGGTAATAGGCGCGCACACTAGGGAGAGCCAAACCACCGTGTATTTTGGGGAGGACCAGCAGTGCATTTGCTATTCTAGGCCTTTTTTTAGCCCAAACAAATTCTGAGAATATTTTTTGTGTTTGTTTAAAGTAGGAGGCAGGGATGTGAATGGGTAGTGCCTGCATTAAGTACAAAAATTTTGGTAGGATCGTCATTTTAAGAATGTTGCATCGGCCCAGCCATGAATGCAATCCTGTTTGCCAATTTTTCAAAAGATCCTTCACCTTTTTTAGAAGCGGGGGAAAGTTAAGGTCGTACAATGATGAGAACTTTTGGGGTATGTATGTGCCTAAGTACTTCAACGCGGAGTTTGTCCACTTTAGTTTGAAGCTGGCCTGAAGGTGTGATAATTGCGTGGGCGGGATATTCACCCCCATTGCTTCCGATTTGGTAAAGTTAATTTTCAGGTTTGATAGGGTGTTGTATAAAGTGAATTCTCGTAGAAGGTTTGGTAGTGACAGCGTCGGATTCGAAAGGGAAAACATAAGGTCATCCGCGTATGCGGACACCTTATGTTGGGCTTGATCTATCACTATCCCTGTGATGTCTGGGTTACGGCGTACATGGCATAGAAAGGGTTCTAGAGAGAGTGCGAACAAAAGGGGGGATAGTGGGCATCCCTGACGTGTCCCGTTTGTTATGGGAAAGAGGTCTGAGAGCACTCCATTGGCTCTCACCCTTGCTTTCGGAGTCGTATACACCGCAGAGATCCACTTCATCATGTTATCACCTAGGCCTATGTTCTGTAGCGTGGCGAACATAAAGGCCCAGTTCACCCTGTCAAAAGCCTTCTCGGCATCTGTGCCGAGAAAGACGCTTGGTGTTTTGGTCAGGGTAACATGGTGGAGTAAGTTCAAGACTTTGGTCGTGTTGTCCCTCGCTTCTCTAGACGGAACAAAGCCCACCTGGTCTAGATGGATTAAATGGGGTACGTATAATTGCAGTCTGGTGGCTATTATCTTGGTGAACAATTTCAGGTCTGTATTTAGCAGGGATATAGGGCGGTAGCTCCCGCATTGAGCCGGGTCTTTTCCCTCCTTAGGTATCACTGCTATCTGCGCCTGTAGTGTTGTGTCGTGTAAGTTGCTTCCTTTACCCAAGTCGTTGAAGAGTTTGGCTAGGTGGCGTCCCAACGTTGGTAGTAGCGTCTTGTAATACTGGATCGTTAGCCCGTCAGGACCTGGCGCCTTGTTTCGTTTGGTTTGTCCTATGGCTGTCTGTATGTCCGTCAAGGTAATGGGTTCGTCTAGAATCTCTCGCGCTTCAGATGATAAAGTAGGCATTGCCGATTCGGCTATATATTCTAATATACGATCAGGGTGGGGTTTTACCACATTTAAGTTGTAAAGGGACTCGTAGTATGATTTGAATTCTTGTGTTATTTGTTGTGGTAGGGATTTTCGCTGGCCTGTAGGGGATTGTATGTGCGTGATATAGGACGCTGTCGTCTGAGATCGTAGTGCCTGTGCTAACATTTTCCCACATTTGTTGCCAGATTCGTAGACCTTTTTACGGGTGATCTGTAGTGCGGCTTTGGCTTTAAAGTTTAACAAGTCATTTACCTGTGCGCGTATCGCATCTAACTCCCCTCCTAACGTTCTGGTTGGTGTCTGTTTGTGTTCCGTTTCTACCTTGTGTAGTTTGTCAAGTAACGTTGTTATTTGGGCGGTTCTCTGTCTCTTTATCCTAGCACCATGTTTAATCAGCACTCCGCGTATCACTGCTTTGTGCGCCTCCCATACAAGACCAGCATCGCACTCGTCCGTGTTGTTCGTGTCGAAGTAGTGGGTAATTTCTTTAGTGACGTCTGCTAAGACTTCAGGGTCATTTAGGAGGCTCTCGTTCAGTCTCCATGGTTTTTTCTGTGTTGTGTGTGAGTCATTTAGTGCGTATTTCAACATGACCGGAGCATGGTCTGACCATGTAATAGAGCCAATAGATGCGTCCCTGACTGCCTGTATTTGGTTATGCGGGATCAAAAAGAGGTCTATACGAGAGTATACCTGATGTATACGTGAGAAAAAGGAGTAGTCTCGTTCACCAGGGTGCAGTAAACGCCACACGTCAACCAGACGTGAGTCGTGTAATGCCGAGTGAATTGTTTTGCGTAGTAGTCTGGTGGTCGAGGATGTGCCCGAGGAAGTGTCCTCTGTGGGGATCAGGGGAGTATTCAGGTCACCACCTAGTATTAATTGCCCTCGGAAAAGTTCTGCAGTGCTTCTAACTGTTTTTTGATAAAGGAACCTTGCTGGCTATTTGGGGCGTACAGGCTCGCAATAGTCACTTTCGTGGCACCTATCAGCCCCTTAAGGAACAAAAACCTCCCCTCCGGGTCCGCTCTCACGTCAACCAGAGTCCACGGGATTCTTGCTGCAATTTGGATGGACACTCCTCTGGATTTGGCTTCTGAATAGGTTGCGTGGTAGACCGTTGGGTAAAACCTGTTTTTTAGAATTGGAAATTTATTTTCCCTGAAGTGTGTCTCTTGAATCAGGACGACATCGGCTTTCATACGTTTCATATCATTAAGTAGCATGCGTCTTTTTTCTGGTATGTTAAGCCCCTTGGCGTTCAGCGAGACGACTTGGAGCACGTCCATGATCGTGGAGGGGTGCAGAGAGGGTTGGGTATGGGTCAAGACAAGACGGGTGTATACAGTGGGGGGGGGTAGAGAGGGGGGGGGGAGTGTTTTAGGGCAGAAAGGAGAGTGTGTTCAGAAAAGGTAAAGTAGAGTAGGCTCCCGGTGGGATTGCGGGAGATAAGTGTAGTACACCGTCCACCGTCTAGCAGTGTCGGTCTCCTAGTTTGTACAGCTAACCTGCTGTTCGAACGTCCACCAGATCCAGCTGGAGGGGCGTTAACCTATGTGTGGGAGTGTCTAGCAAGGACCGTAGGGAGGGCTCCCTGCCCTTCTCCAGGCCATGGACGGTTGGTGTACAAGAGGTTGTGGGCTTCCTTTGCGTAACTATGTGTGTGAAAATCATGGAGATAAGGTAAGGCATTACATCAAATACGTGAGTGTTTAATTAACCCTTCAAAATCCACATAACATAACGTAACAACTTAACTATTGAGCATAATGAACGTACCGACTGGCATAGTAAAGATTTATGCATAATGCAACAACCGTAACATTGTAATTCTGCTTTCCAGGCGTTCGGATAGGAGCACCCCTCCCCTGGATTCCTTCCTGATCTGCAGAGGTGGCCACCTCTATTCATATGGATTTACCTACTGGGGTAAACCACCAGGGTCTCAGGAGAGGGGGGCGACCATCTCATGTTCCTATTATCCCTCCCACCTTCCCGCCCCTCCCACCACAGTATTAGGCAGAGCAAGCATAGTGTCTGAAACCCCCAGTGTGCAAAGGGAATCCCAAACTGTCCGGCCTTATAACCAGTCCAGGCCCTTACAAAGTTGGGTATTGGTGGCGTATTCTATTTGAGCCAGGATGAAGAGCAATGGGGGGTTCCGATGGATGATAAAGAGAAAAAAAAAAAAAAAAAAAAAAACAATTCCCCGTTTGGGAGGCAATGGTTTTTAACCCTAAGGGCAGGTTTGAGGGGTTCTCCAGGCAGTGTGTCTGGTTTTCAGTAGTGTGGAAAAGCATGAGCGATGGGTCTGGCTTATCCCATTTCCATCGGGTAGCGTTGGCATTGACCTGGGTTCGTTAACCATAGAGGTCTGCTGTTCTGTCAGTCTCGTAGCGTACGTCATGCATGTTCCCTTGCAGTTTTCCCCTTGTCTATGTGGGTGTTGTTCTATCGAACAGGTATGCTGAGGGGGTTGAGCAGATCTGCCACTGGGTGGAGCAGTGCAACGGTGGGTTATAAGTAATAAAGAAGGGAGAAAAAATAGATAAAATAAAAAAAAAATAAAAAAATTGTGGGGGGGGGAGTGGGGGGGGGGGGGGGGGGGGACAGAGGTCAGTCATCTTTAGTATACATATCGTGCATACCTTGTCTGCGGGGTTCCAGTGCGAATCTCCATTGCCTGTTCAAGGTAATGTGTCTCTAAACTGGGTACCCGACATCTGGTGTCCGTGCCTGCTGGATATACCGGGTGACGGATCTTTAGTCAGTGAGGCACAGCGGGGGGGGGGGGGCGGGGGGGCTGGGTGACAGTGTGGGTAGCAGATCTTGGGGGAAACATTACGGCCAGCCGGTGCAACAGAGTCAGGAACTTTGAGAGCGTAGATAGCATTTTAAAATTATGACTCACGTGTTCCGTCTACGAGAGGCGTGCGAGGTATTCCCCTGGGTCTCTGGGAGCGAGCTGGTGGGTTGCTTCTGCCAGAGTACGGTCCCGTACGGCCAGTCGGTCTGGGAATCTTCATCAGCCAGTTCTGCACTTGGATTGGCGCTGTCCCCAGGTATTCAAAGAGCGCTGGGAGATCGGTCGGTGATCGCAGGGTAAATGATGACCGGTCGTTCCTGAACACCACCGCCAAGGGGTAGCCCCATCTGTAGGTACATCCGAGTCTCCTCGCCTTTTCTAGGACTGGTTTGAGCATGGCGCGACGCTGTAAAGTGGCTCTTGAGAGATCCGGTAGAATTTGGATTTGTGCCCCGTCAAATTCTATGTCGCCATGGTCCCAGGCTTTCCTCAGTAGCACTTCCTTCTGCGCATAGCGATGCAGTCGGCATAGAACGTCTCGGGGCCGTGCGGGGTCTGTCGACTTGGGGCCCAGTGTGCGATGTACCCGGTCTATTTCGAGGTGCTGTGGTGTGTTTGGGCTGCCCATGAGGATGTGGAAGATGGCCGTCACTGTCTCAGCTAGATCCTCTGAGCCTGTCGCCTCTGGCAGGCCCCGCAGCCGCAGGTTGTTACGGCGGCTGCGGTCCTCCATTTCTTCCAAATGGAGTTGCGTCTCCTGCGCTTCCCTCGTGTGGGTGTCCTGTGTTTTCTCCAGGAGGAGCACTCTGGATTCAAGCGAGGTAAGGTGGGTCTCACCAGAAGCAACCCGCTCCTCTATTTCCTGCAGTTCTTCTCTGACCTCCAATAAATCTTTGGCGTGGGCATCTTCTATGCGTCTGATTAATGCCTCTATGTCTGCTCTTGTTGGAAGAGCTTCAATGTCGGCACGTGTGGGGAGGGCTCGCAGCATGCTGCGGAGGTCGTCATCTAGGGACACCTGGCTCTGTGTGGGGCCTGCCATTTCTACTCGGAAAAGGTCCGGTGTGTCTGTAAGGGTCTCCGGGCTGTAAGGGTGCCCTGGGCTGTCCGTTATGGATGTCACCGCGGCCGTTGTTTCGCGGGGCGCACGAGGTGCCGTTTCAATGGCGTCAGTGAGTGATCTCCGGCCCTGTCCAAAAAAGTGCTGTATACCGGGTTGTGTGTGGCTAGTTCTGTTTCCCCGAGTCGCCGATCTTGTCCCGTATCTGTTCGGGGTGCTCATACCTTGCTCTCCTGTAAGGGAAGTCAGTTCAGTGTCCACTAAAGCGCCTGAAAAATGCCTAAAAAACGCCCCAGTGTGAAAGGGGTCTTAGGCACTGACACATTTTATAAAAAACCTATATATAGATATATAGATACATATATATATATATATATATATCTATATAGATATAGATATATATATATATATATATATATATATAAAGATAGATATATATAGATCTGTATACAGTTGTGCTCTCAAGTTTACATACCCTGGCAGACTCTATGTCCGCTCAGTGTCCATATAGGCCAGATCAGGCAGGGAGCTTCTCCTGGGACACTTCTCTATCCGGCCATTGCTAAGCCACGCCCCCCCCAGTGAGCCCCTCACCCCACAGTTAGAATCACTCCCAAGGACACACTTAACCCCATAGTGGTTAACCCCTTCACTGACAGTCACATTTACACAGTAATCAATGCAGTTTTAATCGCACTGATTGCTGTATAAATGTGAATGGTCCCAAAATAGCCCCAAAAGTGTCCTGTCTGCCATAATGTCACAGTCACGATTAAAATCGCTGATCACCGCCATTACTAGAAAAAAAAATTATTAATAAAAAGGCCATAAATCTATCCCCTATTTTGTAGACGCTATAACTTTTGCGCAAACCAATCAATAAACGCTTATTGTGATTTTTTTTTTACCAAAAATATGTAGAAGAATACGTATCGGCCTAAACTGAGGAAAACATTTTTTTTATATATATTTTTTGGGGATATTTATTATAGCAAAAAGTAAAAAATAATGTGTTTTTTTCAAAATTATCGCTATTTTTTTGTTTATAACGCAAAAAAATAAAAACTGCTGAGGTGATCAAATACCACCAAAAAAAGCTCTATTTGTGGGGAAAAGAGGACGTCAATTTTGTTCGGGAGCCACGTCGCACGACCGCGCAATTGTCAGTTAAAGCGACGCAGTGCCGAATCGCAAAAAGTGCTCTGGTCTTTGGCCAGCCAAATGGTCTGGGGCTTAAGCGGTTAAAGTATAATTCCACCAAAGGATAAAATTGAGTGATAGACGACATCCAGTATGATAAAGCACACAAGGGCTGCTTACTTACCTTCTAAGGCCAAACTCCACCGGCTTGTGTTAACAGTCACATCCTTTCCTATCACAGCTGCTGTTGTAGTGTTGGGCATTATGCTAAACAGTGTGGTCCTCCCTCTAAGTCCTGCAAGTTTCCAAAAGCAGACTGAGAATTCAGTTGATGGATCTTTGCCCCGGAGCCTGAGAAGCAAGTCGAAGTGCCAGAGCGTGTGCTAATACATGCAGCTCATCCCAGCAATAAAATACACACAAGTAGTTGCTTTTCATTGCTGTAGTTACTGCTGTGGTAATTTAATGTCAGCTTTTTAACTGTGCTTTTCATAGATTATACATTTTCTAGCGTTCTTTTTTTTTTTTTTTTTTATTTAAAGCTGCAGGACAGAAATTCAGAAATAAGAATATTCAATATATAGACTTCAGATATGTGTTTGGTAGAAATTAGCTATCACCAGGGCAGTAAACAAGCACCAGTGTTAATTTAGTCGACGAAAATATTTTCGTCGACTAAATTAATACTATTTTATTCGACTAAACAGCACTAAAACTAAAACAATTGAGATGACTAAAATATGACTAAAACTAAAATGGCATTTTAGTCAAAAGACTATGACTAAAACTAAATTGAAATATGACGTCAAAATTAATACCACATATGAATATTTTAGCTACTAAGCTGCTAAAAAAAAAAAATAACAAGAAAAAAGCTTTTCTTATTTTTTTATTCTTATTTTTTTTCTTAAAGCGGGATTCCACCCTAAAGTGGAACTTTTCGGAACCCTCCCCCCCTCTGGTGTCACATTTGGCACCTTTCAGGGGGGAGGGGGGTGCAGATACCTGTCTAAGACAGGTATCTGCACCCACTTCCGGGCATAAACTCCCACGGGAGTTTACGCAGCTTCCTGTCCCGGCAGACAGCGCAGACACAAGTGTCCCGGCAGACAGCGCTGAAGATTCTCATTGCGCCGCGCAACTCGCGCATGCACAGTAGGGAACCGGGAAGTGAAGCCGCAAGCTTTACTTCCTGATTCCCTCACCGAGAATGGCGCCGGCAACAGCAGAGAGCCAAGCGATCGATCGGCCTCTGCTGCCGACATCGCTGGACCCTGGGACAGGTAAGTGTCCATTTTTTAAAAGTCAACAGCTGCAGTATTTGTAGCTGCTGGCTTTTAAAAAAAAAAATTTCAGGTACAGTCCCGCTTTAATGTTTAATGTTTTTGTTTTTTGTTTAATAATGTTTAATATTGTTAATATATTCAGGTATATGTGCAATTGCATTACATCCAATAGAGTTTACAGTTTTTTGTGTTTTTGTACTTCGCCTTGTCAAAAAGCTATTTGTTTGTTGTTTATGAAACTTGGTTTTATTTATAAAGACGTTATATATCGCTAAATCTGTGTCTGTAGTGCATGTTCGAGCCTTAATACCGTAAATAATAAACATGATATTCGATTTTTACTCCGGGAGTATATGATGAGTTTGGCAATTCTAAAGAAATGCTTAAATAATGCATTAAAATGTATCTAAACCCATACGACTAAAATGTACTGGAGATTTAAGTAGATTAAAATACGACTAAAACTAAAACAATTCAGATGACTAAAATATCACTAAAACTAAAATGGCATTTTAGTCGAAAGACTAAAATATGACTAATGCCCTGTACACACGATAGGATTTTCCGACAACAAAATCCATGGGATTTTTTCCGACGGATGTTGGCTCAAACTTGTCTTGCATACACACGGTCACACAAATTTGGTTGGAAATTCCAAACGTCAAGAACGCAGTGACGTACAACACATACGACGAGCCGAGAAAAATGAAGTTCAATAGCCAGTGCTGCTCTTCTGCTTGATTCCGAGCATGCGTGGCACTTTGTGCGTCGGAATTGTGTACACACGATCGGAATTTCCGACAACGGATTTTGTTGTCGGAAAATTTGAGAACCAGATCTCAAATTTTGTGCGACGGAAATTCCGATGGAAAATGTCCGATGGAGCCTACACAAGGTCAGAATTTCCAACAACAAGGTCCTATCACACATTTTCCATCGGAAAGTCCGACCGTGTGTACAGGGCATAAAACTAAAATGGCATTTTAGTCAAAAGACTATTACTAAAACTAAATCAAAATTTGATGTCAAAATTAACACTGACAAGCACATAAATAGACTGCAAATAGAAAGGGACCAGGCAGGGTTTATCTTTGAGTTTTTTTTTTTGAGAAACAGTAGCCTCAAATTTTGTTCAGCACTGGACAGTATGCAGACATCTTTTTTAAACCTAGGCAGGTTTTATCTTAAAAAAGAAATTAGAGTATATTATCTGAAAAAAAAAAATAGCCACAAATATTGTTTAGTGGCTGGAAAGTATTTAAACAGCTCAGTTATTTGATCACCACTGGGTTTTTTTATTTTTTGCTAAACTAACTAAAAAAGACCGAAATAAAAAAAAAGTTTTTCTTCGTTTCCGTTATAAAATTTTGTTTTCTCCTTTGCGGGCACTCATGAGGCTGCACTGATGGGCACTCATGAGGCGACACTGATGTGCAGTGATGAGGAGGCACTGATATGTAGAATTGATGGGCACTGATATGCAGCACTGATGGGTACCAATAGGCGGCACTGATATGCAGCACTGATGGGCACTGATATGTAGAATTGATGGGCACTGATAAGCAGCACTGATGGGTACCAATAGGCGGCACTGATAGGCGGTACTGATTGGCACTGACAGGTGGCACTGATGGGCAGCATTGTTGATGAGGTACTGACAGGTGTTACTGCTGGGCACTGAGATGAGCACTGATTGGCACTGTGGTGGGCACTGATTGGCACTGATATGGGCACTGACTGGAAGCTGATGGGCACTTATTAGCAGCTGTGGTGGCACATCTGGTGGTGCTGTGCTGAAAATCAATGTGCCAATTATCAGCAGAGACCCCCCTCTGACAGGGAGAGCTGACGATCGGCTCTCCCTGTCAGCGGTGCAAGCTCCAGCTGAGATACAAAAGGCAGACACGCTACGTCTCTAGATGAAACCACCACTTTGTACTGCAGATCCTGCCTACTGCCACGCAGAAACCCTGCCTCTCCTTTTAGGCATGCCTACATTTTTTTTAAAAAGCCCTGAAACACTAAACCCCAACCAGATTTTTTCAACCTAGCAAAAAAAAAAAAAAATATGAATAAACCGAATAAAAAAAAAAAAACAAGAATAAAAGAGTGTAATGGGGTGCCCAGAGCAGTGGCGGCTGGTGCTCAAAATTTTTGGGGGGGCGCAAATAAACTGAAAAATTCTGAAAAAAAAGCCCATCAAATGCAGCCACTGTGCCCATCAAAATGCAGCCACTGTGCCCATCAAAACGCAGCCACTGTGCCCATCAAAACGCAGCCACTGTGCCCATCAAAACGCAGCCACTTTGCCCATCAAAATGCAGCCACTGTGCCCATCAAAACGCAGCCACTTTGCCCATCAAAACGCAGGAGCGCCATGTTGGCACCTCTTAAGGCTTAGTTTGCACCTATGCAGGTGTGACAGCATGAATGGGCCATTCATTTCAATAGGCTGCCCTACGCATGACAAATTGCAGAAAAGAATTGCAAACAGTTTTTTATTTTTTTTTATTTTAAATTTGCACCACACTGAAACAAGTGGCACTTTTGTTAACATGCTGATGGAGGACTGCCCTACCCATCCAATCCAGTATTCCAACTGCCACAGGGCAGTTGGGCAGTGCAAAGGATGCACCCTTTTGCATCCTTTGCTGCAGATCTCCTCCAGCCTCTTTGCATCCACTTCTTGTTTACATGTAAAGGCTTCATTATTGACCACACCATCTGTGCGCTGTGACAAGGGTGGACTGTGTGTGTGTGCAGGAACAGTAGCACGATTGATAGATCGGTGGGATTGTCACTTTGTATTTAAAAAAAAAAAAAAACTGTTATACTATCTCCTCTCCTCTCCTCTCCTCCCCTCCCCTTCCCTTCCTCCGCTCTTCCCAGCAACCACAGGAAATACACCTGTTACTGTTACCTGCAAGATGACATGTCTTGGAGCCCCCGCCCTGCACTTACCTTGTCTCGGGTGACGGCGGCATCGTGTCCTCCATTTCCTCTCCTGCCGGCTCCTCCTCTCATCCTCTGCTATGATTGGACGCCTGATAGGCGCCCAATCACAGCATCTGTCGTTTCAGCCAATCAGGGCACAGGTCACACAGACCTGTGCTCCTGATTGGCTAAGGGGCAGTACAATGTTAGCAAACCGAATTCCTTCAGTTTGCTAACATCAGTGCTGAGTGACAAGGAACGCACAGCGTTGCGCCCGCTTGTCACCTTTTTGGACGCCTATTAGCGCCTACGGCGCTAATCAGGTGTTTCCAAAAAACACCCCCACCGCTGTAATTCAGGCGCCCGGTGACCGAAAAGGGGCCGGACACCTGAATAGGGGGTGTCAGCAGCGACCATAGATAGATTCATGCAA